>OX454264.1:42112388-42448200 GCA_949715065.1 Periphyllus acericola
AATAACATATATTGAAATAATAAGGCAAAACTATTAATTATATCCAATTTATATTTTCAACTCCGTTGTCATTTTCGAAATGAAATAATTAGATCACTTGTAGACATTTCTCGATTTATTAAAGTCGTGTTACTGTGTTATAAAAAAACATACAAGTTTGCAAATTAAAACTCATAATAACTGTTGTTATTCGCTAGAATATTCGGTAAGTTTTTAACAATTCTCTTTGACAACAGAAAAATATAACTGTGCTATTTTACACTAAAAATCAATAATATTTACATTTGTATTAAGCATAGCATCACAGAATTTAATTATGATTAGAAATACAAATAAAAACGTAAGGATAATGTTTAATAACTATACAATATTAAAAATATTCCAAAATGTAAAAAGTTACCATCAGTATTTTGTGAAAACAAATTGTAGGTAAGTGACATTGTTCTACTAGTAACATTTTCAACTATTAATTAAAACATATATATTAGCTGGGTTACATAATATGTAGTAACTAAAAGTCTAATAAGTAACTAAATTTTTTTAGAATTAAAAATTATTTCGTAGAAAATGTAAAAAGTTTCGAAAACCCTTTATTTTGTTTGAAACCAATTTCTAAGGATACCTAATAAAATACTGCTAAGTTGAGTGATAATAAGAAATTAATATATGACTGTAAAGTTGGAGATGATATAACGGTGATACTATCTTTCAAATTGCACATAGATTATATATATATATATTTCACCAAAAAATCCACTTTTTACATCATTATTATATTTTTTTTTCATCATTTAGTTCCAGTGGATTTAAAACATAAAAATAATATTATGTTTACATGCATTATATATTTATTAAAAACATCTATAAACACTTCTAAGTGATTGTTAGTGCAATACAGGCCCGGCTCAAGGGGTAGGCGGTATAGGCTCACGCCTAGGGCGGCATTTTTCAGAGGCGGCATTTAACATTTATGTATACTAGATAATTTTTAAAAAGATTCCTAGTACCTACTTATATTAAATCGTGTGTAGTGAAAAATAAAAATCAATAAACAAATATAAAATTTGGTTAGTATGATACTATGATCGGACAAACATAAATGTGTGTTTACGCTTTTGGTCGACCGTCGACCGTAGCAAGTTGCGGTGTTCTCTTGACGGTTTTTAATCGGTTCTGTGAATCAGTTTTTTGTTGTTTTAAATTTTAACTCTTTCACAAAACGCACTGTTGACGAATATTATTGACTAAAAATAGGCACCAAATACCGACTGACGTTTACAGATAAGTTAATTTTATTTTCATTTGCCTGCCGACTTTCATCAGAATTCAGAAGAACATTTGCCATTATTCAATCGAGAAAGAATTAGCCTATAATAATATAATATGGACATGGAAGAAGTTGTATCATATTTCGCTAACGCAAAAGCAAGAAAAGTCAAGTTCTAATCTAATACGATGTTAATATTTATATTGTATTTTTACTAACTTTTATATTATAAAACAACTATTTTTAAATTGTTTTGTTTTATTTAAATTAGTAGGGATTTACTTGTCTATAAATATATCAATTTAACCAATTGTTAACTTTATACAAATAAGTATAATGAACTCATAATTAAATATATTTTAGTAGTTTATGTGAAAAAATATTTGATACACTATTTATATGTATAAGGGGCGGCAAAACTTAAGTTTGCCTAGGTGTGTAAAATTACTTGAGCCGCGCCTGCGTATATCAATTGTATTTAATAACACTTCACAACGGGCAGCGCACTCGGACCTCAATGGCTGCGACATAAACGACGTATAGAATTCATCCGCGTCCTCGGTCCACGACCAGTTTGATAAGTGTTCATCAAACAAACGCATAACGATCGAATTCAAAACTCTTTTCGTATTTACATCGATTTGTAGCACGCTCGCGGCGTCGACGGCCGGCGGGGGGGGGGGGGGGGGGGACCCAATTTAAACTTTTGTTCGGACGGCAATAATACAATGTCCTCTCCACGACACACTGTTCGGCAATAATAATTGTCATTGCGAGTTGCTACTGTTGACGAGTACACGAAAACAATAAAGCGTACACGTTGCCGTAGTCCATTGTCGCGCGGGTTTTAATAAAACAAAAAGTGCTGCGATATAATTGAGAGAAAAAAAAAAGAAAACCAACGAGATTCTGTTATACGACATCGATTTATTTATGTTTTTCGCTAGGACATGACTGCGATACGGATGTTTTCCCGAACGTGCGAGCAACAATGCGAACAACACGGATGGGGGCGCGTAGGGAGATCAGGGGCGGTAAAACACTGCACTTGAGGTTTTCTCACCGGGCGAGTAATCTTCGCGGTGTACCATGGAGCAGTGGTCTTCAACCGGTGGGTCGCGACCCATTTTCGGGTCGCCTAAGCTTTTTAAAATTGAGTCGCGATAAGTCTTCTTTTTTTAAATTAAGTTCATAAAATTTTATAAAGTATAATAATAATTTTTCAATTAATTAACGTAGAGTATTAACAAATGAAGTTACAGATTAAAAACTATTGTAATATATTTTATATGTATCAACAATATTATATAATATAATATTAAAATGGATATCAAATCGCACAGTACATGTTTCGTACACTGGTACGATTTTACACGTAGTATGACATTGGATATAATAATTTACGATTTTTGTTATTTTTTTCTTTTTCCGCAAAGCTTACGTGGCCGTGGGTCGCGAAAAATGTAGGCCTAAATAGTGGGTTGTGAGTCCAAAAAGGTTGAAGACCACTGCCATGGAGCACGGTTTCGAAACGTCCGCGGCTCGACAATGATCGATTGTTACAATGATATTACAACAGTCGTTACCGACGCGACACGTTGGCCGTTTGAACGAGCGTTTCAATTTTTTTTTCAATAACTCGACCGAGCGACGTGTTGAAATCGAGAGTACATTGTACGCGTCAAAGACGAGGTGATTTTTACAAGCCGTTTTTCTCATGATATCGAGAAATTTTGAAGATATTTTGTTTGACGTGTTAGGTAAACATGATAAAATCGAGTGTGCCCGAGAACCGAATTCACGTCGTAACATCGAACCTACTAATATCGTTCTGATGTCGGACGTCGGGACTCGTTCTAGGAATCTATTCGGGCGGGACGACCGGCTACACATCACATAACAAAAATAAAAATCGTCTGCCAAATAGGTATTTATAAAGAAAAAAAAAGAATATTACAATAAATCACGTTTCCCGATAAATTCGTAACAATAAGTACATTTGATGAAAATATGAATAAGCAAAACAAACGTGGATCGTGGATGCATACATGGCGAGGGAGACCCTCAGGGGATTATATTATTTAAGAATTAAAATATTATTATATAGTATAAGATTTCCTGAAATTTCGATGGAGATGATGTTCGTGATGTGATTAAAATACTATATATAATACTATATAGCTGGGTAGTCCCAGTTATTGATTATTATCGTTTCCGGTCGATTATTGCCGTTCGTTATTAGTTTATTACTGTCCATATTATAGTATACCGATTGATTTTAGAATAAGTACATGTACTCCATAGGTAATATTGTTAAAACTGTTTGCGCCTAATAAAGTCGCTGTAATCGTTTGCATTCAACTTGATAAAAACAGGTTTTAACGATAGTTTTCTTCACGACTGATAAAACTATAATGTTATTTTCTCCTGGCGTTTGACAGAAAACGGGAAATATATTTAACCGAGTCCGGGTTATCCGAACTATGATACTCCTATTGTGCTGTTCAAGTTCAAGAGATTTTTAAGCCGACGAGTGGCTGGAATTCTGAACACGGACATTTTTATTACAAATACAGTGCAGATGATGGCTCAAGGCCTGTGAGACGGTGTGAAAATATGAATATCTACGATTGCACTGGACAATAGCCGATAGCAATATCAAAATGTACAATGTACAAATATTTGTTAATAATAATTATGATAATCGTACAGTATTGAGAATACTGCAATTGTATACCGTCCATTACGTCGTAGTAATGCACCGATCGTGAATAAAGAGAAAACGTTAGTATCCATCAAAAAACTAGATCAAAATTAAACAAATCGTTTCATTGCGTCTTACACATTTCTTCACGAACAGCTCGAGAGTATACGCAGCGTGCCCGTGCATTTTCAAAATAATGTGGAGAGTTTATTATGTAGTATACGGTCTAGGACAATTTGACGCGGCCGTTTGGACGCCGAAAAAAAATAAATATAAACGGAAATCAGTCATTTGAAAATGTATAGTGTGTAAATAAAAGTGTATTTATCTATTTATTTATTCATTTTATCAATGACAAATATCAAATTGACTTATATACGTTTCCCAAAGAGTTAATTTATGATTAGCGAAATAGAAGCTGACGTACGAAACTAACAAAATATAATATCAATTTATATAAGTACTATACGGCAGACCGTAGAATTGTACTTTTCCCAAACAACTCTATAAAATTAATTTATTAGGTGTAGGGTAATCCAGTATGTTTGCTCTTCCTATCTTATAACTAGGGCCGTGAATGTCATGCATTATACAACCTTAAAAAATGCATTAATAATTCCTAAAAATTAATAATAAAATGCTCTTAAATTGTCAAAAATGCACTTAAAGTATCAAAAATATGCACTTAAAATTGTTTTTAAGTACACTGAAAATCAAAATTTTAAAATTTGCCGTCTTAGGTTTTAACTATAAAAATAATATGAAAAATGATGATTTCATTGTTAAATATATCGGAAAAAAGTGTTTAGCATTAAAAGTGCAAGTATAAAAAATAAAAACGACAAGCATGTACTAAACAACAATATCAAATAGTTTACAGGTACCTACTAAAATAAACTCACCTACTCTGGAAATTAATTTCTAATATGCACCAATAACTATGGCTCAATCGCTTTATCTTATAAAAGCGTTACGTATCTTTACGGTTTACAAAAATAATTTTAAAAAATTTGGGTAAATATGTGAAGTATAATAAAATATAGGCGTTAAGATGATGATTGACAATAATTAATGGAAAATTTCATAAAATTATCTAAATACGGAAAAAATGACCTGAATTGCCAAAAAAATTACGTGAAAAATAAGAAACGTGAAAAAATGCAAAATAAAAGTTTCATAGTTCACTTCGTTTTTACAAGACTCAAATTCTGTGCTGAAAAAGCTAAACGTTATTTAATCAAAAAAAAAAAGCACTTTCTTACAAATGCACAGCCCTACTTATAACATAAACGCTAACCGAGAAAAAGATAACTGACAGCGACAAATCAATACGATTTCACAAATTTCACATTTCTGTCATCAATAAAATAAATACGTTTTAATTAAAACATAACATTTTCAAACTATTGATTTACGTTTCTATATATATATTTTCCCGGCGTCCAAACGGCCGCGTCCATTATTTGTCCCATTTCGTGTAGTATACCTGTATACCCATGCAGTACGGCCTATGGGTTCACCAATGATAGCATTACTATCGAGAACGGCCGAAAGACTCCTCACGTCCGCGTTATTTAATATTGTTATATTTTATATGCGCGTTAATTTATTTTTACGAGGACGTGGGGAACAGTTCGAACAAAGACGAAGGCGTTTCGTAGTGACAAGCTCATTCGCAGCGGAACACAAACGAAATGATAAAACTGAAAAAAAAATAAATAAATGCAAATCGAATTACGCGTAATTTACACAAGTCTCGCGAACAATAATTGTATTAATAGCAATATAATACTCGTGTTCGAACTGTCAAAGTGTATTATTCTCGGTTAAGCGCCGCGCGCCGGCGGTATCCTTACGATAAACATAATATTATAATATACCGTTGTGGTGTTACCGCACTTACCGACATTAAAATAATAATATGCATCAGCAACGGGGTCGCTGCAACGTTTTCGCGTGTTCCCGGGTACGAAAAGTAATATTCATACGTTTCGATGTACGTATATAATTTATGCTCTAAGACGAAAACGTTTTTTTCTTACGTTTCGGAAAAATAATATGTCCTCTGTTACCGCACGCGCGTAAAAATATATATATATCCGAGGTATTCGAAACTTTATTACGCATCGGTCGGAAAATGCGTATATTTTAACGATTTCCGAGTGAGGCAAAAGAACGCACGGGTCTCGGTTAAAATATCAAACGATTATAATGTATTACTTTTGGATTTAAACAGTTTTTTTTTTTTTTTTTCTACGACGAAAATATTTTATTTTCAGAAAAACCCATTCGAACGTAATATTAAAATGTTGCAGTACGTGTACGTATTATTATTATGCACAGCATAGCAGTAAACGAGGAGAGAATATTTGTTTTTGACGTCTTACATTTCATTCGAGTTTATTGGAACACGATTAGGAATTTAAATTAGATGCGCAATATTCATCCGTTTGCTGCGGGAGAGCAGATGTTTTTACCTCGACGGATATGCAGGTTTTTTTTGTTGCTTTCTTTTTTAAGGATAAGCGCATAAAGAATTTTACGACGGCGGGCGCGGGCCGCGAAACGAATCTCGAATGCTCGCAGTCCTATTTCCAGCGTTAAAGAATACCGAAAAACTTTGGTCGCAATACATAACTCGGGTTTGAATATCTTACGAGAGTTGTGTTACCGTTACATTTTAATCGGAACAACACGTACAGACCGCGGGTCGGTATAACTTTAGTCGATTTAACTGCGGCGCCCGCCGACCGACTGTTTTCGGTTTCGATTTGAACCCGGTCAATTACGCTACGAGATTTATAGCGAGCGAAAAGTTTAAGGTTAACGTCTAAACAAGCGGTATTTTTTTTCCTCTGATTACAATACTTCTCCGCGAAGGCGACGTGCTCGATAAAAAAAATAAATAAACCAGCCCCTTTCGGTTTTTATTTCTTGTGCCCGCGGGGCACGGATTTGCCTACTGTAGTATAATCAGATAACTTTTGCAACAATCGCAAATTCGCGTGTACGATGTGGATTTTATTTATTTGTTGAAAACCAAACGATTCCTATGATGCATTTCGATGTTGGTTTTGGCAAGCTGACGCGCCTAACTAACCTATGATATCGCAAGAGCGATTGCGATTCTTGACCTTTTCCCTGTGCAGGCGACCCCTAAAATGGATACTACGTTTTATGGAGACCCCTTGATAAATTTTTTTAATTCACACAATACACATAGACTGACATAAAAAGTAAATACCAGAATTAGATAATATGAGGTTATATTTATGAAGCTCTAAGTAAAAATATTGCAACTTTATAACTAGGTATTGAAGAATGCTTTTGCAAATAGACAAATATTCAAAAATTAATAACCATCATGTTTAATAAAGATTATTAATATCGCATTAATTTAGACATGATATTAACTAGGTACCATTACTATTTATAATATGCTCATCGTGCAGGTGTTAAAGTTTAGACATTTTTACGTTCAATCAATTCGAATGTTCACGATCCTAATTATAATCATTTGGCGACACGGGGGCTCGTGAATCACAGACGTAAGGGGTAAATCGAAATGGATAAATTACAAAAAAAAAAAAAAGTTCAGACAATTTTTATCGGTTGAACATGGAAAAAGATTGGATAATTTTTGTATAACGATTACAAATGAAAAAAAATATTATTTTAGAAACGATGAAAAATTATTCAAAGTTTACACCGTTACAGTTTACACGCGAATAACTACGCCGCGCGCCGCCGTGACATATTAATCCCCGGCAAACCGTTGTTTTGTTAATTTTTTCCTAAACCATAGGGTATTTTTAGACCTTTTTTTTGAAAATGTTTTTTAAACTCTACATCACACGGACGACTGACGTTATTTACCGCATTTTTAACCGCGTACGAGTTGATACGGTCGTTTTATTATTATTATTATAATAAGCTATTCCGTGTTTCGCCCCTGACAATACAATTTATTTCTGTTCCACGCAATCGCGCTCGCATCTAAAAACTGGCCGTAAAACAAACGCATATAATACGTATTATATTTACGAGTGGAAGAGGAATATATTATTCATTCGAACGTTTATTGACACGTAAAGGTACATATCGTATGACGTTTTTTTTTTTTTTTAGATAGCGGCGTGTACTGCGATAGATAAGTATTTCGTAATACACACACACTATAGGCAACATACACACGGGGTTGATGAGAAAACGAAAAAAAAGTATTATTAGACACTGGTTGTATATATTGTACCTACGGCTAGTAGTGAGTCCATGGGAATGTACACGTGTAACATAATATTTTTAAAAAAACCCACAACGTTGAGGTATAATTGAAATTTATTCAACGTTTAACAAAGTAAGTTTTGAAGAGACTGTGGTGACTCCACTTACGGAAGTCGTCAGATTTCCATAACAACAAGCGAGAGTGAGACCTTTTCGGTTACCTTTTTATACTAATTCTAATCTACGTATTAGACGTGTTGCATCATATTATAATCCTGTCTATGACCGCTCTATGACTTTAGTTATTTTACAATTTCATTATGGTCATCTCTTATCGCTAATTAATATAACGATCTAGTTTTATCTATTAACTATAATACATAAATCACGTGATACTACAGAGGATTTGCAAACGCTTTTTTATGAAGATATATTACCGCAAAATGAAATATTTGACGCAGAAGTTAAAATATGGGTAGCTAAATGGAAAGGCCGGCCAACCATACAACATTGCCTATACTTTGAAATGTACAGCAATGACCAAAAATATAATATTATTAACATCGATGAGGTTATTAATGTATTTGTGAGATTATCACCAGAGCGGATTTCATACATTAATAAATTCAGTTCCACCTAACATAATACCTAACTAGGACCGTAGACACGGGGAGAGAAAGGGTTTAGGGGGTTCAAACCTTCTCCATTATCTTTTTCAGTGTGGAAAATATTCAAATGTCTGCCATTTTAATTTTTTTTTACCTTTTGTTATTTATACTAATGAAGTAATAACATTACAATCATTCTGTACAATTTTTATTATGTTACATAAAGGTTATAAAAAAGAAGGTCTGTGTTTCATGAAAATTGCACTAGAAAATCTGTATGAAAATGTGAAACTGATAAGTGATATTTAATTTCGATAAGAATACCTATAATTATTTCAATACAAATCTATAACTTTTATAATTCTACAAATTGCTTATGGAGTGGCTGAAATATTAGTCATGGAAATATCAATGAAACGAATAATAAACCGATAAAAAAATTGATATAATCATTTTTCGTAAAATGATGACTTAATACCTGAATATTATTATCGAATTTCTGTATGAATTCCTTTTATTGAATCTTTTATATTTGGAGTAAAAGAAAGATTCTTATCATATCAAAATATATTGTAAAATCATTAAACTATATTACTCTTACATTATTTATAAATTATAATTTAAAGCAATTAAAACAGTATTTCAGGTATTTGTTATAGATGATACAAATTCAAATCAAAATATAGATTTTGAGTTTTTAATATATTTTTATCTCTCTCACATTTATTCTACAATAGCTATCTATAAAAATTTGGAAACAAAAACTGAAGTGTATGGTTAATAATTGTAATGAAATGTTGCAATAAAATGCATTGCCAAGCATCAAGTGATCCGGTCAAATTTCCAAACATATTTGTTTTATTAAAAATGTTGTTTACACTTCCTGTCTTTACTGCAACGATAAAGAGATATTTTTCTGGTTTAAAAAGAGTATTGTCTAATATCAGAAATGATATGAAAGAAGTAGATTATAATAATTGTTTAAATATGTTGATATAATTGTATTCATTGGCCTCTAAAACAGGATCGTCTCAATGGATTAGTACTCTCGAGTTATTACCGGTATATTTCACTCAAACCAAAAAAAATATTAGACGAAACGGATGAAAAGCCAAGAAAAAAATAGTAATAGTAATTAATGAAATCTTATAAATATTGTATAACGCTATCCATCCTTTTTTTCACTCAATGTAATTATTAATTACGAACAACCCCCTCCCACATCATATAGAATTCCTGTCTACGGCACTGTACCTCAACTAATTTATAATAATACATTTTTGGATTTTTTTTCATGACACTGTGTCACCATAGTCTTACTGGCTTATGGAAAACCTGTTTGCGCAAACTGCAGAGTACCTATCTATACTCGAATATAAACGTTCCGGAAGCAATAATATACTTCACGTTTTTTTTTATAGGTTATGTTTATAGAAACACCAAGCGCAAAGGAATAATATATTTATCGTTTGCGCAAACACACACATACACGCGCCCGGTATTCATAGCGTGATAGTCGTAAAGTTTCGGTTGCAACTTTGCACACGCGTGACGGCCGGTGGCGGCAATGACTTTATGCGATCCTTGCCTTAAGGGGTTGTGAAATGGAATTAACGGGCAGTTTTTTCTTCTAACGCGATTAGACGCTTAACTAGAGCCATATAATAAAAATATATATATATATATATATATATGTACGCTTACGGCCTACGCGCAGTACGTGAGACAATAATAAACGCCCGGGGGAGGTCTCGTATATATTATTATTATACATCACACTTGTCCCCGGATTATTACCGCCACTGTGACTGTAATTATTATAAGTCACTGGCCGTGTGACGGGTCGGGGGAGGAAAACTTCCCCGTGACCCGTTTCAATAACGATAAAATCGTCATTGTCTCACCGACCAACGACGCATTTGAAATCCCGAATGCAGGGCCTTAGACGTACAGTTTTTCGTACTACACGCTAAATTGTATACATGATAAATTATGGTAGCTCGCGGTGACGAAGGCATACTCGTATACACTCAACTGCAGTTAAAGACGAGCCAATCACACCTTCTGAATATTGTATACTCAAACATGTACAGGGTGATTTTTTAAATATCCTCACCCCCTTTTTGGCCGTAAAGATGCTGTGATTTGAAATTTTTTATTTTTCAATGTTGAAGTTACCATATATTATGTTCTCCACGATGTTTTTTTTCATGTCACCTTAAGTATGTCCTGTGGTGATACAAAGTTGTGTTTTTCGAATGGGAACGAGTAGGTTTTGAATTATTCTAATAATGTAGTATTAAGGAAAATATCATTAAAATACCTCATATTATGATATAATTTATAATCACATACTATCACTAATTGCTATTAATTAAAAATAACGCGAATTTTACTCTTTTCATACGCAATCTTAAGTTTGAATTATTCCGAAAGTATTGGTCCGAATTTTGACTACGCTACATCAACAATTCCAAAAAAATTAATAGAATAATTATTTTACGTAAAAAATATAATGTTCTCGTTTGGAAAACAAATTTTTGTATCACCAAAGGACATACTTAAGGTAGCACGAAAAAAGAGTGGAATAAAATTTTTTTTTTAGTTTTTTTTAGTAACTTGACCATTGAAAAAAAAATTTTTAATTAAATTATTTTTATTACGGTCAAAAAAGGGGTAAGCACGTTTAAAAAAATCACCCTGTATATTATCATAATGTAATTCTTTCTGCATGCATTATATAAATCCTGATTCTAAGATATTTTTTCATGCGAGTAACTGTTTTTTTCTATGACTCTAGACTCCAACGGATAAGATTTTATCGCACACTTTCAAAATGTCGTAGTACATAGATAATCGTACTTCAACTTTTTGAACTACAAAAAGCGCATGGTAGTACGCACACACACGCTAGGTTATAGTTCCTGCGTGGACAATGAAGCTGCAGCTACTTATATTTTATCTACGTGCTCGTCTACGACGAGATGTACCAGAGATCAGGTACGCGAGAAAAAAATAACGGAAAGGGGCTAAAAAGGATGCAAAGGATACGTTTCGTCGCATCCATCGTACAACATTGCACCACGATTCGGTGGCGTAGAGTTCGCGTTGCCCTTGATCACATACTATACGGGCCCAGCAGCGTAATTTGTGCGAATGTTACATCATCATGATATATAGCACAAGCCGATCCGACAACGAGAGAACGCGGAAGCAAAAAAATAAAAACCTCGATGACAAATCGATAATAAAGTCGTCTTCAATCAAAGCCCTGTCAGAAATATTGCAAGCACAACGTTATTATTGTTATTATTATTGTGATTATTTTTTGTTTACAATACAGTTTTTTTACAATGCGAAATAATACAACTTTAAACTCTGTATAAAATAACTATAAATAAAAACTAAATTAAATCTGTATTATAATTGATACCGAAACCAATAGTTTGAAATGAATTACTTTTGTGTTACTTTTTTAAAATTATTATGGTAAAATAATTCTATAGCTCACCATAGTTAATATAGTCGTACCACCATTTAACATTGTTGTCCCCACAACAATAAGCTTACTTTCAAAGAAAACCGTTTTACCATTGTTTGTATCCTTTGTTTCATAATACTACGTTATTTAGATATTATATGTATTATACAATTCGTATTGTGTTTATTAATTCATCGAACATTGTTTCAAAATATTTAAAGATGACATTTTCTTTTTATCGCTATTGTTCGTGTGTGGAAAATATGATTTCAGACCTGTTCGAACGACGTTATTGATCTCGACCATGGAGACGGACAAAACCGAATGGAAACATTAAAACTAGGGTATTTTTTTCCCTGCTCGAATTTTTTTTTTTTTTATCTTTCACCTTTTTTGCGGTTGTACACTCTCTCTCTCTCTCTCTCTCTGTCTCTGCGTGCGCTACAAACGGGAATTTATTTATTTTTTCATCGGTCACCCATCACGCCGTAGCTTCAACGACAGCCGATAAGCTCTGCAAAACGCTGTGTAAACTCGTGTGTACGACGTAAGCCCGTGTACCTACACGCGTGTAATTATTTTTACCATCCCACCGACGGTTTTACACATGTCACCGGACCCCAGGCTGCAAAAACGCACACACGCGGTGAACGATCGACGATAATCGCGAAACAAAAGCCGTTTAACCGCTCTCGATGACGCACGCGTTCGGACGAGATCTTCCCCGCTGCGGTTAAACCGTATACAATTCGATCGTTTCTCTCTCTCTCCCGGACCCCGCGGCAACGCACTCGGGACCCGCGCAGGGCTTAAAGTGGCGAAAAAACACCAAGGGCACAATATGATCCCTACTTACCATTCCGCGTGCCTTAGAAGCTTTCCGTACGATGACCGATTGGTCATATTACTTCTAATGTGTAAATCATATTTAACGCGCGTTCGTTGTTGTCTGTAAAACACTGTTCGTCGGAACTGTCGGCCACGTAACATTTTGTGGTTCACGAATCGTTTCGATATCTTATTTAGTATAGTCCGCTCGGCCTCTCCGGATATATTAGTACGTATACGCTAAACTTACGTCGCGGTCGTCGCGTTTTTGAACTTATAGGCGCGAGAGTACCGCGTCTGCTTGCAATAATATTGTATATTCGAGAGTTTCGCTAAAAACCGAATTTATTCTTTGGATTTCGCGTGATCTCTGCGCACCCCGCGGGAGCACAATAATTGTAAATCCCTTCAAAGTATATTATCGTCACTTTGAATTTGCCAATCGGACTGATAAACGTGCGTCGCGGAGTAGCCACTGCACACACTGCACGACATACAGTTGTATTATATTTATACGCTTTATCGTTTACGTAAACTAACTCGGCGCCTACATGCAAATAATCGCAGGTCGTGAGTCTTAAAATTATACCAGTGATAATTACAATTATTACTACTTTGTAAATATTTTGCATCTGTATATACGTCGTGTCTGAAATAATATATTCGTACTGTATACAGCTACTGTAAGTATAAATTGTATACTTGCCGCGTAGTCATAAACAGCAATATATTCCTTTTTTTATGTGCGCGTCTACAAAACCTAAGTATATATATATTATTAAATTTTACAACTCATAAGCTCCGATGATGTGCTTTGTTCCTGTAGGATAATGAAAAGCACTACGCTTATATAATATGTATACATATATAATAGTATTATCGTATCAATAAATCAAAAATAATGACCGGAATAAATAAAATTGGGACGTTTTCAAAAGTTATAAGTGTTATAATAATGTTCCTAATAAATTAACCACCACCATTAAATGTTACACTGAAAATGTGTGCGGGTATAGTACACAGAATCAAAATATTCAAAGAGTCTCGGTTTTTAATCTTTTTCACCGATTAAAACGAATCAAACACTAATTATTATTACACACATAACTTTTTCGAAACCCCGACGTAATGACCTAAAAAACATTAAAAAATGATCAACAATAATTATGCAAAAATGACAAAAATGTCCTAAAAAATTACAAATATTTGTTTTAAATTAACAAAAATACAATTTTTTTTAAATATTTTACTATAAAATTCTATATTAATTTATCAAAGCTTGCCAATATATCAAAATATGACATAGAAATGACAAAAAATGCCCTTAAAAATGAAATTAAATATATTAAATAAATAATTAAATAAAAAAATTACAAATATTATAAAATTAAAGTAATCGGCGAGATAAAGTCGGATAGGTAATAAATAATCTTAGTCCGTGAGAATTTCCAAGTTTTAAGTTATCGGCATAATGGTCGACAAGAAACGATAAGAAGTGAACTTGTGTGAAATCAGTAAAAATGACTTAAAATGTGGGAAAATGACCTAAAAATGTCAAAAAATGACTTATAAAGTAAAAAACACCAAAAAATGCAGAAAAATGCAAAATAAAAATTAGTTATTCAGATCCACATGCTAATGAAACACATTTGTGGCCTAAAGAGCATCGTCTAAAACGTTTTAAAAAAAAATGCAAAATGCATCAACTTCCGAGCCCTAATCATAAGTAAACCGCGAGTGACAGTGCGATGCATTTTTTTTTTTATCAATATTTACTCGTCCGAACATCCACGTGCGGATAGTGCGGCGGCCAATCGACGTTATTTTATTTTATCGACAGACATCATACGTGTTTCTACATCCGTAACGTCGCGGTCGTCCGTATAGTCTAAACTAAACACGACGTTTATCGATCGTGTACGTTATATTATTATTTTGGTTTTAGAGAAACTTTCGGGACGGTAAAAGAGTATAAGCCACGTAGACAATTCCGAATAGATGCAGATCGAACACGCGTGTTGTGGTTTATGAAGCGGCAACTTTTCGGTTTTCGGAGTAAAAAGAAACTAAACGGCCGGAAAATGTACGCGGAAGGAATAGTTTTTCTCGAAGTTCCACTTCAATAATTTTTTTTTTTTTTTAAATTTGATAAAACCATACAACTTGGACGTATAACGGAAAAAAAGTTCAAACGACTATTATAACGTTACGGCGGCGGTGGCTGTTATATTTTCAATTTCGAGTTACCTACGAGATCATAACCTGCCGGTTCCAAGTAATGCGCTATAATCAGTTCTCTGATGAGATTACTATAAAAACCGTACACGTTTAATGTGTGTAAAATATCAAGCAAATCAGGTATAACTTCTATAAATCAAGTTCGTTCTTTTTATTATTCGTCATCAACGGTAATCGGTGGTATAGACTTGGCCGTGTTAAAATAATAGGTGAATTCTAAATCTGGTTAATTATTATCTAATGATTAGAACTCACTCCCGTCGTGGATCTTTAATACAATATAAATGTATTAAATTATTATAGTAAGATTTCAGTGGGCTTTTAAGGGCAATTTTACGACCGACTATAATCGCGAAAAAACCGAAATTAAATTAAACACGTTTTCATTGTGGTAAAAATAAATTGTACGAGTCGAAAGAGAATTTGCATTAGGTGAACAATTTTTTTCAACGTACATGGTAGGGTATATGTTTAATTTAGGTTTTCAAAAAATATTAACGTTTGTACATTTCGACCGGGTTCGTTAAAGAAAAAGAAAAAAAAAAAACACTGACAATACGCATAAGACGCATTAAATCACGAAATAGTCAATTAAGTGTTTGAGTTAATTTTGTAGGATAATATTACGTCCTCTTTAAACACCTTATTCTTAAAATAAGTTAAATCACGTCGTAATGGTGTGAGCGCAACGTACATGTTATAAGGTGATGTCATATTTTTTTCTGGTATTCCAAAAAGTTGGTTCATAAGTAGAAAATGTGTCTTGGGTGATACTAATTATTTTAATTTAAAGAGCATTTTTAGGGCTTTCTTAGATGATTTTATGGAATTTGCTAAGTTTTTAGATTGTTTTTCATAATTTGTTCAAAAGGTGAACAAAAACTGTTGCGATAGGCTTTCGGCAGATTGTCGACTCGCGACTGTACGAATAATAATATCGTCGATAAAAATGTTATTATCATCATTTGGCCTTCCCGCTCAAATTATCGCCAAAACACAAGTTAAAATGTATTTTTTAAATTATTATTTTAAAATGAACGATTAAGAAGTCGGATGATCATTCGACCAAACAACCTACAATACAATTAAAAAAATACACTATTGCGATATTATTTTTCAATTTTTTCTAATTTTTAAGCTATCATAAATACATTTAAATGTATGGTACATTTTTTGAGTTTTTTATGTACTTTTCGCATTTTTATTTTTATTTTTTTGAGGTTTCTTAGGACATTCCAATCCCAGCCCTACTCTTTGTGATTATTCTTGTTATGTTATTGAATATTGAACAGTGCAGGCATGTGTTATGCTACACTTGTGCCCCGGCCGTGAGTCGTTGCACAGGTGAAGAGCATTACGCAGACCAGGCGCACCGTCATAATGCAATTATTCCGGCACAAACACTATAATAATATTGTGTACGCCATTATACGTATCCGGTGAAATCAATGCGATCAGGGCGAGAAAAATAATTATCGAAGCCAATCTGCATGCTGATCAGTGCAATTAGCATTATTTATAGTGCAGAAGCGTCGTTGTATCGCGCATGTGACTTGACTGAACCGACCGCGGTCGTCCGTGTCGCGCCAAATGGCGATCGCGATCCGTTTTTAATTATGTTTTCGACGAGCCCCGATCATTTGGTAATATTAACTTGAATTTATGTCGCACCACGCGTGTCATTACGACCCCAATCGTTTTCCCGATTGATTAGTCCGAAACACACCCCAATGGTCGGTTCATATTATAACGGCTTCATTCGCGTCGTCCGTGCACACGTCGAAGTCAGGTCCGTAATTACGATAGGGGGGAGGGGGTTGTATGGGCGATAAACCTCGACCCCCTCCCCACGAGTCGTATTGATATATCGTTGTCTTACACATATTTACAAATTACTTCGGAACAAAAAAAAAAAAACGTTGTAAATGTTTAACCGTATTAGTATTAACAGTTTATTATACTCGGTTAACATGATATTATAAAAAATAAACAGTGGATTTCGCTTGCCTCGTTATCGTCAATCCAGTGTTACGCACGTATAGCTGTTGGAGAAGTGTTTTTTTTCGTAATATTTACCTGAGAGTTTCTAATTTTGTTTATAAAAACGACATTACGGCTTATCAATTCATAAAGATGTTATATTTCCAAATGATGCAGGCAGGGCCGTGGAGGGAAATTAAGGGCCCCAGGGACAAATTAATTCGGGCCCCTCATAATGTAATTTAACTCGCTTCCAATACTCGCATCACACTGCGTCGTTACTCGTTATTTTAAAATATGTAAAGGAAAAATAATATTGGTTAAAGGTATATCAGAAATTAAAAAGCAAAAATCATATTGTTACTAATACGGTAACACATGTGTCATGGGATATGGTACAAATTAATTATTTTACTATTAATGGCGTTATTAATAAGATATAAAGTAATTATTATTTATTTTATTATTTACATAGTTCCTTATAAAATATAAAATTAAGTAAAATTATGAATTAAAACTAAAAAAAATGTTTATATTAATATAATATTTCGGTAAAATATAAGACCTAATTGCTTTGGCTGGGCCCCTATTTGAGTACTGGGCCCCAGGGCCCAAGCCCCGGCTGCCCCCCCCCCTCTCGTCAGGCCTGGATGCAGGAACATGCTGAGAAGCCTAGCAATTTAGATATTTTACTGTAAAATTAGTAAACATATTTTTTAAGCTGTCTTTGGCTCCGATCTTCAATAATTTATTTGAAATGGTGTCTAGTTGGTACTTGGAGGGACATTTTTTGAATTTATCAACCGAGTAGTTGAGAAGAAAATGTAAAAAACTTTAACCGAGTTCGAAAACTGAACCTTGCACTGTCTAGTATATTTCATCACGTACTATCCAATTGTTCATATATTTCATGGACACAAGAATTTTCATAAAATATTCTTTGTAGCGGATAAAAAAAAAATTAACGGAAAATCGCAAGCTAATTTTATAAGCATTGGAAATGAAATGTTGACGAAACTGGATATTTCAACGAATTTCAACTGTACGATATTAGTTTTTTGGTTCTTGTTCTATAAGTACTAATCGTTAAGACTATAAACATTTATTGAGTACTCCTAAAAGCATTTATTTTATTATTATATTGAATAAATTAAATAGTTTCTTGCTTTCGCTATCTACATATTGGATAAAAATTTACATTTCTTTTTGTATAGATGAGTTTTTTAAAGTGTTGTGGAAGTTCTAGCCGTAATTTTAATGAAATAATTGATAAGCGGGATTTGATGATCTTTGTGTAATGAGCTATTTCTGACAAACCGTTTTGTTATTATGTGAAGTATTTTATTTTGAAATATTTGAATTTTATTGAGATGCGTTGGAGCGCATTTACTCCTATATTGCAAATGCGTATGTGATTAGGGAACGAAGAGTTTGTTTGTATATCAGTAGCGAGCATTTTTTTTGTATGGTAGATTTATATCGATTGGGTATAGTATTGCTAGTCGTTGATAAGCTTGTTGTATTTTCGAAAATATTTGGGGCCATCAGGTTAGCATTTTATTCAATATCATCATTTAAAAGATATATATATATTTTCTTTTTGCAAAAGTTGTTTTTTCAAGATAGAAAAAAAAAGTTCAACTTACCTTATATACCTTATTAAGAAATTTGGTTGTACTACTTTATCGACCATCTTTAAAAAAATAAACTGGTCCACCCGACCTCTTTTTCTCAGAATCTTTTTTCAAGAGCAATGGATAATTGGATAATTGTATGTACGTTTCAAAACAAAAGATCATTACAGTAATATCATCCCCGTATCCCTTGTCTCACCCGACCTACTGTAGAAATTTCACAATTTTTTATTACTAAAACCACGTCCGTTCGCATTTTACTTACTGCGTTTTTCGACTTTTCTTTTCAACCGGCCATGTGCGCGTACATATTTATGCAAGGACAATTAGTAAGAAATTCGCACTAGGCCCCCCCCACCGGCAACAGGCAACCAAAATTAACCGTGTATCGATTGCGTACACGATTGTATTCTATACACACATAAGATATGTTGATTGTACATTAAGTTCTCCACGGTCCAAATTTACCATTGTAAGGCCTATGGCCAGTAACTATTATGTAAGAGGACGGAAGTTCTCCGCGATTACCATCACGCGCATCCGAACTCCGTACAGCCACGAAACAGCCCTATATTATGTTAACTTTACCGGTAAGTCGTGATAAACATTTACTCGTACACATTAATAACTGTCCGTACCAGTCCTGATTAATTAATCGTAATATTAAGATCCTGCAAATCGTTCCAGAGCTACGACTAAATATATATAATATACTAAAAATAAATCTAATTTTTCTCTGAACATATTTTTAGTTTAACTGGTCGTGTTACGGTTGAATATATTTTTATCATAATACTTGGGAGCGATTACAATCAATAATTTTTTAGTTTTCTATTGGTACACAGTTATTATCTCAACAATCGTACTGATCAAAAGCACAAAATGTTTAGTTTTTAATTTTTAAATAAAAGTCCCTACTTAAAATCATAAACTTTAATCGGAAAAAGTACAGTATTCTTGTGCATTGAATAGTGATGTTTTTGACCACACAATTGTATTCGATGATTCAGCTGCTTGCTCATAAGCCGCGAATAACGTACACGCCGTCGTTCGAACGACAGTTTCACATTTTAGCGGGGAAAAAACCGGAGACGCGCGATTTTCGCGCCGAGACGTCACATTTGCAGCGAGCGCGGTTCTAGTGCACAAGTGCAAACCTCGACTTTTCAGACGTGATCGCGAGACGAGACGCCGTTATGCAATTGTGCGAAGTTGTTTTAAAATCCCTGTAACAATGGCGCGCCTAAGCGCATTATGAACGACGCCGTTTCTTGAACACAGTAATTCACCACGGGTACAGCTTTATGCGGACGTCTCGAACTAAGTTATTGGCTCCAACCGTTTGTTCGCCGGCCGAGTGTTTATCAGGAAGTTATTCTTTTGTTCAACTTTGCCGCGTGTAATCATTTTGGAACGGCCTGCACGACACGGAACACGGCTTGAGCATGAAACGTGCCGGCGAAACATCGATGCCCGAGTGGTTTGCACCACCTAATCGGCTTGGCTGCGCGACAAATCGATTTCGTTCGTTAACGTTCGAACAGTTTTTTCGACGAAATGTCGTTTTTGTTTCGCGTTGTAATCATTCCCATTTCGGTTTATTCCGTGCTCTCGTCCGCGGTCGGCACTCCACATACCGGTCGTTTAAAACGATTAAAACGGCGCGTCCATACCGACAATGTCCTCGTCAAAACAACGGTAGGTTGTTCGCTCACGAATATACGTTTTACTCGTTTCAACACGCTACGTACGACGAAGTTGACTCTTTTCGTCTTAACGAGTTAAAAATCGTTTGCGCACAGTGGCTATTGTTCGTTCGGACCTTATTATTTTTTCTTTTTGGCAAGTCAGTCGCTCGTCGCTTGCGCGTTACCCGTCAAACTGTCGTCACCGTTTGTGCATCAGCGTGTTTACCCTAAAGCGCGGGTTTTACATTTCGTTTTCATTTCATTTCCAGCTTAAAATTTTACACGTAACATTAAGTGTTCAAGTATCGCAGTGTTTGAGGTATTTCTGTTTAAAAGTGCATCTGAGATACCTCTACATTACCACCTGCAGACGAACAGCTGAAATGTACCGAAACTTCTTGTACGTTCATATTTATATTTTTCATTCCTTTATCAAACAATATTGAAATACTTAATACATAGGTAATACCGTATTGCTCGCATGTACCCTATACGCCTACTTGCATAGGTTCTGCGCAAAAGATGCGCGAAATTTTGGCACTGATAAAACCGTACGGGCAGAACTACCTAAGGCCTACAATAAATCGCGTTGTAGCTGTGATGTATGTTTGGTTGCCTGTAATGGTTGCCATTAGGTGACAATAATATTCTGTACTACGGTTAATCGGAAATCGAACCGTTCGTTCATCAAAAATGTGTAATCTCTGTCAAGTCAATGATAATTTTTCTAATAAAAAGTTCGTTATCGTATTATTATGATGTTCTGTCATCAATGCGTATCCGTACGAAATCGGTAACAAATGTTTTATTTTAAGCTTTGCCAGCAACTATGGCCATTAGCTGTGGGTACTTTTGTGAGTCAAACTCGTGTTTTTAGGACAGTATGTTGTGGGTAAAGGGGTGGGGGTGACGATTAAACGCAGCCACCTTAGCCGCTCGGCCAAACCGTCCCGACGTATATTTTTATATTTTAATATCAGAGTACAATTATTCATACAGCAACTGTTACGTTATTATTATGTTATTGTCTCGATTTGATTATTGAAACGTTTAAGAAAAAATTAATAAACGTCCGTTGTAATTACTACGTTAAAAGTGAAATATCTTGTTCGATACGTCGCACTAAGCGATGTTACTTTGTTGTAGGACGTGCTACTGAGTGTATACTACCTGGAACACACGATACTAACTGATACGTATTTCAACTGTACAATTGCAATGGTCCTAACGCCGAGTGTAGACTAATTTATTCCTATAACAATAATATAATCGGCTTTAAAACATTGGCAAGAGTTCTCTGGAGTACCTACACTTCATACAAAAAATAGTTATTAGTGGTTTACAGCTGAACGGGCAATATGCCAATTTGTCCGCGTTTATATTTTATTTGTACACACACGAACAATGGTAGAGCCCCGATCGGTAAAAAAAACCCAAGGATATAAAACTCGGTAGCGAAATATTAAATTTGAAAGATTCAATAGATAAAAAATCTAATCAGAAACAGCCTTCCTTCGATGAATAATAAATAAGGTGGAAATGTAAAGAAGAATTTACTCGATTTATAACAGATGATAATTCAAGAGTGTTCCCTAGATACAAGCCATTTGAAATCGAGCTTATACGTCATTATGTTACGTTTATAATTGTTTGTTTGTTAAAGTTTGTGCAATAAAATGTTAAAATGTCATGATAGATGACAATTGTTGACGATACCATTATGCGAACGTTTTATTTTTGTTTTGTGATTTCGTACATCAGACTTGAACTCCAATATTGTTTTTTATTATAAGTATAACGGAGTGCGGGTCGCAGAGTACCGCAGATGCTCAAATTATATTTTACATAAGAATAAAAGTCTACAGTTACATAATGAAATATCAAATATTCGAGTGTGACGAGGTCGTAACGGAATAATATTATTTACGCGCGTACGAGTTATTACGAGCTGTTCGTATTATGTTCCCAATATTATTTGATTTGAAATAAACGAATAGCAGTTAGGTGTTGTATACTTTAGACGTTGTGTCTTACTCGCGAAATCTACTACTGCCCGCGGTTATTAAGTTCTGAGCTCGATCACGGCGTCGGCGAGGCGATTAGGAAAATAATACGAGAGGGATAAAATCGTTCGTCACGTGTACCTGAACCTGTTGCGCAGTCTGCGTTGCGATTATTAATTTCTAATACACGTGCAGGCCATTGCTGCAGTAGTTAAGAAGCTACGTCGGTGTTAACGGGAAAGTAATTCGACACTACAAAATAATATATTATCATTGTGTTATATGGTTAAGAAAAAATCACATTTTAACACATTTTTATATTTTCAAACGTACGAGACGAGCTGCGATAAGTTTATGCGGAACAATGATTGTAATTTCGACCGGAATTCCATTACACTTTTGTTATTATAAAATGTCCACACCGTACCCATTATCGTATTGATTGAATCCCGCAACCGTCAGCTCACCGAAATAATTTTACGGTACCACATCAAGAATATCAAAACATTTTGAAATCCGAGACGATTTCAGCTCAATAATGCGCGAAGCTGTTGACAATAAGCGGAAAGCTTATCTCCCGGTGTCGAATGTATGATACTTGTGACCTGATCGAATTCGGTTCACGCGTAGACGACGCAGCCACGCAAGTTTTTTGGTTTTATTTTCAAAAATATACATTCTTGTACTCATATGTACGTCGTATTAACCCGACGCGCGGCGGTAATTATAATTGGTAATCGCGTGGTCGATATTGACTTTGAAAAATTCCTATTCGCGTAACGTTATTTATGATTTCAATCGCTGTACCTGGATGCAACGTTTTCATCTCCACGAATCGACGCGTGCATTCCGCATTTTCAAAATACCTTTTCAATTTATAAAATACGTCTTGCCTGTACCGCGTACGTACAAGATAATTATTTCGAAGAATTTTTGATGTAAAAAAAAAAAAATTGTACACTCGTATAATACATCGTTGTGAAAAGCAAATAGCTTCCTCCCCTCGCCCCGAGAGCGCCCAAGACGTGGTGCGACCCCATTTTGTTTTTGTTTCACCATAACGATCGTATTTACGGAACATTCCGGGACCGTTGAACAAGTCCCGTGTTGTGTATTGAAGAATTTCCATCGCAATCCTCTTAAGTGCTTTTATACGAACCCACACGCATATTATGTGCGTACGCGGGGAGTACGGAGTCGTCGACGACGACGACGAAGCCGCTGATGAAAAGGGGGAGAAATCAGGGTTTTTCGTTCTGAAATTATTCAAAAGCCGCACACTATATATTGTATACACGTGTAACGAAACTGCGTGGGGTTGTTCTCGGTTTGATTCGTGAAAATGTACTTAACACTGCGCACGCTGTCATTAATTGATGTGGTGGGGTCGGAGGAGAAAAGAGGAGTAGGTAAAATTTAGTAAAAAAAAAAGGGAAAAAAAGTGAAACTCGTTTGTCATAATGTACTCCAGCCGCGTTTTTAAACACGCATTCGTAAAATGTTACCCGCGCGCGCTGCAGTTGCGCGTTGAATTCAAGTCATCAACCACAGTTTATGCGCAGCTCTCGCGTACTCACTGCTCAGTGTTTTTATACGGTTAATTGCCGTGTTCGCAGAGTTGCGCGAAGGCGCGTTTGATTCCCACAGCGAAACTCGTATCGGATAAATTGACGAGAAAAGGAAAAAGAAAACGAAATTATTCGCCTGCAGGAACGGTTCTAGGACTCGTCGCGTTCCGTACGGCCACGAATATATTCATTTTAAAAGTAAACGAATAGGCTCAACATATAATGTGGAACCTAAACCCTCGTTCGCCAAGTGTTTCCCCGCAGCGGTTTTAATCAACACGTATTATGAAAATGTATATACCAAAAAAATTAACCGTGAATTTTCTTTGTTCGAAATCCGGAATCTGGTGATAGAACAAATTCGTTATAACAAAACTGTCGGATTTGGCGGTGGAAAATATTTACCATCTGCAAATCTATAAACATCTATTGACCTCGAGTGATTAATTAAGGTGCTCACACATGCACGTAGCGTTTCTCCACTCAAAATCAGATACAATATGTCAATATATTACACCAGTGGCGTATGAGGTGGCGACGATAATAAATTCTTAATTTATAATTATTACACTTTTTTTCATCGGTATGCCTATGCATTACTTCGGTACAGGTTTAATTTTAAAATGATGCAGACAATTTTATGCTATCGAATTTTTTATACCTAATGATCCAGTATCTCTTATAACTCCTGAAAAAAGTTAATAAAACAACACAACACGAAAAACAGTAAAACAATATCAATTTACAAAATAAAATCTATATTCCTTTTTTTCATTTTTGAAGAATTGTAAATTTTTCGATCTATATTAATGTCAATAGACCAGCTATGTACATGCAACAAAGCTAATCGACTTGAGCGATCTTGCCCCACTCTAGATCTAAGCCATTTTTTTATCTACGTAAAATAGATGAAAAATGCAAATGTAGGTATATTTAAGGCAACTAAATTACCTATAAGCTTTATAAAAACAAGGAACTATTCAACTATTATGAAACAGAATTTCAGCATTTCAAATTTTATTTATGATTTTTTGTTTAATGGACTACTTTTAAATAAATGCTTATATTTTTTTTCAAAATTGTTATAGTTCATTGTTGTTAGAACCTAATAAAAATAATTTTAAAATTGCTAGGGCAGAGGCATTTTACTATGGTCGGTATATACTACTATACATGCATTTAGAATTAAGCATAACCTTCAAAGAGTTTTGTCTTATCATTAATTAATATATTCAAACCACGGCTATACTGTTGTTATGCTATCTACAGTCGTGATTCAAACATATGATTTGGGCTATGAGGGGGGGGGCAATCGTCCACGTCGACCACCCCCTCAAATACACCACTGCATTATAGACGTTTAAGTATAAATACATTCACACGATAAGCATAAACGAGCGTCCGACTGCGTTATTAATAACGCTATTTGTTTATTTTTAACTTTTTTAAGGGTGACTTTGGTACGGACAGCTGCCCACCCTGCCTTTACGCGATAACCGCCACTGGACTAGAAGCGTATATTATCTCACATATTAGCTGGACGGAACCATTTTCTCCCAAAACCGTCCCTATTCCGCCGATACCTTTTTCCGTCGGATTTAAAAATCGATAGCGTTTAAAATATAAATATATCGATAGTGCATCGATAGTTTTAGGAAAACTTCTGGGTTAAAAATTACAAAAAGCACAACTTTTTTAAGAAAACTATTTTCAAATAAAATAAAATAAATGAAAATTAATCATTAATAAATCATCACATCAATAAAACATATAGTCGTTTGTATAAGGCGGTAAACGTTTGTATAAAACGATTTTCATAATATTATACGTAAAATAAATAAAAACAAAATAATAAATCGTGACCCCGGTCTCGAACTCAGCGATCGTGCGTTATGTATGGCAGATTAGTGTTTCTTAATTTTTTAAACAGTTGTAAGATATACACAAAATTATATCGGAAAATAATAGTTAGGTAGAATAACTTCTTTATTAGTTATCAATAATATCTTACAAATATAATATTCCTGTCGAGTTTTCCATTTTTATAATCTATTGTATTATGTACGTTTCATTTCCGTGTTGCCTGTCTCGACGGATCGTGGCGTAATGTTTGGCGGATTTATACTTCTTAATTTTATCTAAACAAGATGAAGGGGCGGGTAAAAGTGAATCGAAAATTACTCGTATAATACCATCGTCGTGGCGTTATCGGCGTGTCGAGGCACATATTCGCGAACGATCATATAAATATATTTCACCAGCAGACGGAATCGAAAGAGTAAAAAGCAATGTTTACTTCGTTCCGAAATCGCGATCTGACGACAGCCCCCCCGGCACACGACGACGGTACCGTTAATAATTTTGGCATAAAACCATAAGAAACATTACCGTGATGTACTAGTAATTTCGATTGAAAAACAATACGGTTCGAGTAGTAAAGCCCCGGCGATTGGTCACGGTCTCTTCGTTTCGCTCCGAAACAGCGATCGATTTTCATTATTTGAATGCTTATAAAGGAGACGATTATTTCGATGACGATTCGTTTAGAACCACCCTCCGTACCGGCAGCACGTGTAGTACACGGGTCATTTTTCATAACAGGTTAAACCGATCTTATTCGCGTCTTATCACGTAACGTATTTTTCACGCGGGACTCAATTATCATTATTTATTATTATTATTATTAATTGTATTCAATCTGTATACAAGACCAATTGGCACACTGCAAAGCTGTGGTCAACCATAATGATCAATATATTTGATTGGTTGATACATTCAAATAATTTTCTTTTTAAGGTTTCTATTGTTGCGCTGCGGGTTCGTCATAATCTCACGAACAATATGAACAGTATACATTTATAACGTAATAGCTGAATTCATAATGGGACCATTAGCTGGCAGTCGCAACTATACCGATTAGTAATCATCGAGAAACGGGTTTACAACATGTAAATGCATGCAATTAAGTTATTCGAAATCTGATTAGGAACGTGCATGATATAAATGATTTTAAACGTTTTGCGTAATTTAATATATATTTTTTTTGATTTTCAACCCATATTTGTGATTTAATAGTGCTTACATTTATTTATAGCTCATATACCATAGTATTTTCGTTCTGATCATCCAATAAAAGATTAAATTAGTTGAATATTTTATACTTTCACTTTTGAAATTTGAGTACATTTTTTTCGGAGATATTAAATCGGATTGGTTACTTATAAGAACATTAAGAACTACGAATTAAGACTGTTATTGGTGAAGACGACAAAATAACGAGAGATATAAATAATTAAGTTCTCCTACACTATATTTTTCTCCATAATACAATATCTAATAATATTTTTTTTCAGTTACATTACATTTTAAGTGCATATATTTTGTAGAATATTTTTTTTGACCTATTAAATACATTAAATTATTATCATCATGACATAATGTATATACAAGTACACGTATTTAAAAGAAAACGCGTATTATCGGACATCGATCTAACTACGTTTTCCGAAATCATCGGCATCCCCGCGCTACGTTGTCACCAAGCACTATTGTATATTTGAACGTCGTATCTTTTTCATTTTTTGTTCCTGCAGGGCAAGATAATGGGCCCGACCATTTGTGTTACACGTATATCGATAAATTCTACGTCGAATCCTATTCAAACAGTGGGCGTCGCCTGAGTGCGTCCGGCCATCAAAATTGTATCTTTATATTTCATCGAATTCCCCGAAACACTAACTACAATAACGTAGCCTTACTTTAAAATGTTTTCAACAAACGGACGCGTCATCGTTTTAATGTACAGAACCGGACTCAAACCAGTCGAGGTCGAGAACAAAATACAGGGGTTGAAAAAAAGGGAGGGTCCCAGGAATCCCTGCAGCGGTGAGTAGTTTTTACGCGGCTCGGGGCAACTGCAGTTTTCGCGCAATGACCTCATATAGTAGATCAGGCCCTCCTACATAGTGAACCTGTATTTTATAGTCTACGTATAATATGTTTTTTTTCCGAATACATAACGATTGTGTCGACCGGATAAAATGTACATTTGCTACATGCGCAGTACTTACTCAAAACGCGTTGAATCTTGTTCCATTCCGCGGGATTGTCGGCCACGCGGACCAAAAACTCCAAAAGATCATCGTCCACCATGGGTGCTGGTGCCTGCGAACAAAACGATTTGACACGAACGTTATACGGCGAAACATGATTATGCCGTATAATTATACAGTCGATTATGATACACTATTACCACGTGCGATCGACCGCGGGGCTTAATTAAAAACGTTCGGAGGGTTTATCGAAGTGAGGGACTTACAAACAACGATTTGCATAACACGCTTAATGAAATCGTTTTCCCGAAAGTAGGTACGTGCGCGAACGGGAGTCATACACGAATAGATTAACTATATATTATACTCGTGGACTTCGCGCACACGAAAAGGTCATCGTCGTTAATATGCACTCGATTGTAAACGACGTGTACCTACACTACTTCTTACATCGAAACCGCACGTTGGCGCGAATTGAAGTTTTTAAATCGTAGTCGAGCACTTGCGATGCGTATAAAAGTCGATTTTCTTCAATATTTCATGCTAGGCACCGACGTTTTACGTTCACGTAATATTACAAGTCGAATACGCGTCTGTTATACTATAATCACGTAAGGCGTATTGCACCCGTGTGTTTGTGCGGTCCGGGCCAGGTGCAATGCCCCACTGAAAATCTACACGAAAATCACGCGAAAATGTCATGTCATATGTGCATAAATAGTTCACCGGTTGTATGTATACCGTACGGCAGGGATGGGCAACATAAAGAGAGTATAGGGCCAGTTTTTAGACCTTTAAAATCTAGTGGACCAGAAAACGAAAACAAAAACTACAACTGAACTACACTTGCTATGACAAAATAAATATAAGCTAGGGACATGTGTCATATTTAGATATGTATTATAGCATTGAATATAGAATGTGGATACACGTTTTCTCAATATTTCATCAAATTAATTTTGATTTTTAACATTAGTGTTCAATTTTGAAAGGTAACGCGGGCCAGATTAAAATTGTACGAGGGCCGCCAGTTGCCCTCCCCTGCCGTACGTTATTAAGCCATGGATTAGCGTTTGAACCTTTGTGACGACACTCTGATCGAGCTTTGGTGCGGACAACTATATTATATGGAAAAATCTGTGCGACGGTCTCTCGATTTCCGAACTTGTGACTTTGGGAAAACGTTGACAATATGACGTTCGACTCTCGCGCTGTACACGACGTCTGCTGCGGGTGGGTCGAAATGCTTCCCACGCGTAAGTCGGCGAATGGGTAAGTCATGCAACCCCGGAGACAAAAGAGCGACTGACGGAGATCTCACGGGTCTTATATGTAGAATTCGGCGATAACGATTAGCGCATTTCACCGGAGGCGTGTGCTGTGGTCTGTAACAGAGCCGCGTAAGATACCATGCTTTATTAGGTTTTGGCGAAGTCGCAAAAGTTCTACCACCGACGAAACTACGGTTAATATGTAGTGCGTATTTATAGTTATGACTCGTGAATATTGACCAGTTAAAATCCAGGGTGGATACGGATTTAAATTATTTTAAGAACTATCGATATTTTGGATATTTTAGATTTTAAGAAAAACAAAACGTTTTGAAGAAAAAATCTTGTGTAATTGAAACATGTTACAAATTGATAAAGGATAATATTCCAAAATACTTCTCTATGTATGCTGATGCTGCATTCTATCGTAAAAGTGCCAGGCGTCGATTTCGGCCAACTACTTATAGTTTAGTTGCAGAGCTTTTGGAAAAAAGCTTGAACAAGCTTGTACAGCTTGAACAAAGTAAGCACATTCTTATTATTTATCTATAATCGATTTTTTACTCGTATTAAATTAGTGGAATTCATACTATTTTAGTTACAAAGAATTAGTTGCAAGAATTTAGTAATTAATTTTGTATTTAATTTTGTAGAATTTAGTTGCAATAAATGAGAAATTAAAAACTTGTTCTTTTTTATCATTTATTAGAGCTTTTAGTTATACTAATAAGCTCGGTAATTACCATTATATATTTATACATAGATTAATTAATAAAAAAAAAATTAATAATAATAATATAAAAAATAATCGTAACAATTTAGATACAGAAGCTAGCCTCATGAATAAAAGAAATAATAAGAATAATAGTCGGTTTTGAATTGGAATTTAGAATATTGAAAATATTAAATGGGATATTAAGAGTCTTGAGAGTGTTTTAGGATATTGCGATAGGGAGAGACAAAAAAGAATATGAGATGGATAATCAAATTTAATAGATTACGCACTGGCCATCATCTCTTAATTTTTCATGCTTATAAACTAAACCTTAATGATTTCCCTCTCTGCACACTCCACGTAGAAACGTATACTTATTTCGTAAAAAATTATTATCTTCGTGTTTATGTATCATATTACTATTCTATCGGTTTATGCTTGAACGTATTTCAAGCGAATCTGGAGCTTTTTTTCACTAGAGTAGATAAAGGATTATTTATTTAATATTAAATCTCTGTGAAACGATTTCTAAATGAAAATATTTAAAAGGATCCCAAGAGTCGTAAAAAAAAAAAAAACATAAATAATAAGAATAATAGAAAAAAAAATCGTTTTAAAATAAAAAGTCGTTTTTATATATCACGTATCGTAAATTTGTCGACCAGGTGAAAAAGTCCCAAGAGCCCCGAATATATGAAGAGGGTTTTATTTATGTATATCCTCCCTATCATCTCAACCGAAGAGTTATTGTGCATATTTAGCTATATTATTTGCACGGTCTGAATAAATATTTCCGAGGTACTTAAAAAAAATCAGTTTCACGCTGAAAGTTTGCCGAAAAACTAACGCCGCTTTTGCTCGGCAAATAAAAATAATACCTCCCACAAAATGAGTGTACTACGTATATATAATACAAAACGTTTTGTACGAGCGAGATCCACCATCGGGACCCGTTCGTCGACTTTTTCTTCGAAAGCCGCATTTGCGTTGATCAAAAGCACAGGTATGAGGTAGGTACCGATATGTCACTCACCTTTTTAAAAGATTTCGCAGAACGCCGTTCGCCGGAATTCAATCCAACTGTATCTGAAACAAAAATCGCAATACGTCAGTCAATATAATATTATGACAGCAAACGTTTGAATACAAGACGAAAATAAATTGTGTTCGTTCAATGCAGCGATCAAGGCTCTATAGAAAAAGTTTAGTGTCCGGACACGTTGATGTTGTACGAATCGAACAAAAACCGAACGTTTTTATTTAATTACGTTTTTGGTGTAATAATACGCAGGAAAAAATGGTGAAAAAAAAGTGATAATATTTTAATATTCTCATCAGATGCGTTTGTACGACAAACTATTTTTTATCTTGTCAGTAAATATAATTTCTCGGTATAATTGACTGCCACAACAGTATGTTGTTTTATATATATATATATATAAAAAAAAAAAAATCGACGGGATGAACACGGGAGTGTTCATGTGAATCGGAATCGAATATTCGTCCCGTTGCATCGAGACACCGAGATCTAGAAAAAAAAAATAAGAAATGTTCGTCGGCTGAATTTTCTAGACTTCATATAAACTCGAAAATTAACAGACGGCGTACCCACGTAAATGCTAATGGTAATACATTGTATTTTATGATTGCAATAGAGTATCGATACGTGTTCATAATACCTATATTGTATGTTTTTATGTCCAATATAGATTATTTTTTCTTATAATTCGTAAAAGTGATCGATGGCTTAGAACAGCGGTTCTCAAACTGTGCTCCGAGGAGCCCTAGGGCTCCGCAAGGTTAGTCTAAGGGGTCCGTGGCTCCCTAGGCCCTGGGCATAGCTGTATTGATTAAATTAAAATTATTATTATATTTCTTAGCTACATTTTTATACATAAGATTCAATATTATTAGTATCGTATTAATGTATTATTTTAAACATTTAAAACCTTTAACTATTTATAAATCCGCATAATATTTTGTGCCATAGTCAAAATGAGATTTGATAAAAGTCCGGTTTTTCGTTCTTTTTACATGTACGATAATTTTGTTTACTCATCTACAATCTTCAAAGTTCTAATAATATAATAATTTCTTCAGTCATAATGCATTCTTGTTTCAAATAGACATTTCTGAATTTTGGGGCTCCGTAATTTTTTTTAGGAACATATGGGCTCCGCGAACAAAAAAGCTTGAGAACCGCTGGCTTAGAAATTGGTGTGAGGCGATGGGCGCGCAGGCACTAAAATGAACCACCCTCAAAGGTTAAAAGACAGCCCTGTCGCAGACCAACGTGACCTGGTCGGACTTGAGATGATATCGACGCCCAGAGACCTGAGGCCGGTCATCGGAAAACGTGGTGCTAGCGGAAAACGGGGAATACCGGTATTTTCCTTATTTTTTTGTAAATTACGTCCGAACGATGCTCGGTTTTAAAAGCGCTGTTAAAATGAATCGAAAAAACCACCTTTTACAGTTTATAATTACAATCACCGCAGTTACGATCCGTAAAACGTGTGTTGAAAAAACGAAAAAAAAAAAAACCTTCACAAAAAATCGACTACGGAATTTAGTGCCGGTACGTGTTCAGTGGGAAACGATAAATAATAATAACAATAATAAAAAATCTCGTCACAATATTAGCATAAACGGCGCCGGGGCGACTGCTGCTATAAAAACTCGCTGAATGTACAATTTTATATTTTTTAATTTGTCGTCGCCTCGCGCACCGCTAGTTCTTCCAGTGTTTTCAACTACCTATTATGATAGTATTATTATTGTTGTTGCGATGACAAGTAAATAAAATGTAAAATAAGAAAAAGCATAAAATTAAAATAATTTATTTTTGCCAAATGGTTAAAACTCTTCAATAATAAAAAAATAATTTCTCTTCACGTTAAAAATGTATATACATCTATTCCTAAGCTTAAAGCATTAAGTATTTTAACAAATAACCTTACAAATAGTAATAAATTTAATATTAAAGAAATATATCAAAATATTCAATCAATAAATGTAAATATTTATTAAAATAATTTCCAATAATGAGATATATTTACGAAAAGAAGGATTTGTCATGGGTGGACTATTATGCATTCTATTATCAGAAATATACGAGTACATACAACATTATGAAACAATTAACGTAATAAACATCACAATTTACATTCCAAGTTCATAATTAATAAAAATTTGATTTTAATTTTATTATTAACAGCAAACAAACTCAAACTGATACAATAATACCACGTGATTCCGAACATCCCTATTCTCAAAAAATGTATGTATATATAATCTTAAATGTATTTGTTATAAATTTTACATCGGTAAAACTAAAAGAAATTTCAAAAGCAGATACAAAGAACAAATTTCTAAAATAAAGTTATAAAAATTACTCCAAATTCCAATTTTGCAAAATATGTTTTGGAAATAACCGTATAATTAATTTTGATGTTAACAAAAACATAGTAATTTTAAATAAATAAAATAATATCGATATTAGTTCTGTCTTGGAAGAATAGCATATACATAATGAAGTCGGGAAAAATTTTAATATATTTTATGTAATGAATAATGATGAATAACCAAAGAATTTCTAATAAAATCTATTTCTTTATCAGATCATTAAAAATGCAATCTCTTTTACAAAAACTATTATCGTTATTAAACGAAAAATATGTTTTCTCTACGTAAAAATGATTTTCATTTGTATTCTTTAATTTAATTAAAATATATCTTCAGTGCGTTTTTTACACCTGATGACAATTTGTGAAATCGTAGCCAGTTATATTTATTAGCATTATACCTGTATACTACCTAAAGAAATATTTAAATTTATATTTAATTTATTGAAAATTTGATTAGTTTTAATAAATTATTAATTGAAATTATACATTCAATAATAATTTGTTGATAAGTAAATACATACCGTAAAACGATTATACTCGCGTGGAAGTATTCACGCGATACTCCTGGGTTAACGCGTTTCATTTAAAATACAATATATTCTCCGACGACAATTCTTATAGTTATTATCACATTACAATAACGTACCGGCACCGTTATAAAGTATTAAGTATAAATGTAAATTCAGTATATTAAATCATATTATAATAGTCGTAGTCGTAGCGCCGCCGTAGATCGCATTAGCTGCAGGGAAAGAATATGATGTGCCAAATCATTTGATTTCAGAAAGGAAAACCAAAACTACGAGTCTTAGACTTTTCCGCTTTTGGGAGATGTCCGTTAGGGGAGGTTTTACTGAACATCTGATGTGACTTACGGGTGCTTTGTTTCTCGAAATCGGTTTTGACCCTTTCGGAATCATGTAATCATATTTTTACGTAATATTATTGTGACGCTCGTAACGAAGTTTTTCCTTCGATATTTTAGACTTAGCTGCGCAACTGCACCTGAACTATAGACTCGAACGGTTGAATGGTCCAGTCGTATATTTGCCGCGCGTGTTAATGTGTTATAATCAGTGCTGACTCGAGGATTTGAGGGCCCTGGTGTGAGACAATTTATTTTTTCATATGAAAGCGTAGGTACTGTTCCTATAGACACTGCGCAAAATACATAAAACGGGTATTGGTACGTGACATACGTCGGTCACATCATTAGGGCGTCTTAATATCGAAAAAAATAAAATCTTAAATATACCCAAGTCACCCTGATCTTATTATTGTATTTTGAATTTTTTTTTTCATAACAGTAGTAAACATTCTCTAAGAAAATCGTAAACCACACGGTCATGACGTTAAACGTATGGACTTGATCTTCTTCCAGCTCAAGAGTAGTAATATCATTTTTTTTTTTGTTTTTCTCCGTGTGATTTCGGTAAGGTAAAGCGCGGGGCCTAGTGCCTACAGGCACACATCACCACCCCCTAGCACCGGCCCGGGTTGTGATAATATATATGATATTGTACACATTGCGTGTGTTTTGTCAGAAGGTGGCGGGTTTTTTTCTCGCACTGCGATTGTTTTACGTTGCCTAAACCAACAACCGGCAGCAGTGGTACGCAATCACGAGATGGAACGCGCTAATAACAATATAACAATAATAATTCACTTCTACGTTCAACGACGCGTCATGATACGAATATAATAATAATAATAATAATAATAATAATAATAATAATAATAATAATAATAATAATAATAATAATATGTTATGCGCGCGAATGAATGCGTGTAATAGCCTCGAATCAGGTTATACCGTGTTGTTCGAGTACATCACCATTAATCACGGAACACGTACAATCGTAGTAGTTCGGACAAATCGCTCATAATTAAACACCGTTATGTAATACTACATGTATTCCGGGTACGGATTACCACCGTGTGTGCAGTGGGTCGCGCAATAAACATAATAATATGACAATGCCTAGTAATAATAATGATCGCGGATAGAACGCGACGGTAAACATTCAAATATAATAGACCGGACGTATCATGGATGTACACCCGCAATACGTACAGTTGCGCTGAAATAAATGCCGAAAATACACGACGGTTTTCGTTCTTCAGACGTCGGAACAGTACCGTAGCTAGGCTTTGGCGGGCCCTGATGCAAGAAAAGACTATGGGCCCTATTAAAAATGAATGAATAAAATATTAATAAAATTATAAATTCATCAGTATAGTGTAGAGACCGTATACACCGCCTATAATTGTAGTAAATATTTTACGAATTATTACCGATTGGTATCATAAAATCAATGATAAATAATAATACTCGATTGATAAATTTGGTATAAAAATAAAACTTTCATGGTAATCTTTTGTTTCTCAGCAAAAGAAAATCTGAAACTAAATTTACGTTTCCTATTTTTATGAATTAAAATATTTTTTTTTATATTAAGTAGATCATAACTTTAAACCAAACTTACGTAAATAGTTATACTGTTAGAGTTGCTATGTATTTTATTTTCCGCGAATTACTTGAACATTACTCGAAAGGTTTTGTAATTTTAACACATGTTAATACAATACAATAAATCATGTTATCGCGGCATAAAATAATAATCCGTTTGCTATAAGACAGTCGACGTCTCGACGATATAGTTTCAAATTATGGAATACATAGTTTGTTTAACTGCGTATACTTGAACGTCAATATTATTGCTTTGAATGAGTACGATTTTATACATCTTTCTAAACATTTTTAGTAGAATAGCATATAAAATATAAGTAAATAAATTATAAATTACGAGCTGTCCCGACACGGCGTTGCCCGCGTATAATTATAAATTTATTAAGCTATTTATTATGCTTTAAAAAAATTAGGAGTGTTCAAGTATAGACACGTTACATACAGCTTTTCAGCTTTTAAATTCCATTAATAATTTAGTGTTTATCAAATCTTTACATGTAATTGAGAAGTTTTTTTTCTTTAACTTTACCACTATCTATAGCACTACAAAAAGTTAATATTGATTTGTCATATTGTTATGAGCGAGGAACAGATGCATGTCGAATATTTAAAGAAATTCGAGAAAATGCCGATGTTGAGTTTAAACAAATATTTTTTAATCAGAAGAATCTATGTTAGAAGGAGTTATTCAAGTACCAAGAACTGTAGGTCGACAAATACTAAATAGCACTTAACAATATTCTACGCGGTTTGTTATTCGTGTACCGCACGAAAATAACAAACCAAACTCAATCAGTGTTGCAATCGCGGGTCACCGATTACCTGCAACTGGTTTTATTACCACCAGTTATATAGTTGATTATAATTGTGGAATTGTGAATTCCACGTACTATTAACACTATTAATACACCGATAAACAGCGATTAACAGTCGGGAAAAAAATACATAATAAATATAACTGTATAAAATGTATACAAACTTTTAAAAAACTCCCTTTTACCCCCTTAGAGTTCGAATTTTTAAAAATCCTTTCTTAGTGCTCCTCTACATTGCTCAAGGAACCTTTGTACAAAATTTCAAGTCTCTAGACCCAGCGGTTTGCTCTGGGCGTTGATGAGTGAATAGGGGCGGTCTCCTATATGTATATAGATTATCCGTACGATCATGCATTTTATAGCGAATAAAATACATAACAGATATAGATTTTGTTAAAATATTTTGTATAAAATTATTCAAGATATAATATCATTTATTTATTTTTTGTTCCCGGGGGGGGGGGGGGAGGTTTGAACCCGAAACCCCTCCGCCACCGTGAGTACGCCACTGCGTGCAACGATACAATATTATGTATTCATTGAAGGCTGCAGCTTTAGGCGCGTACGGCACGAACTCGACCGATCTCGCGGTTCAACGTAGTACTGGGTTACGACGCGGGTCCGCCTAAAATATTAGCGTACCGGAAATTCGCGTGGAAAATAATAACATTTACATGTGTACAGTGTACGCGTGCAAGTAGTACACGGGAGCTACGCGAGCGAGTACTACACCGTATACATCGTGTAACCTATTACACGGTTACAAAATATTTTATTGTAAACGGATTTTAAAAACGCGGTGCGCGTGCGACAGCAAACTCGAACGAGCGGGGGTTCTGTTTTTTTTTTTTTTATTTTAATTTGAAACGACAAAAAAAAAACAAGTAATCTAAAAGGCTGTCGAAAAAAAAACCATATCATTCCGCGCGACCTCATTTCCGGCATCCCCGTGTTATACACGACGGTTTTATGTATACATTATACAAATATTATATACGTACGTTGTAATTTGGTTTTTTTCTATTTATCTTTTTTCGTAAAGCCCCGAGACAACAAGGATTATTAGCTTTTGAGAAAATATACATAAAGGTTTCCAACTAATTGCGGTTGTACACGTAACGAACGAAAATATGTTATAGATTTTAATACATAAGTAACACGATTTAGACGGTCTTAGGAATTTCAATATCTTATCGGAGATGCATATAGGCAGCGTGGCTTGATGGCGGGCGCTACCTTTGACGAGGCAATATTATTTCAAAATTAAAAGTCTCGGGTAAGTTATTACTTGTGATTTAAAAATAAAATTCGATCTTAAACTTTTAGCAGCGTATTTCAACGAATTGTTCGTCAGTATTTAGTGCACCGCAGAACTATTGCATGCATATCTTATAGTATTTGTTTAGTACATTCACAGCCCGGGTCACAATCGATCCACCATTAAGACCTGGTTCACCGGAGCCTTTCGAAAAGTGCAGAGGCACGACTGTAGCTGAATGCCACCGAAGAGTCACGTCAATGCGGGGACGAACTATCGTCAACGCTCAACGATTCGTGCGCAAACAATCAGGGATTTTTGTAGTCGATTCTACGTGCTTGATCGGTATAATAATAATATATAATAACTGCAGTAGGCAGAACTGCATTGATCCCGCCCGGTCTATACGAGGGACGTCTGCGCGTCATAAACATACGATTGTAATAGCCTGTACTGCGACGTAAGAATAACTGTCCGGTACCTCTGGCGGTCAGCCGTGGTATAGTATGGTATGTTGGAGTTTTTATTCCCTCAATACTCGCGGTTCGGTTCGAATCGTTTGCAGATGATAGAATATATTCCAATAAAATAATTACCATGTATTTAACATTTCAATCTCGCATGGTATACGCAAAATGATATCCCGTGAACTGTACCAATGGTATTGGTTCTATTTTGAATATCAGTGGTTCTCAAACTTTTTCCATACAAGCCGCCCAAAAATAAGAAAAGAACATCGCTGCTCGCATGAATAAATGAAATAAAATAATGATGTAACGATTAGGTATTTGACTCCTCGAAGCATTCAAATAATTTTGATTGCAGTCCGACAAAGTGGTCGAAAAATAAGTGTATGCGATTTGTGCCTCTGCTTAAGTGTTTTATAAGACTCCTTAGAGGAGCTGTGCCGCACGGTTTTGGGAACCACTGCTCTATATATTAGGTATACTCGTACGCTAACGTACATTATACTGAATTAAAATTATCGCGTGCGCACGACTTTTTCCGTTCGTAATAAATTGTTTTATTTTTTTATTTTCATATTGGTCCGCGCATAGCTGGTGTATAATACCGGCGAGTAAACTGCAGCACTACGCGTATGTGTATAATAATATCTCGTACGCGCGCGTCCAGGTGCGGAGCGAGGATGGCAGGGGATGAAAGAAGGTAATGATGGGGGGGGTACTGCTGCGGAGAGGGTTTCCGATGTCTTTCCGAGCCAAAACACCATAAATCTCGCGCATATTATTCGCTGATACCGCCACTGCCGTATAATACATAAAACCGGCACTTACCCCTGCGATTCGAGAGTCTTTCGACTTTTCTTCGCGACGTTTCGCAGTTTTTTTTTTTCATTTTCTCTTTCACGAGAATCCCAGTCTCCAAGGTTCTAACAACGCACGCAACTCGCACACTCTATACAGAATTAAATAATAAAGCACACACACAAACACGCACATATCCACACACACGCGCGCAAACACAACATTTTATACATAATATATATATATGAAACTATAAAGTAGGTCTAGCGCCTCCCTTGGAAACATAATTTTGCGCGCGTGTTTATCTATACAACTATATATGTCTGTGTGTGTGTTTACCTATATACTTACATGTGTGTGTGTGTGGGCTTAGATACCTATAAAATACGTCAGAGTGGACACAATACGAGTTTCGGATTTTATTTCGTTTATACGGATTTTCCAATAAAAACTAAATTGCAACAAAGAGACATCATAATATCCGTTCGAGTTCCTTTGCAACGATATTGTGTACACGGCACCAAACACTCCCCGCCCCCTTTCCGGTCGGAGTGTGTTTTCTCGGCGCGATATTTCGATAGAATTTCGCATCGTCGCGAAAGGTTACGATAAATCAATCGCGTCGCTAAAACATATTACTCGTATTGTACAATAGTCCTTTGTACGCGCGCGCGCGCGCGCGCTATATTATAGCCGATCTTAAACGTCGGATTTTCACCATATCGGAGCCGCGCACACCTGTTATTAATAACGTACTCGTTTAAATGCTTCTTATTCCTCTACGGAATTTCTTTACGACCCATATAATATGGATTTACATGGTTATAAAGACCGAAAAGTGCGCACAACTGTTTTCGCAGCCGTTTCTACTCGCTTCCCGCGATCGTCGACGGAGCGGCGCTCGGTTTCTTACGATATTATCGATTGCGATTTGTAAAGATGACGTCACTGGTGATATATTTACAGGGACTTTCATTAGAGCCATCGACTTAAACTCGTCATTGCGAGTATCGTTTCGTCCCTTCGAACCGCCACGGACTTGGTATAGGTGTTTCATACCGTGCTAAACGATCATTTGAATTACGGCGAGGGGGGAGGAAAAAAGACGCGAAAAAAAAGAGGAGAATAGATGAATATTGCACTTCTTACCTAAATGACAATGGTCGTAATGCACTCGGGTCAAATGCGGGTAGTCAAACTATACTATGATAAAAAAAAGGTGATATTTATACCATTTGTTATAAATCTAATGATATTGTAATTTTAAAGACATCGTTTGAATCGGGAAGTACTAGAATATCTTTTTAGTATTTTTCGCCAAAATGGTGGTTCTAACAAAAATTGTATGTAAGATGTAAATGAAGGTATTGGTTTCACATTCTTTTTTCTATATACTTGTGTTTTATAAACAATGAGCTTATTCTTTTGAACGTTTTTCTTGAACTGAGTGCAATTTGACCATTGCTTTTCTAAATTTCGAAAAAGTAAAGTTTGACTAAGACAATAATGCCTCCAATTAATCTCATCGCCGACATGAGAGCCGATATTTCGCGGATACGGCGCCCCCAAAACAGAATGATCTAAATTTTTACTTTGTTTTTCTATATTTACAAAATCATGTGGTAAAACGCAACGTCGTTGTTGCGTGTTCGTGTGTGTAAAGTTTCTCGCCAAAACGTGATAGTATTTTAAACAATTTAAACAAATTTTTTCTAGTGCAACAACATAATTATCGTGCAGTTGTAGCGAGAAACAATATATAACTTTTTCATCTGCAGAAAAAATGTTTTCCCATCGATATTGGTATACGAACCTATATTTTACTGAGCAAATCAGCAAAACCGTTCGTAAGAAAGGTCGAAACGAACAGGATTTCGTTTAGAAACTAAAATCGTTACTTGTTGGTGAATATTAAAACATAATACAATATTATAGGTGGCATATTTTTACGAGGCGCGTTTTCAATAAATAAATAAAGTTGGAAACGATAAGGCCGCAGGTTTCGATGGAAAAGTGTTCACTTTTTAGCCCATCTATCACATATTTTGCTTATTTTTTATTTTTCTCGTGCCTCAAAAGTAATAATTTTAACGTTTTTGAACTTTGGAAAAATTTTCAAAGTTATGAATGATATATATTTTTTTCTCGTAGATTTCATTAAAAGAAAAACTAAACCTAAAAATGTTGGAAACAAGTTTTTAATCAGAACTCTTAGTTTTTAGCGCTTTGAAAAGTATGAAATTAAAATTGCCTCGTCGACTCTCGAAGTCTCGAGTGAAACCTTTTGCGTAGCAAAAAATATTGTTCGTCGTTATGGATTATTATATATACCGGTATAATATTTTTTATTTGAGAAGTAAAACTCAACCTTTTTGAGGTGTACTCTGGATAAAACTGGTCTAGGACGAACATTTTTTTTTCTTTTTATGTCGCACAACAAATCAAACTAACTTAAGTTACGCATTCTGTGTACAGCGTATTAGCCCAAAACGGAATATAGTTTTGGTCACACGCGATTGCGTCTCATATACAATTTCTTCATCCCGTAAAATATATAATTTCATTGTCGCAGAGTGTACAAGGTATAATTATAGTCCTTGGCGCTGAACGCACCAATTTTATAATGTAACCATGCGAAGTTACGGGTTAATTACAGTGAAACCTCCCTTAACGGACACCTCCAAGTAGCGGACAACTTCTTGAGAACGGGGACAATTATTTCACTTTTTATTTATATGAGAATTTATTATTGCATAAAAAAAATTTTTAGACGAATATTTGTAAAATGTCTTGCTCATTTACTTTCCCGTAAAAAAAATGATATTGTTTGTTTTGATTTATTTTTATTCTCATGTGACTACCTAAATAGATTTCATGCGTTTGCGTTATACGCAGTACCGCAGAACTTATAAAGCTTTAAGCTTCACAAGTATTAATTTTGAGTGTTAAAATGTACGAAAGTTAAAAGGGATAAAATACTTTTCAAATTAATGGATATATTCTTATTATTTTAAATTTTGCTCATGACTTTTTTACACAATGCATATTTTGAGTGCATAATTTTAAAATGTTAGAGCATATATTTTTGAACTTTTTAGTGCATATTCTAATGCATATTTTGCCAATTTTTAGTGCATGAACTTACGAGCCCTGCTGATGATCGTTAGAAGTCGAGTGTTTACATGACACATTTAGTAATAACGCGAGCGTCTAATGGCATCAAATCAGAATTCGTGAAATGAATAATAAGTTGAAAATTGATTCACGAACGTATCACGGCGTAACGACGTAGTCATTTCAATTAATTGACGAAGAGATTAGCAAAAATTACAGTCCTCTTGTCCGACGTGGTGTACATGACGTAATATGTGAGGTGTGTAATACTGCGTGTGCTCTCGGGTGCAACCGAACTTCGGCAAAGCCAATCGATTACTTGTAAATATTATCGGCAGATTTCGTAACCGACCGTTTTTGATGAGCGGTACGGTAATTCGCGTAGAACAATTTACGTAAAAAACGGTTTCCGGGCTAGGCAAACGGGAGATGATCGGTAAAAACTCGCAAAAATAATCAGGTACGGTCGCACGCATTGTTATACGCGCGCACGCGCTTAACCCTTTCGAGCTCGAATTTTTAATAGTTGACCAAAAAATATTTTTTTGAATATTCTCTTAATATGCAAAAATGAAATCATATGTGCAGTACCACTACTTAAATGCGATATTAAAAATCAGGTTTTTAAAAAATATACAATAGACTCTCAATAATTCGAACCTAAATGATTCAAAAGCCTCTACCTATATATCTAAATAACCTATCGGTCCGCCGGAGAATAAATCAATAGTCTATAGTTTGAAGAAAACTCATGTATTTTGGTCACCTCGAGACCGCGGGACGGCGGTAAACACTCTAGGAATCGAATTAATTAATTTAATATGAGTTCAAATGAATGTAATTAGTGTGGTTTAAACTTACGTACTCGTATTCAGGAAGAACACGTAATTTTTATAGCCAAAAAATAACCACGACGATTGCTTATTATCTTATCGTATTTCCCTGTTCATTTTATACTTTTCGAAACTGCTGGACTCGACTAATCGTATCAACTATCATGTATCGCCATTACATAAGCCTCAGAAACAAGTGAACGGTTGTCGCTGCGAACGCTATGGACCAGACTGTGGCCAAAAACGTTAATTATGAGAAAATAATTGATTTGTTTAAATAAATATACGTAAAAGTAACTAATACGTGTGTTAAATGTATGTAATACTAGTGTACCTGATATAAACAATGTATGCAATTTAACTAAATAATAACAAGATGTATTGTACAGTGTAATACAAATTTTCAACTATCATTGATTCGAACTATTTCTTTTTTCCCTCGATAACTCGATGTCCCTGAAATTCGAATTATCCAGAGTGTGCACTGTATCACATGTTGTAATTGTTTCGAACGAGGGACGGTGAGCGATTGAATTTTCTACGGTGAATATTTTCCCGAGTACTTATACATGCATGTATAAGTTTATATAACTATTTAAGTGGTAAAAGTGTTTCGAATAACATCGCCGTGGTTTGAAAAAACTTAAAGAAGACGGTGGAGCGGCGGCGGTACTCTTCTGGGTTCGTCGTCATCGCGAACATAGTACATATTATGCACAATATGTCAACGACTCGCCGTGATAATATCGCAGAAACACGGTGAAAAAGCGCGGTGATAATATTTTATCGAGTTAAAAATTTTCTTTTCTCCCTCCGTTCTCTGCGTTACATGTTATACCGTGATGTCGTTCGACAGGGCGAAAAATCGCACGACGCGTCGAGTGGATAACATACGCACATACCGGCTGCGTAAAATCACTAGAATTAATGTGTTACCTGCGATCGAGCGCTTTGGAAATCTAACCGTACACTGGTACAGTATTATTGAATTTTTTTACTTTTTTCGTGTATTTGATGTTTAATTTAAAAATTGTAAGTAAGATATCTCCTGGGCCTCCAAACGAGTTCTAAACACAGCGAGGCCCAGTAATCTTTCTGATATTAAAATAAATAAAATAGTATTAAATACATTAAATCAATATCTAATGTCGCACGCTATCGCTGACCATAATACCAAGGCTGGGCATTAACGAGTTACAAGTTTAAATTAAGTTAAAACGTTAAGTTAATTTTAACTCGTTACTTTTTTTTACAAGTTAATTTTTAACTTAATAAGTTACTTTTTTTTTAAGATTAACGTGTTAACTTTAAGTTAATTTTATTTAAAGTATCTAAATTAAGTTAATTTTAGTGCAAAGAAAAAGAATACCTAATGTAAATTCTTAATGAGGTTTTTAGTATATTAAATATTTATAATTTACTATTTTAATATGAATTTCCTGTAGACGAAAATAATATGAAAAATAACTTTAATAGTCATTATATGGGCTATATAATATCTATAAACCTACACGTTTATCATTATAAAATTAATTAATAATATTTTCAAAGATAGGTTATTTAGATTATCGTTTTAATGGGTTCTCTGAAGTGGATGTCGAATGTTGTCGTGAACGTTTTTCCATTATTAAATGAATGCAATAATCGGCTAGTCCGAATTTGGTTCAACAATAATATTACCGGCATTATAACAAGTCACAACACAGATAAAATGCGGAATTTAATAAATAATTATTTTGACATGTTATTGGTGAAGCCTATAATAAAGACAACTAATAAGTAATAAAATGATAAATATAAATATACCATCATGTGTCAACCTTCGTAATATAAATTTATTACCCGTTCGATATTTCTTCTTGGTATTTAATTAAAATTATATATGATGTATGTCCTAACTAAATCCGTGCGTTGCGTGTATTGCGGGCGATGCGTGCACGCAAATAAACCAAACTGCCCCAAAGTACGGACCTGTCCTAACTGGCGTCCGGTGCGTTTTAACGCACCGCACAAAATAGAACATGTTCTATTTTCCCTCGATAACTCGACGTCCCTGAAATTCGAATTATCCAGAGTGTGCACTGTATCACATGTTGTAATTGTTTCGAACGAGGGACGGTGAGCGATTGAATTTTCTACGGTGAATATTTTCCCGAGTACTTATACATGCATGTATAAGTTTATATAACTATTTAAGTGGTAAAAGTGTTTCGAATAACATCGCTGTGGTTAAAAACGGATTCAGTTAGGACATAGCGTCACAGATATGAGTGAATAGCTTTGTATATACAGATATACTATATAATATTAAAATAAAGAGTAAAGATAATATTATATTATTGTGATTCGTGAATCAAGGCTCTGTTCGTTTTATTTTTATAACGTTATAATATGTGAATGTTTATTATTTTTTTAAACTACAATGTCTGAAGACCATTTAAAGTAGCCTTATTTAAAAACTTATTTCGAACAACAACTATCAACATCAGATACAACTGAAAAAAAATCAAATTTTACATTCAAATGCATGCCAAAAATAAAATTCATATCAACTTCTATAAGTTCAAATTCAAATTTAAAAACTCACATCAAGGTAAATTTATTTATAGTAAAATTTATATTATATATATCTTTCCTCATGCATATCGGACAATAATTGTTATAATTATAATTATTCGTGAATTTCGAAAAAAATATCCGGTTAATGTTAAGCTTCAACTGTCTATTATTATTTTTAAATTGTTTTCAATAATATTAAAATAAATGACCATATTAATTATTATAGTAAAAGTAGGTACCAATTGTACAGTTTTTGTAAACAACTCGAAAATCAATGATTAAAACTATTTTTTGATCAATTGTGTTTTAAAACGTTGAAGAACTAGCTACCTAACTACCTGTTTTAAATAAAAATTCAGTAATTGTTATGATTTTTGTTATTTTACAATAATACAATAATATTACCTATCTAAAGTAAAACTAAAACTCGTAGGTATAAATTACCGTAATTTCGCATCAAGTATTGAAAAATAAGTGGATAAATTTAAAAATGTGCGATTTTTATGCGTTTTATATTATTGAAGTTAATACCTATTTTTTCAGCATGTTCATCCAAGTGAATTAATAAAATTTAATGAGCTTGGAAAAAGGAAGCCGTACAATAATAATAATTGTACTCAACCCAAAAAACAGTTCAAATTATCGGAAGTAGGAAAAACTGTAAAAAATCTTAGTCAAACAGAATTTGATAAGGCTAACCTTGAACTCATTATAAATACTGTGTCACCTTTTTCTTTGATTGAGCACCCTGCATTTATAAAATATTGTCACTTAATATCGAATAAAGTTCCTTTGTCCCGAAGAAGTTTGATGAGAAATGTAAGCTCATTGTTCAATGATATGATTCAACAACTGAAGACTGAACTAGAAAAAATTGAATATGTTTGCATCACTGCAGATTGTTGGAGTATTTTCCACAGGTAAAATATTATTTTTAAATTATCAAAAAACTTAATTTTTAATTGTTATTTAATAATAATATTAAACCTATGTTTACAAAATCAATTTATTGTAGATCGTATATGGGTTTTACAATTCATTGGCTGAACCCAATTACATTGGAACGTAATTCCCGCGCCCTCGCTTGTAGACGTATGTTAAGCGTAGTTTACACGATGCTAGTTTACTAGCGACTAGTGAAACACCATACAATGTTACTATCTCACTAGAACATAGTAAAATAGTTATTTCATATACACGATATTCTAATACTAGTAGTTACTAGTAGTTAACAAGTCCGATACTACTTAAATTATTTTTAAGTTTTTCAAAATTACTGATTTTCAAGTTTCTATTTAAATAATCATTATGTTTAATGTTCCATAATATTGGAAATTATTCGTATAGATCGAGAAATTGGAAAATATCATCATTGTTCCACTTCACTTGACTTATCATGAATTTGTTTATGATAATATGTATATTCAACAAGGAAATTAACAGAAACAATAAATAATTAAAACTTATTATAATATCTGTATAATAACTGAATAATGAATATTCGGTATCGTTTTTAGTGTTTTCACAAACTCACTGCCGTTGTTTTCACACACACTGCCGGGGAAATACAAGCTACTAGTTCAAAATAAATAACTATTGCCCAATTACATGATACTATTTTTACTCGCACCGGACAAAATAGCGCGCTCGTTTGCTAGTGAAGTTGAAATATTTCTACTTTACTCGCAACCTAGTTTACTATCAAAATAGTTTGCTATTTTACTAGCACACTCAACTAGACGGTGCTTTTTTACTATCACATAGTGAAGTAGCTTACTAGTTGCTAGTGAACTAGCACCGTGTAAACCACGCTTTAGGAAGGCATAATACATACGATAATATAGCAGAACTAATTGATAAAGTTCTTACAGAATTTGATATACAGTCTAAAACCACTCTAATTGTCACAGATAATGCAGCAAATTTTGTTAAAGCTTTCAAGTAAGATATATATTTTAGAATGGCCTATTTGTATTAGTTATAAATGTTATGATTTATAATAATTTATTTTAACGACTTCATTAAACTATGATCGTACACCAACTTTTTTAATTATATCTTTTTCAACAGTATAAAAAATAATAGAATTAATTAATCTCTAAACGCTGGTATACTATCATAGTTTGTTTTTACATTTTAATTTTTATAATAATAATATACTAATTATATACAGGTGTCCCAGGTCTATTTGACTAATGCAAGTGATAAGCAAGATTATACAGTGATAAATAAAAGAAATTAGCTAGAAATAAATTTGAACTTTAACACACTTTGAAAATTGTTTAAAAATTAACGACTTAACCAAATTAAAAGTTTTAAACGCCAAAATAGTTTTTAAATACTTATTTATGAAATAGCTATCTTGGATTATTAGAAAAATATTAAATACAAAATTTAAATTATTTATTTTTGTTGTAAAAAAATAAAATAAAATATAAGATATACAAATTATAGCGCAGCGCTCTTGAAAACTTAAAAAAATTGAATAGAAAAAAAGTTATTGCATTAGTCAAATTGACCTGGGACACCCTGTAAATTTATATATTGTAATTTTTTGTAATAGTTATTCATTTCATTTTTATACAATTATTATTACAAGTTTTTCAATTTTAAATGTATTTATTTTGATTTCAGAGTATTTGGTGCTAATAATGAAATTGACAATAGAGGTTATAATATTGAAATGTGTGAAATTAAAATTGAAAATGATGAAATATTGAGAACCATAAATATCACTGAAATACTTGATGGTCAAACTCAAAATACTCAAAACACAAATGATGTATTAGATATAAAATTACCAAAACATCAAAGATGTGCTGCGCACACGTTAAATTTAATTGCAACAGTTGATATTCTAGAAGCAGAAAAAGATGGTTCATATAAAGTACTTAGTAGACGTGTGTTTGCTAAATGTCAATCTATTTTCAATAAGCAGAATCAATCGACACAGTGTGCTGATAAAATTAAAGAAATTCTGGGAAGATATCTTATAACACCAAACGCTACCAGGCAAGTTAATATTATTTAAATTTAAATACTTTAAAATTAAATATTATGTATTAATATGACTTATAAGTGTTTCATTATTAATATCAAAATAAATTATTATAATTTTCAGATGGAATTCGTTCTACGATGCCATAAAATGTATTGTTGACCATATGGATAAATGGATACAATATTCACAGCATTTCAATTAACTCCTTTCTCAGGTCAAAGAGAGTCTTCATTTTTAATTGAATACTGCAAGGTTATATATTATTATTAATTATAATGATAGGTATAATGAAAGAAATATAATAGTTAACAGTAAATTTACTAAAGAAAAGAAAAATTTTTTTCTTATTAATTTGTCATTACTCTGGGAAGAAGGAATTGAGAAGGAAATCAAATTTTTATTCAACGCGATGTATGATACTTATTGTTTTATTATCTTAGGTGATGAAACCAATTGCAACGGGGCTAGATGTTTTGCAAGGTGAACAACATGTGTGTATTGGATATCTATTACCAACAATTACAGCTATAAACAAAGCCTTAAATGAATTTAATAATTTAAATTACTGTAGACCATTAGTTCATGCTTTAAAAAATGGATTAAACAAAAGGTACTTTTAAAAAAATTTTTAATTTTTATAATATTCATTAGAACTTAATGAAAAATGATATATGTATGCTAATGTTATTCATAAAAGTTAAAACTTATTTATATAGTTATGATGGTACAAAAATGTTTTACAGAATAATTTCATAAATAGCGTTCATATTATTGAATCAACCCTATGTCGCTCACATATTTATATATTTTAAATTTATAAATAATAATGCACTTGTAATATTAAACGATTCTTAAGTTAAAACTGAATTATATCATTATAATGTGTTACATGGTACATTAAATATACATTATATTTTCAGGCTTAAAAATTACATGCAGTCAAAAACATTACAAGTTTCTTCGGCATTGGTACCAAAGTTTAAATTAATTTGGGCTAATTCCGAAGACATAAACATCATAAAACAACATGTTATTGATTGTGTGCAATTTCATTTTGATCAAAAAGAAAATCTTTCTTCTTTAAGTTCTTCAAATCTTGAAACAAACAGTGAAGATGAAGATGATTTTTTCAGTTTTTCCAATGATGAAATCTCAGTAATTAACTCTGATTTCCAAACTTTAGTTACTAATTATTTATCAAATACTAACATTAAAATACCACTTGATTTAACATTTGAATTAAAAAAAGCTTATATAGAATTCAATACAGCTATACCGTCATCTGCACCTGTAGAGAGATTGTTTAGGGTTTGCTGGTGGTCAATTATTTGACAAAAGGAGAGGATCCATTTCTGATAACAATTTTGAAATGTCTCTTTTGTTAAAATATAATAAATATTTTCAATAAAAATATAAATTTTGTTTTGTCCTTGTAATTAATTAATATTGGGTAGATAATATATATATATATATTTATAAATAATATCTATTTACACATATATGCTATATATATATATATATATAAATTAGATTATCAATTATCGATTATATCTTATTTTATATGTTACCTAAATGATATGTGGTGACTTTCAATAATGAATGCTGTAGTCATGACTCGACTATCTTATTATTTACCATGTCTTACCAAATTGGTAAAATTTAAATAATTGCATAATAATTCATAAGTTTGTAAAGACAACTTCTATAAATATAATCAACTATATTAAATGTATAGTTATTTTTATATTCTAAAACAGGTATTTAAATGTGTACGAAAAGTTTAAAGTTTATTTAAAATATGTAATTTCTTAAGATATTTATTAAAGGTTTAACATTTGTGGTTTTATTTTTATCTAAAAATATAGTACAAAGTAATTATATTTTTACTGATAATAATTGTTCATGTTGTGTTGAGCCTAGTCTTTTAAACTACACGGTGGCTGCATTTTGTCTACTCAGTATAGAAAATATATTTGGGTGGTAGGTACTGCCTGTTTGATTTTTAAAATGTATGTGAATCAATTAAAAATATTTTGTTATCTTAGCAGTTGGGAGAAAACTATTAGGGTGTTTTTTTTTTGCATGTACCACTTGGGTAAATTGATTTGAGTATGAGTTCAGGACTGAGATTTATTTTGGAAAAGTAGGTTTTTTGATAGTTAGTTAATACTTATATGGTTTTATGTATCATTTTAAAAAATTTCCCCAGTAATTTTCTTGAGCGTATAAAAATTAATTTTATGTGTGCAATTTTTTATTTTTACAAATTAGAAAATTTTAACTTTAAACTAAGTTAAGTTACTTTTTTTTCAAAGTTAACTTTTAACATAACGAGTTATCGAAAAAAATATGATTAACTTTTAATTTAACTTAACTTTATTATTTTAAAATAACTTAACTTAACGAGTTAAAAAATCGTTAACTTGCCCAGCCTTGCATAATACATTATAAATGCTGTTTAATACTATCTATTTTTTAATCTGGTATCACGTATGTATATTTCCGCTGCGTTATAATAATTGTCTTTTCCTACTCGATGTACACTATTATTTTCAAACCTTACCATTTTTTCTTATTTCACATTATTTATCATTCGAATTGTGATAAAACTATATTAATAATTAGGTTAAATGTACTGTAATATAATTGTAGAGGTATAACAGTTTTTTCTGAAAGCTTTTTAAGAAAAAAAAAAAACAATAATAAAAATGTATTTTTCATATCATTGAAACCGGCTTGGCGCGGCGGTGCGCATACATCATTAAATGTAAATATATTACTTTTTATTATACGTTTTTGTCGGGCTTAGTAAAACAATTTTCCATTAAGTTGCATTACTTGTGCACACAGGTTTATTGAAATAATATTATTATGATTGCAATCTTTTATTGTTCGCGAGACGCGGTCGTATAAAATACTAAAAGTATATATTTTTTTAAAAGACGGTGCGATCTCGCGGGCTTACGCAAAACGTATGGATCGACATAACGATTATGATTTAATATCGAGTATAAATGTACAATATCATAGCCGGTGTTAATCGGCAAAACAAATGTCTTATCCATGGAATAAAATAAAATCGACAAAACCTCATTGTACTCGTAACCATTTATGATTCGTATTTTCAACGCTGTTCTTGTTATTCGATTACTTATTTATCTATTTTTTATCCACGCGTTATCATCAATATTATTTTATTTATCGACATCGGTTTCGTTTATAAAGCCCTTTTACTTATCGCCACACACGAATTTAAACAGAAACCGTGTGGGCTCTGATGATTTATAAGTTAACCCTTGACGTTAAACGTCCCGGAAATGAGGAATTTGTCTAAAAAATAAGAAAAAAAACCGTCGACCTTATCGGTGACCGTACACGCGTCGTGTAAAAATCGCATAAAAGTGTCAGTGGATTATATTCGAATTTTCCATTTACTTAAACAAATGTTACGAGTGCTGGGCGCGCTACTCTTCATTAGTTTTTAGCGTTGTATTATCAACATCGATCACGTCATTTCTCTCTGCGTCTGCTGCACGCGCACTATATATAATATACACTTGCGTCTACGCTCCAGCAGTATAATGCAACGGGGCTGTGGTACCTGATACCGGGATGAGCGAATATTGTTATTAGATCAACGTTTCATCGTGGTGGTGATAGTTCAAAGGCTAGGCGCACGCCGTTAAGTGACCGGCGTAGACTATAACACATATATATATAGTATATACTCCCCTTTAGAGTAGCCTCTATAGTTGCGATTTTCATTCTGCTGTTCGCCGTCGGCGGCCGTTGATATTTCTGAACTTCTAATGGAACCGTTAAGAGTTAAAACAATCGGCTGAAGCAGCATATAGCGTCTGTGATCTAAGTACCCGTAGGTAAATGTGGCTGCGACGGACCTCGCCGCGGAATCATGACCCGCGAACACCGGTTGAGAACAATGATGAAAATCAACAAAACAAATACAACTTGTTTATCGTCTGCGCATACGGACGAGCATAACGTACACGCATAAACGTTTTGAAAATAAAAAAAAATTCTCCGCTTTTCGTGAAGACGTCGAAGTAATACTCGATTCGTGACGAGGGAGGACTACGATAGTATTATGTTCGTCGAACGAAATCATGTCCAGAGCACACGGTATTATTTTACGCAAACACTACAGTTAGTTTTTTTTTTAATACGATTTCGAAAACATTGAGGTACAAAAGCTCATCATTACAACAGTATTCAGAAGTTCAAGTCTTACAGTAATTTGAATTTGTTTTAACGAATAAACCGCGACGTCTGTAGAACGTTATCGGGTTTTTTATATTTATTCAACACACATTTCACATTATAATAATATAATGTATAATCATCGATCGAGCAATTTTATTTTTTAACAATTTAACAATTAGATAAATATGCGTTTTTTAAACGAGTGTTAACAGTAGTGTCTGCTTTGTATAGCGTACCGTTAACTAGATACCTATTTATGTATATAAATATATTTAAGCGATTAACTCGATTGAATGGAGATATAGAAGTGTTGATACAAAACGTACTTCAGTACGATTTGTGGGACTACAGGTTATTTATGCAATATATATATGTCTATATATATATATATCAGGGACGACGAAAGTATGGCACGCAGGACAAATTTCAATGCCGCGCAAATAAACAGAATTTTTTAAAATTTATTTAAAAATTTCCAACTACACTCTTTCCTAGCTGACATAAAATTTGATCCGTTAAGAAACAGCAATAATATCACACGTATATATACGAGTATATATATATATATATTTATATACATAATAAATAATAATATATCAATAAATTAATTTTAATTCAAAGATAGTGAAAACATTTTTTGGTGGCCCGTGAACAATTTTCCAAACCTTGATTGAAAAAATGTTGCTCTTGACCAGAAAAAGGTTAGCCACCCCTGTTAAATAGGTATATAATATTATATTAATGCACCGGGTGCGACAATACATTATAGGTATATTATATAGTATTATACAAGGGACGACCGTCTTCAATTCTGTATTACAAGTGTGTACCGCGAAACGTCCGAACGTATAAATGGGTTCCAAATTCTAATAAGAAACATTTTAGAGGAGGGTTGAAAAAATTCTCAAAATGTCAGTTGAACAAATTTTTTCCATGTTATTTCGTGAATCTTGACGAGGACGACTGGAAGAGTATAATAGTATAATGTAGTATCAAAAGAACGGTTTAATGTCTTTTTTCACGAAACTATAACGATATTTATTAAACTACAAGTTCATATTATTATTTATTTTTCCAGGGGAGGGGGGTGGAAAAGTTCCCCGACTTGCCCCCCTACCACCAATGGGCGGCCGTGAACGTACAATTGTGTACGCGAAGAATATCGTTGTCCGAGAGACGTATTATGTTTTTGGCTAAAAGTTCGTCAAAAAATACGACCAGCGCCGTTGCGCGCGTTCCGGCGGTCGCTGGCAGCGGCGGGTTTTTTGCTTTCGTCGCGAGTATAATAATATCATAGCCGCACGTCCGAACCCGAAACGGGAATAAAAAAAAAAAAAAAAATAAATAATAATGTATAAATAAAAAAAATCGCACGCAACCGTGTTGGTAATGTAATGTTGTAAAAACGAAATTTCGCGCGTTGTTCTCGCACGCCGGTGTTATTGCCGAGGCTCTTCCCTATTCCTCCTCGCCGTTCTCACGTCGCCGCTATCGCGCGTTAAAAATGCAACGCACGCGCCGGAACGATTTCAATTGCGCGCGTCTCGTCATTGAGCACACGTTTTCAAGGAGACCGATTTTCGCCGTTGTTTCCTTGTTGCCCCGTACACCTACTGCAAAACGAAGAGAAGAAAAAACTAAAAAAAAAACTATAACCTACGACACCACGACGTGTAACGGGCACGGGGAGGAGCGCGGGGCACACGCATTTTTCACCCCCTTACGCCTTATCTTGTTGCTTACTCGGACAGTATCGGCCGTTTACGTATTAATATTATTATCATTATAATTATTGCTATTGTTATATTATTATAATATTTTTATTTTATTTTATTAAGATATACGGGCGAGGCCCTTTTTTTCAAAAAAAACATAGAATAGGTACAATGTTATACATTGAATATTGTTGCCCCGAGACAATAACATGTACAACGAAACGCGTCGCGGGACGAACGGTGAAGAGGAAAAACCATGTGTGTCGAACGTCGCGTTATTGATAGAAATCAAGTGCGTCGATAATATTACCGACGTTCGTACGCGTGTGTTTTCGTCTACACCGGGTGTACTAGTACGCGATATTTATTTATTTATTAAATTATTTATTTATTTTAAATATAAACGTCCGAGAGGGCAGACAGTTCCGAACACAGTGCGCAAGGTAAAACATAGGTAATAAGAGTATGTGTAGTGTACGCAAACGATTCTAATAATTATTTAGCAAATGTTTTCACTTGGCACTATAATCGGAGAAAAAAATCACTGTTGGTATTAGCTATTTGCTACAGTAAAACGTGAAGTTATGTTTTTTTCCAAATGACAATTATTGAAATGATTATGTGCGCAAATGACAGCTGGTATGACGCGTTGTGGCGCTGAATCGAGTCGGTGATTTTCGCGTACGCCCGCGTGCAACTCGCGAATTAACGAACCTAGTAGTAAGAATATAACGTAGTTTACGGCGGAATTGTATGGGACCGTTGCGACCATTATTCCGTTTAAGTCAGGTTTCCACCGTCTCCGCGGCTTATTCGGCGGGGCTCGCTTTAGACAGGTTTCTACGTATAATCACAGACTACGACAAGTCGGAAGGAGTTTACCGATTTCAACTCAAATCAACCACTATGCGAATCGACCGCGTACGAGAAATTAAACTATTGTACAACTCTTTGTGCGATAACTAACTGATGACAAATTACTGAGCCCACGCAAGCATCTTGAATATTACCTGTGACTCCTTAAAAACGTTTGGTTTCTTGCAGCTTGTTGCTCGATGTTATGTAACCAAAGCGATTATTAAAAACAGTATTTTCGTTTGAGCGTTACGTTTTAATGAAGAGTGTTTAAACCATGATGTAATTCAAAGTCAAATATTTTGTTAAAATTCAAATTAATTCAAAAACGAAAATTCAGCGACAGAAATTAAGTAAAATTCAAATTAAAGAAACATCAGACAGAAAATAAAACAAAAACATTAATCAATTTTAGACAACCACGTTCGGTAACATAATCCGTATCTTTTTTTTTAATAATTTTATTCAATATCATTAACGGTTTTGAATAAAATAATTATTATTTTATGTTCTTAAAAAAGTAATTTATTTTTATTTAGCTTATAACCGTTAATTTGATAACATTTTTTAAATTATGCACATTTAGTATACCTTTTAACCTTTACCGCGTATACTTATCCTGACTGTCGGGTAAAGATTGTGCATTTCGAATAAAGAAGAGAACAAAATGTTAAAAAACTAACATTTGTTTTACGCAGCTACCCTGTATAAATGTGATATTAATCATTAATAGGTGAAAGGAAAACGTCACTATTATATTTTTACAATAATAATTAGCACATTCACCGCGATGTGAACGCGGTAAATATAACTTTGAGTAGCGGAATAATGAGCGAGACGCGCATTTTACAACACGTAGGTTCTGTCATCACTTTTTCAAACAATTATTTCGAATCAAAATACGGCAGTCGAGTATTTTGCTATAAAATCAATCATGTGTCATAAACGATTATTAACTTGAAAATATTCGACGGAGCCCATGGTAAGTAAACGAACTGCCCATACCGGAGTACTGAAGACATATTTTAGTTATACTGTTATTAATTCAAAATCACAAACAGTCCGCCGTCGGGCATAAATATTCCGTTTGAAATATTTCAGCGAAACGCCATTAAAGGGTTCCTCGTCCTAGGTTGAGTGACGTAGTCTTCAAAAGTTCAAAGGGGAAATTGAATATTGCAAGATGCTGTCGATTCCAGAACGGTATGAAAACACACTGTCGAAATGATAGTTATGTACTAAGAGAACCTATGCAAAATTGTCAATAGGTAATATTAATGTTGTCATTATTATTTTTGATTTTGTTTGTGTTTTGGGACTGGCGAATAAACTACGGCAGGGGAGTACCCATAAGGCGGCGATAGTAACTATACCAATATTAATTACGAGGATATCGTGTTGGACGATATATCGCCCGTATACCCTTATGGCGGTCTGTTATATGGTAGTAATCGTTTTAACGTTATGATTTCATAATATATTAAACAAATATGTAAATATTTCCGTAAACAGCTCAAGTTTTGAATTCAGAAAGAGATACTATGCAACCACGATCAGACGTCGTATACAATATGATCTGCCTCAACGGACGTAGACTATACCTGTATCAATTGATCGGGTAACCAATCATGAGACAATCAAATCTATTATCCTAATCTGGTGGCTCGACGTGAAGGTGACCTACATTGTGCTTTATCATTACCGTTTTAATAAATATAATAACGTTCGTTTTTGTGTTCAAATAATTAATATTCTGCGAAAATTAAAATGTTTCGAAGCACGAATTGCACACGCGTCATCGATTTATGTAATATATTATACATGCGATTACTGTTTTGTACGGAGTAGGTATACGTATCGAGATAAACGTGCGATGTCAATTTATTCATCCGGAACAGCCTATTTAAAGTGATGTAATTTAAAAACCAAATACATGGTGGCGAGAGTGGCATGGGGGGTGCACATAAACAATTTGCTCGAGAATCCAATTTTTAGTAATTGCTTCCATTCCATTTACTTACCATGGCGATTACGTCGGTGCGCCGGGATTTTATTTGAATTCATCTAGGGAATAATGTTCTCGTTCACGTCACTTCAATGTTAATCATTGGAAAACTTATACACATGAAAACCGCTGGAACGGCTTGATAAAGTATAACATATTATAATAATAATTTGTATTCGCTTTATGCGGCCATTGTCGCCGAACAGTATCCAACAGCTTTTAAATGAGCTTTTTTTTTTTTTTTAATTCAAATGTCCTGAGGCTTAATTGTTTCAACGCCCCGAAGGTTTTTATAAATATTTTTAATAATTGTAGGAATATATTCTACATTAGCAGATAAACAATTATAATAACTGTCCGAGCTGTTTTTTTTGGAGATCAATCCGCAGTAGAATCGTAACGATATAATAATAGTTATAAACTTCTTCAGCACGGTCAAGTCAATTGTATAAGTGATACACGGAAAAAAAATACTTAAAAAAGAGTAACTGAGAAAATAATATTCTAATATAAAAGTAAATATTGTCTACGCGTGTTAATTAAAAATTATGTTATTTATATGAAACATTAAAGATTAGTCAAAAGTTCGTTTTCCTAAATTATTACCAACATTGAATAAAATCTCTCGGAATGTAATTAAATTTTATTTAAACGATGACACGATGTTTTTAATCGACATAGCATTTCTCGTAAACATTCAAAAAAATCATGTAAAAATATCGGCAATATGATTTATATTAATATCAAAACACACGAACGGCAAGTGCCCTACAACAACACCGATACTAATATTCTCAGGTACCTACTATTTTTCTGAGTGTATATTTTCCCTAAAATCGTGTAACACAATGCTTCTCAACCTTTTTAAAACTGCCCCCCCCCCCCCCTAAGAAGCAAAATATTTTTCAACGCTCCCTCCTCGCTTCATTAAAATGAAAATAGTATACACTATACATGAAAAGTTAATAATTGAATATTAAATATATATGTAAGTGTAAAATGAAAATATAATGAAAATAAAATGTAAAATGTATGTTTAAATATAATTTAAGAGGATGGTTTTAAAATGTTTTGAAATGCATGGATCAGTGAGATGGTTGTGCTTGGTGATTCAAAGCCAATTTTTTTACGTTTGGTTCGAAGTTTGTGAGATGAAGGCGTATAAGTCTCCTCTTTTAACGACGTAGAGTCGATTTCTTTATTTCGTTATTAGATCCGTCACCGCACTGAATCTTCGCTCGACGAGGGTAGAAGAACGGAGGGTAAAGAAGTGAAAGAAGGTGCGTTGCTTTGAACGGAAAATGAGCTCACCACTCCCCTACCACCCGAAACGAGCTCACCGCCTCTCAGTACTCGATAACGCCACCGTTGAGAAGCACTGGACCGTAACACTACGTTGAAACGAGACGAGTAAAACGGTATTTTTTTTTTTTTTTAGGCTTACATATCATAAATCGTTCCACACGTAAATTGTATTATCGCCGTATGCATTGTAGTGCCGGCGGGAGGTCGATGTTAAACTATATGGGCGGAGGCGGTGGTGGAATAACTACAATAGGGAACGGACGGAATGCGACTCGAAGACGAAGGGTCTGAATTTCGATACCGGCGGTCGCGACGAGATCCAGATAAGCTCTTTTACCTAGACGACGTTCATACGCACCGTGTATTACAAAACGGGTTTGTGCGTGCGCGTGTGCGCGCGTTACCGGAGAGGTGTGTCTTTCTGTCTGAGTGGTTTGGCGGCAAAGACGATGGCGATGGCCCGGCGGGACACGGTCGAGTAGGGTGCGTTGAGTATAATATAATATGTTATGCGTCCGAAGACGAGCTCGAGTTTTTTTTTTTTTTTTTCTTATTTTTCTCGTATCCCATTATTAGTACCGAGTAATCTGATTGAATACCTCGGAAGACGGATAGGTATTTTTATAATGTACCCGACCCTCTTTGTTCGTAGCGCGCAGGTGGTTCGGCGCCTAAAGTAACCATGGGATATTTTCTTGTAGATGTACTCGTATGCACGAAAAAATAAAATATCATCGGCGCACTGTCGAAGCCGTATCGGAGGACGCGATACATTACGGTGCGTCGAGGGTGTTTTCTGATCGAACGGAAAGCGAATCGACTCTTAAAACACGAAAACATACACGACTCCTCCAACATATTTCTTAAAATTATTTTTAATCGATGATCTCGCGGGCAATACATTATAATCCGGTACAGCCCGGTAGGAAACCCCGAACCGTGTGCACCATGTGGCCACGTGAAAGCCGAAAATATAATACAGTTCGATCGTATATAGTGTCAGTGCGGCCGAAACGAGTGCTGCGAAGACAATGCTCGGTAAAAAGTTTTGGGAAGTTTGCCGACGTAATACGCGTAAGTAGATCGTCGCGAAACCACGTTAGCGTCTCATCCGCGGACGAGGGGAAGTCACGAGGCTATTATAACGTACTGTTTGGTCGTATTCGCTAAGAGTTTGCACAAAAAAAAATAAATAGTCGAGTTAACACGCCCGCCCCATCGTCGCCGTTCCCCTTGAAATGTATGCGGAACGGCCGGCAGGGCTGTGGTATCGCGACTCGTTTCGCTCGTGCCAGAGAGATAATATAGTAATATAGTACGTGGCCATTTAGCAGTATTAGTCGTGTTATTCGCAATGTTATTAGCTTGTTATACGGTTGAAATAGATTTTTAAAATAAAAATTAAATAAAATAATATTGTACGTTAATCGGTTGACTTTATTTAACGTTGTGATATCAATGTGGGTTCGTTAAAAATAATAATGCCCCGTTCGACTTTTGATGTTAACGAATCATCACAGCGATATCGTATGAGGTCATTAGGTGCAAATCAAAGGCAAACGAAACGAAACGTGCGCTCGCAATCTCACACGGTACACCGGACGCTATCATTTTTTTAATTTTTTTCTTTTTTCAAACTTTTCAATTTTTATTGGACTCGGGTCAGGTTTTGATCTACGCACTGGATCCCGCGTGGTATCGCACAGCGCCCGTACACGGGGGTTCGAATAGCGTGTACCGCAGCGTTAACGTACCAACGTCGCACTGTTTTCCACGAACAATTGACTGAAACTCATTGTATTGCTTTCATTACGCGTTACGAACTGCGACTGTCTTACAATATATTGGTATCGTATGCACTTCTAGCGACATCGCCTTTATTGAAACGTACCGTCGAACGTGTTTTCATTGCGATACGGCATTCGGCGGATAGGTACACATAACACGCGCACGCCGGTACAATTATATACTATACAATATGTATTAGTGCCGTCGGGTTTCATTAAATATTCTATTGATAGAAACGCGTGCGCGTGCATTTATTTGTTCCGGTGCGTCTGCGGTGATCATTTTGCATCGGCCCGAGCAGGTGATTTACTTCACATCGCGATCCGTACGGTGCAGGAGAGCGATTTAGAGCGTTTAAAGCGTTCAGAAATTCAGAAATTCGTACTGTTACTGCGTCGGATGAACCGCAGTACATTATATTATAATACTATTAGAGTTCAAAGGACACGTCGCATTACCATGATAACGAACCACGACGATAATGGCTGTAAGACGCGTTTTATGAACGTTCCGAATGGGTCCGGCGTCAGAGTCGGTTTCGTAATAAACCGCCCGGTATCATATAAGTGGTATATTATTATTAGTACTCTCCGTCGCAGTAGCGTGCGAATTCGTCGAGATTACGTTACGTGAAAAATAATACGTGAACATTTAACTCTTGTTGAACGGTCGAAAATTATTAAATATATACATTGTTCGTCAATGAACGCAGCCAACTATCCACGCTGAATAAAAACATAAAAAAAAAACTAAATTAATTATAACTCAAATGTACTCTTGACCGTTAATCTTTTCGAGTACCTATACATTTAATATATGTATTTGATAAAGACCGTTCAACGTTTGAGGGTCACATTACTATGGATGCTCTACTTCCACTGTAATTTGCTTATTATTAAACTGTTTGATATTTGACCATATTTGCTTATTGTGCATGTATATTGTTATATTCTTCTTTAAATGTGATAAATAAAAAAATAAAAAAACCGCTGGATCGCATAATACCGCGTTTTATTCTGTGCTCGAATCGGCGAAAAAAAAGAGGTTTCGTGGCATTTTATTATCCCATAACCCCCCCATAACACCCCCCCCCCCCAAAAAAAAAAAAACAATAACGTCATATGTCTCATCAGAAGTGATACTCTTAGATTCTGGAAACAAATCCTCCTTCCCTACTAATCCGAGCATAATAGTTAGTAAAGAAGTCTCCATAAGATTATATGTAGTATTTCACTATAAGCCGCACAGCGCGTGAACAATGCCGATAATTTGAGTAACCTAATGATATAAGTCCAGAACGTGCAGCTATAAAATAACTGCAGTTGGTTATCGTGACGTGACTATGACGACCGAAGATCCGTTTCGGGTGCGGCCACAAATCGCGTGGTAGTATTGCGTTTGCAGAGCACGGCGATCAAAGGCCGTCGAGCGGGGCAAATGATTACGCGAAAAAAACTATATTATGTGCTGTACACGAGTAGACGTTGTCTGGAAACATAATAATAATTAAAAAAAATGATGAAAATTATGCGTAGTGCGAAGAAATCGCATCGAACACGCGGTGTGATTAAAATGAAATTAACATTAAAAAAAAATATGCTAAACTGCGGAGCGCGCGTATTATGCTAAACGTCGTCGTGATGAATTGTTGATGGTTTTAAAATTGTACATAAATCAAGGACGTGACGTCGGGCGGCGAACAACTCGAAATTAAATTAAGGACGAAGAGAATAATAATAAACCGCGGCGGGTTTGAAAAAAACAACAGCAAAAAAAAAAACCCCAAAAACGTAACTCGCGAGAACAATACGGCGGCGGCGGCGGCAGCGGCTAGGAAATTAATCTGTACAGATTTGCTTTGCTTTTCTTTCCGCGCAGGGCACATCAGCACGCAACGACGTCTTGTTCTCACTTTGATCGCATTACAATGGTCGTCGTGTCAAAAGTTTAATAATATTATTCATGTAATGAATCCGTCGTGGGCGCAGACAATACAATCATTTTGTACCGCACGAGAGTAATGGATACACCGAATGACTTAACCGGCGTAGATCAAGCGAGGTATCTTAATGTTAGATATACTTCCAATATTGTACTCAGGTCTCGCGGACTATTTTATTACGATCTCGTTACGACCGTGTGTTATATCATTCGACATTCAAAACTAGAATACAAGGTGTTCCACCGGGATGTACACGGAGCGATGTCTCCTGTGTAAATAGAGATAAACAAATTCTGTTTTTCATTTTTTATGAGCGTCCCTGGGCAAAAGCAGTTTTGTTGACAACAGTTTGGTATATACGAGTATAAGTCTATATTATTAAAGGAGTTTTAAAAATTAACTATTTATTTTATAATTTTTATACATTTTGAAGATAACCATTTAACAGGGATTATTTTTCTGCAAATTTTGACGGTTCAACTTTCAATATGACTTTCGCAAAAATTATAAGATAAAAAGTTAATTTTTTAACTTCTTATACGCTTATAATTACCAAACTATTTTGTCAACAAAATCGCCTATGCCAAGGGATGCTTATAAAAAAAAAAAAAAACAGAATTTGATTAACTCTATTAACACGGGAGACATTGCTTTGTGTACATCCCGGTGGGATACTCCGTACATCGTATATCGTTTATTGGTTTTTGTTCGCCACAATACGTGCGAGCTTTATAATGTGCAGTTACGATGGACATGATACATAATATAATATTGTGTTATACGCGCGTCCCACCACGTAGGCGTATAATTAAAGTCAGAGAATTTAATCGAGTTTTGCTGTATTACATCGTTATTACGACTTTACTTCATAAAACATTTACTATGCGCACGTGTAAGGTATTTACGTCGCGGATCACATATGTATATTATAATTTTGCACGGTCGAAACTCGCCGATCGAGTAAAGCACACAAAATACAGCACCTATACGGTAAAACCTCCCTTAACGGACACCTGCTCGTTTTTTTTTTTATTTTCATTACTTTTATACACGGAAACCTCTGAATGATGACAAACTACGGTCTTGGTGGAGGTCGAAAGTTCTGTTTTCTCTTATGTACTATATAACCTTGGAAAATGGACTTAGCGCGAGATTGTTCACAGAGAGCAAAATATTCTAAACTGACGAAATTTACCGATTTTTCCCTATGAAACTGATGGGTTATGTGTGTTATTTATTTTACCTTTTTTAACTCTCGTACACGTATTTAAATTGGTAATAAACATTTACATTTCAAAATTAAATTATTATTTAATTTTACCCACCGCAATATTATGTAATATAATCTCACTTTATACATTTAACATTTAAGAATTTCAAACCTTTATCTTTTTCGAAAAGTGGACACCTGCGAATAGAGGTTGCGTCCAAAAATAAAAAAACCTTGATATTAAATTATAGGTGGATTGCGTCCCAGATGTAAATTCGCCTTAGGTGTATCCGTTGCGTCCGTGTCACGCTTTGTTAATATATGTGAATAGCGTCCTTGTCATCATTTGGGGGTAGTAATCATTTAACTGGATACGTAAATATAACGTCCGGGTTTAAGGTATATCTCGCATGTTACACTTTTTATATGTTCACGTGAATAGGGAGAAAACAGTCGAATAATTGTTGAAAAAGAAAACTATATTAGAGAACAAATGCCTCGACATAAAAACGGACTATTTAGACTAGATCAGAAAATATAAAAAACAAATTTTTTTCATTATTATTCTTTACCTATAATAAATCAAAAAAATGTCTTTTAAATTTTTACAATATAGCTCGGCAAAACGTTAAAATATAGTGGTTATTATTAAAATAGCTTTTTACAACCGGGACACAAAGTTTTACATAAATGGGAAAGGTGGTGCTGCACTGCTACTGATTGAGCGCGCATTGTTCAGGAAATATGTTTTACCAAAAACCAAATATCAGTACGGTCGTGTAATATAACAATACGTTTGTGCAATCGCGCAACTAGGGGGAGGGCTAAAGTAGTGGTAACCACTACGCGGCCCTTTAACCCATTTTGCGAAGCCCGCGCTAAAACTAAATATACATTCTAAAATTCAAAATTAAATAGAGAAAATAAAATACGTATTTATTGGTTTTAGTGTTATATAATGCAATATGTTATAAATTTTATTTATCATATCTTATTGTTATTTGTAATTTTATCGTTTCTACTTTTATCCACATCGAATTGCGTAGTGTTGCCGCGTAGTGTTGTACGGACAGTTCGTCCTTATTGTTCAATTATGTATAAATTATTGAGTTATAATTAATATTTAATGTATTCATACTTTATTCACTACCATTAAAAATGTATGTGGCCCGCAAGTAATTACCAAGGTTATTATTTTGGCCCTTTCTAAAATCCTAGCGGGGACCTAGACTAGGGCAGTCCTTGTTTCTTTAGGTTCAACTATAATAATAAAGGTGAATTCATCAATTTTATATGTTTTAAAAGTAACATAGACATTTGTATCATGTTATATTAGGAGTTTAAGGCGATTTTCTCTATTTTGCATATAATATTATATCACCGTGTGTATAAAGAAACATACAGCTCGAGTCTTTCGACACTGTGAAACACGACCGAAGCAATCGGCCTCGACCGAAAAGGTTAAAGTGTATACTGTATAGGTTATCTATGTATATTATTTAACCGCGGTTATCAGCCAAGACCGCGTCTATCGTAACGATTTCCGGTGACCAAAGTCTGTTACGACGTAAATGTTACAGTTTTTTTATGTATAATTATTATTATTATTAATATTTTTTTTTTTTCGAAACGCACCGATTTAGGACGACCGCCGCGTCGAAATTAAGCGTAGGAAGGTATACTACTTTTTCCCACGATGTTATCTTGTCAAAAATGTGTTCCTGTGAAAATTAAAGGGGTCGGGTTTTTTTTTCGTTTTTAAATATTAATATAATATGTAAAGTGTTTCACTCATTAGGTGCCCGTTCTTCCGCTGCACTCCGATCCCCGCCGCGCGACGACCGACCGCACAATGTATTATGCATACGAGTATATTACCCCCAACCCTCAACGCCCACCCATGGCATATATAACTGCGTATAGTCGCAGCTTACGCACGGATCTCATCAAGTCCAAACGTTACTATTATACAGGTACAGTTGCGTTTGATGAATACAAAATGAACGTTCCCCAGTGTTCCACGAATCACGCGATACACCTGGTTACCGCGTATACACAGGCCGGTTATAGTTACGAGAGTGTACACGTACGGCTCCCCGGTAGTACAGGTATGCGCACGGGATATCACATTATTACTATTATTATTATAATCACTGTAAGGTACTAAGGCGACTCGAGGCGACGTTGTGTTCAAGGTAGTTCATGATTCCATATAATATTTTGTGGTGCATTATTTTTTTCAACTCCGACGCGCCGCCGCCACCGGCCAACAATAACACACGGCCGGTGGTGTTTGTCGCGCACTATTGTGTACAATGAAACCCGTCTAAAGCGGACCGTGGTGGAACCGGTATAATAAGTCTGGTCGTAAATCATGTATGTTGTACCGGATAAGTCGGATTAATACCGGAAACTTGTCTAAAACGGAATATTTATCAATTCCTGTATATGCGACGTATTCCCGTCGTAGACTGCAGTTTCTACTATACCGTTATTATGATAACAATAATATTATTAGAACCCGAATCTAAAAGCCCTAAAAACTGTCGAAAAATTCCCTTGAAAAATGCCGTTTAAATGACCTATACGGTTTTTTTTTTATAAAATGTATTGTTATACCTATAAGGTGCCTCATTTATAATTTACAAAAAATATTGATGCGGCGACGACGATGGTATTGTCTGTCAATTGATTATATTATAGACTAATTTATCAAGCCATATAATATACAAATTTGCATTAAAACCAACAAAACGACCAAAAAGTGTTTAAAAAAATGCTCTAAAAAATATGAAAAAACTTCGAAAAATACAAAATAAATGTTTTAATACTTGTACAACGAGTTTTTGGAACATAATTAATTATTATACACATGAGCAATGCGAAAAACAGTATGTATAGTGATAAAAATACATGCTATATTTGAGGGTCATCACCGATGCAGTCGGCACATTTGCGGTCACAACTATTTTGGTCGCACTTGATGTCACTCGTTTTTTAAATATATATATTTAAATGGTTATTATAGGTAAACTTAAATAAACTTAAAGTTTTCTTCACATTTTAACAGTTTAATATTATAATTATTTAATATAGAGTTTCCATAGCTTCCTTATGCACCAATACGCACAGCATATGTAGTCCATATCAATATAAAACGTATTTTTACCGAATGCCGATTATACAGAAGAAATCCTAGACTTCCGGGGTCTCTGGATGCAGCATTAAACCAGGATATATACTTATGTATAAAAAAAAGTGACCGTAAGTGAGGCCAAGAAGGGTTGCGACCGCTAATGTGCTGACCACATCGGTACAACAACCCTGCCACTGGGCAGCCTCCCTCCTCATGCTATCAACGTCATGATGTAATGATTTCCAAAACACATTTGCTTATTGTACACACTTGTTACAGATTGTAAATTTTCGTATTTTAATAGAAAAAAAAAATACACGGTCGATCATTGGTACTTATGAATATACCAATGACTAATGAGTTATGAGTAATACTAATGATATAACGGTTGAATGCGACAATCGTATGACGGTGGTAAATATTTAATTAATGATACCGAAAACGATTTAGTCGTGAGTTAATGCACGCTGAAATTCATATACACGTGGTCGCTGCTGCAGTTGAAAATTAGTAGAAATACATATTATACACATACGAATACAATGCAGCGCAGAACGGTTGTAACGCGCAGTTGGTTGTAAACATTTCCTGGGAGTTATGCGCCATGTATGAAATATATTATTACGCGAACATACCGCGTACTCGATAATATATTATACACATAGTGTTATAGTGCGTATTAACTATTATTGCAGAGAGAAACGGAGAGAGCGAGAGAGTCATATGATATGGGATGAGTGCGAACGGTGTTGGTGGTGTAAGACGTTGTATTATTTTAATTAAGACGAAATAATAATGACACGGGTTTCAAACGTTTTCGAATGGTATATACGAGTACATATAACGATCTAACTGCCGGCAAGCTGATCGTGTTTTGTTTAATTGTTATCTGAAACCTACATAGGATCATTAATTATACTTGTGAAAAAAAAGAAAAAATAATTACATCTTATTTTATCGTCTGTACAAAGCGTATCGTTTTGTAGTTAAATAATCGTATAAAACGCGATTACCATATTATAATTGATATTTAAGTTATTTAAATTTACTTTTATGTTTTATTCTACCATGATTACGATATACGAACCAGTGTCTCGGTCACATTCACTCGGAACACCGTGTAGTACACGTTTTCATGATTTTGCATTGTATTGAATAGAATACGTACTGCAGGATAGTTACTTGAAATTAATAAACGTTTTGTTAATTGTTTTTAAATGCTAATGTTTTCAATAATGAACGTTAATACCGTGCACGCAGTGCGATCGATTGTAATTAATAAGAATCTAATTAGACGGTTATACATTTGAAAGAGAAAATAATATTAATCACTCGAAATCAAGCAAAGTTCGGAGGAAACACTTAGAAAAAATAAAATTATTATATTCATAGTTTTGCACGTTTACAGAAAAATAATTATTACTTATATGGATCAGCGGTGTAATTTTTTTGGCAACCAACATTTTACTACGATACATTTTATACTTGAGATATGCCGCAGTCACCTCGTATAACATGTTTGTTAATTAATAAATTACACTATTAATGCGTATAAACTGTACACACAATATGTTATTAACACGTCACAATAATGCCATATAGTTTCATCGAATTTTTATTCTTGTAATTATTATATTCTCCGTAAAAATATTATGTATAGTAATTAACTTCAACTACTTTATACAGGTCCAAGACGATCTGTACAGTCTATTCACGTGGCATTTATTATTTATTCTATAGCAAATGGAATGCGTACGTATATTCGAAAATGATTACATTAGAAATGTTTAATATGTTAATACACGTCCTTATAGACTATACATACTACACACATAGTTGGTAACAAAGTCCAAAATACAATGAACGTTGTTTGTTCGTTTGATTTCCGTCCAAGGCGCATTTGCTTTTGGCAATCTTTCGTGAGCTATTATATTCTCAATAATTCATGCTCGGGGAATCGAAAACTTCTGGGCCATCGCGGTATATAATTGTATTTTAATTTCCGTAAACGTTACAAGATGAACGTTTACAAATTTACATTGTACGCCGGGTCGGGAAGTTAATAGAGCTTTTAGATTTTAATTAGATGCTTTGCCTCGAGAGTAAGATTACGAATCATTTTTCTCAACCATGACAAAACTATCAAGTGTAGGAAAAAAAAACAGCGAGCATTTTGAAATCGTTCAACATTTCTTCTTCGTACGGTTTTTATGTAAAAAAAACCACATATTTACGCACCATAATAAATAGATACTTTATATTATTATACATTATTATGCTTCTCTTATTTCGTAAATAAATTGATAAGTGATAATACAATTGAATGAGGAAAACGGATTTATATGCACAAACAATTCTTAAAATATGGTTAAAAAGTTAAAAAGAATATGCAATATTTGTAAAATAAAATTGGTGTTATTTAAATAAGAATAAAATATTGAATCATGTATATTTCTATGCCAATTTCAAATACCTTACTTTGATAAATGCATGCAGTTATATATAAACCCGTTCTTTGGTAATTAAATCATTATTTTTATTTAATAACATTTTATACGTATGTTGTTATTCCGTAAAATACTATTATGGTTATAACTTCCACAACGTAGGTGTATAACATTTAATGTCGACTATAATGACGATGTAAAATAATTAAAAAAATATAATTTTTTTCGCCTCTCAAATACATTGTAGTTTGTAATAGACCGCGAAAAATGCTTAAAGGGTCCGTGTGTTTAAACGTTTTTTTTCTTCAATTAACGGCCAATGTATATCGTTATTTGAATAGTTACACGCGCATTTTCGTGAACTGTATAAAAAACATGACGCAATAAAATTTATTTGATTCGTTGAATGTACTTTGAACGTTGGAAATACGGACTATACATTACATACTATGTGGTTTCGGTTGCCAAAAGGTCAAATCGAAATACCATGCGATTCGGTTAAAAAGCTAAGAACATCATAGATTTTAAATACAAGGGTTTCATCGACATTTCGAACGCATGTATTTTTGCTGGTTAACGCGCGTGCGTTATAGATATTCATAAACAATAATAAGTATACTCGTACTGTATTGTAATACTGCAGCGTACGAGATTATTCAAACTACGTGTTGTGTTTCGCGGTCAAGTTCAAATATTGTTATTATAATTTAATACTATATAGAATACTATATATATATAGAATACCGGGATTCGCACAGATCTCCCGTGTTAATAGAGATAGTGAATTTATGTTTTTTTATGAAATTCAAAGATGGCCATTTTATAGGACTTATTTTTCTGAAAATGTCGACGGTTAAACATTAAGTTTTCGTTGGATTCCCGGTGGGACACATTGTATAGTTGTATTTTGTGCGGGAATCGATGAACTCATTGAAAAACAAAAAAAATAATAATAATATTTCATCTAGCTGTGTCTACAACTACTCCTTGGACAAATATTCTTTGACGTTATTTGTTAAGTGGGTGTTGGCGGTTTTATTGGATCAGCTAACAAATGGTAAATATTAATCTTGCGTCGGAAAAGAATCAATAAAACGTGATACGTGTTTACCGATAAGCCCGGAGTATATACGTGTACCGGCTAAACTAATGCCACAGTGTCATTTACACACATGTGCGAAGAAATACAGAAAAAGAAAAAGAAAAACCCTATGTTCGAAAAAATAAAACTCAAGAGCCGTATGCTATGTGTTATCTTACAAACATGACGCATACATTCAATACATTATAATACCGATTTTGAACTTTGAAATTGTAATAATAGAGTAAAGAGTAAACCAACCTATGACCGAACTTAAGTCTTACAGGGGGGAACGTTATCTGTGTGTCATTTTTTATGATGTTATAATTTTTAAGCGAGTACCGTTATGTAAATATGAAAATGTCGTAAAAAACCGACGTTCAATCACAGATAATGCGATGCGTTCACATGCGGGTGTGCCGCAGTCCTCTTAAAATGAATATCCATGGTAATTGTGTATTCAGTATTGTATACGTATTGTTACGGGAAAGCATAATATTCATTTATACATATATAGTAGGCACTCGATGATTCGAACCTCGATTCAAAAACCTAATGGAACTAATCGTTTGATCTCCCGAAAAAAACATTATAAATCGTACAAGTCACACGTATAATCATTTCGGTCCTCTCAAGTCTCTATAAATCGAGAATAGTAATGATGGTGATCAATGATGAACGGATGATCAATCGGTGGTCGGCACTCTATCCGATAATTCGAATATTTTTTGATGGCATCTCCATGATTCAAATTCATTAATTGTGTGCAGACTTGAATAAATTTGATTAGAAGTGTGGTTCACCATCCATACACTCGTGTTCAACAAGAACATAGGTAATACAAGTAAATTAAGCGTTAAAACATAAAGACACCGATGGTATATAACTGTAATTTTATGTTCTTAAATTTAAACATTTCTTTTTTTCATTTTATAATACAATTAATTTTGAAAATTATAAAGATTATAACAGATATATGTATATATAATTTATACTTTATTTTGATTTTTTCAAATCAAATAAGGTATGTATGTATGTACAATGTACCCAAAATATATAAAGTAAATTAAATAATAAATAATATGTATACAACAAAAATGTTCTGCTCAGTGGCGTACATTCAAATTTGATCTGGGGGGGGGATTTAAAAAAAATAACAAACACTAAAACCTTCCATTTAAAACTACCTATTTTCCTAACAATCAATTATGTATCAATTATTCCTATCATATTTTGATTGGAAAATTGTAATTAATATCAGGGACCCAAATTATGCTCAAAATTTCTTCTATTTCACTTTGCTTTAACAATTTATTTGTGTAATGTGCAATGTCAAAAATATTATAACTGGAAGATGTACGATTAATATCTGTAGTCGAATGTGTGAACTGAGTTATAGGTGTATGAGATACAGATACAGTTGATGGTAATGAGGAACTAGAGGAGCTTATAACTGTTTGAGTTGCATTCAATGAATTTGACAATGTATTCATTATTGAAGGTGGTTTTGAAAAAAAAGATTGTATTTTCGATTGTTTTTTTTCAGGCATGATTACTATTTATTTTAATTTCAAAACCTAAAATATATCGAAATTGAATTATAATGATAATGATGTGATAATAATAATTGTGATTATAATAAAAATAATATCTGTTTGAAAGATAACTAAAATATATAATACCTATTTATTATTATTTATTACTTATTACTTATTAGATAGGTAACTTATGTAGTTATGTACTGAAAAATACAATATATACTATATGTGTATGCATATTAACTTAACTGAGTTAAAAAAAAAATCATTAACTCGATCAGTCTTGTGTATTTATAATTCATTTTAATATTTTAAGCGTTTAATGTTTTGTTAATAAACAATTTTAATGTTATAAATTCAAATTAAACTTAACTAAATACTGGTTTATGGAGTTCAAAGAATAGTTGTTGACATAAACTTCTCCAACGGCAGAAGCCAGAATAGAACAAAATGAACGAAATTATAATTCATAATTAAATATTTTAACATGGTCATTTACGATAGTGCTATAAAAATAGAATCCATTTCACCGTATTATTGTCGCTCACGAGAAATTCAACGATTATAAATTTATAACGTTATCGATTTTACCTCCGTTGTCTGATCGAGTCGGTCTAGAATCTAGATAATGACAATATTAATATGCAATTAACTGACTATGTACGATCAAGTGTCTATTTTGATTGATATACGGCATCCATAATTTCGTTATGAAATCTTTTTTCGTTGTTGGTAAAGTATAGTGTTTACTCATATATTATTATGACGTTTGTTTGTCCGTGTATACACGGATGATAATTAATAAGAAATTCATCAATAATATCACATTTTTTTTTTTTTGGTCCTGGGGGTGTTTGAACCCGAAAATCCCCCCCCCCGTATGTACGCCACTGGTTCTGCTCTCTTTCATTCAAATTATTTCTATTTTCCTCGACGATTCGAACTTCCCGCAAAAACGAAAACCTCTTTAAAAGAAAGTTTCAGTTCGTTTCTCTAAAAATTTCGAATCACTTAAATCAAAAGTGTATATATCAGTATATAGTATCAGCTTTATACTATATACAGAGTGATTTTTGTAACTATGCTCATCAACTTTTCCGGCAAAATTATTTATGGTGCTTAAATTTGGATATATTTTTTAAATGTTCAAGTTATCATAGAATCTATGTTTTCATACATTTTTTTCATGCCATTTTAAGAGTGTCCTGTGGCGATACAATATTTTATTTCTTCGAACACACTTCTTTCTCTTTGGCATTAATTTAAGTATTGAGGAAAATAGTCTGATATACCTAAATAATGATAAACCTAATATTATGATACAATTTATGATTTGCAACTTCATGTAATCGCAAATTACTACTGATTCAAGATAACGCAAATCGTACACTTTTCATGTTGTGCAATTTTAAATTTTAATAATTCCGAAAGTGCTGGGACGAATTTCGACTACGCTACATAGAAAATTGCCGGAAAATCAGCTGGATAAAATTTTGCATAAAACATATTATGGTGTTCCCGTGTGTAGAAAACAGAATTTGTATAGCCACAGGACAACCTTCAAGTCGGCACGAAAGAAAAAAAATTATAGAATACACGGGTCTTCTGGTAACTCGAAAATGTAAGAACAAAAATGATCAGAATTAAGCAATTTTACGGTCTAAATAGGTGGGAGGAGGTGAGCATGGTTAAAAAATCACCCGGCATATGGACAAAAGTTCCCGCGTGACAGGAAGTTCCGTTTTCGACTAAAAAACCTTTGTCGTCCGCGCGACGAATAATCTACGAAGATTTCTACCCGCGGTACTAGGGGCGAACGCAGGGGGGGGGGTTTAAAATGATAATGCAGTTTTGAAGTGTGGATAACAATAACTTTCGTCGCCAATTCGATGATGTACGTAATTTAGACAGACGACGAGTGTAATTACCCACATAATATTACAGCCTACCGAAAATTCGCAACGACCCGTATTATCTATGTAATTTCAATATAAACCACACTGCCAATGAACACGACATAATATCTCGCATTCTTGGCGTGGTGCTGTACCACAGAACTAAAGTTTTGATTGTCGTATAATAGCGTATTGCTAATTGCTAAACTTATGACGTAATATTAAAAGCAAATATAAAAATATTAAAAATTAAAAATGAGTACAATTTTAAAGTTTTTTAAACCAGAAAATAAATATACCACATCAGATTCGAATGTTTCAATTGATGTAGATTCAGATAAATCGTCCGTAGGCAGTCGACCAATAAAAAGACGAAAACACGAGATGTCACATTTAGTCACAATCTGACGCAAATCGTAATGTGAGTTACTATGTCCTTAGTAAAGCGACAATCGAATTATTCATTATGACCGACGAGCTGTATACTGTATTGTGCGATATGATAATACTGCGCGGGCGGCGGCGGCGGCGGCTATCAAGGAATATGTTCAATCGTATTTCGGGCACGCGCGCGTGGTGACGATCATCATGTGATAAACAATAGAATTGCTGGCAACGGTTATGCGATCAAAATAACGACTACGAAAATGCTGATAATAATAATAATAAAGACCAAAGCGCGCACGTCTGGTTTATTTTATCTTATTAATTTACATAATACTATGTAAACGTGTAAAAATATAATAATATGCCGACCGCGTTTTGTATCGCGCACATCGTATGCGTACGTGTAAAATTGTATAAAATTTTGTAAAATTCATGAAAACATTATCGTCGCACAGTGTCCTGCGTACGTCTGCGTGGTGCGTGTACCATAATATATACGTAATATTATGTTATACACGTGTTATCGTTACGTATTATGATTGTTCCGTGTGGCCGAGTGCACCTATACCGGTATAACACGTGTACGGTAAGTACCTATACATACTGCATGTGGTGCTTTAACGCGCTGTGCCCGCACGGAAGCGTAGAACGAAAAACGAATTCGAAACGAATATTGCGTTATACACACGTATACTCGTATGCATAGGTGTAACACGTTCCGGGGGATGGTTTCGTGTTTAGTTTTGCTCCGCGGTAGCAGTAGGTACCTACACGCGTTTCCGCCGAGTGCGCTAGGGGAAAAATCATCCCGAAATGTTTCCGGTTCGATCGAACGTTTTCGATACGGTTTGCCGACGGATGCACCACGCACTCGAACGCAGCGGCGATGTCTGACTGTTATAATTATGATACGCGGACCTTGGAACTATTCGAAAACGATAACGGGCACCACGGGATGCTGTTCTACGTGATTCAAGTTTGCGAACAACAACAAGTTTTCGTGGTGAATTTTAAAAAGAATATTTTAATACCACTACGATATTTGAGTAAAAAAAAAATAAAAAAATATGTGAAAATAGTTCCGCGAAAATTCGTACACGAGTGTATAGTGTGTATACTTATAATATTAATTTTTTTGTTTAAAGTTTGACGATTTCACGATGCACCAGTGAATATTGATCGCTTTATGTCCACGTAGGTACCTGATGTATATATCTGCAAGGGTATACCCAAATTGCGTCATAGTCTTATCATAAGATGCAAAACATTTAAAAAAAACTAGCGTTTTTGATTTTATATTAAGTTTTTTATATAATAACTATATGCGTGATTATTTTTTTTAATTTTTAACTAATGTCTAACTTAACCTAACGTATGTGTTGCGTGTTCATTTTTTTTGCAATATTTTGAAGTCCGTATTATGTGTTGTTAAATTTGAGCGATGTTTAGATTTTACTATTTTATTGTTGAGTGTAAAGACTCGCAAGAACATAATATGTTGTTCGAAAATGTAAGCTTATTCAATTTTGAGCGCATATTGTGATTTTTGGATATTTTATAGCAGGTACATATTTCTAAAATTCCAACAAAGAATTACGACTGTATCTGAACCGCTTCAGTCCTTCCGATAAGACTAAGAGTTCAATTTCTATAGATGCTGTATCCAATATATGAAAATATATTTTAAATAACATCAACCACAGAGAGATTTTCTAAAGAACCAAAAGATGGTTTAAGTAATTTTAACTCATCGATTTGACATTAAATATCGACTATTATTGGCCCTATAACATATTTCGTGCGACTCGCGACTATCTTATCGGTGGCCACCCCTGAGAAACACTCGTGTATGCAAGTACACTGTATTAATTTACCTAAAATTTCTTAACATTTTATTACGAGCCAAACTTGGTGATTTAACGAATTCCAAGGAAATGCCGGAGTACAGTGGGCGCCTATATTTTCGGGTCGGTCCGACGTAATAGCGCTTCGTACAAGGATCTCTTCTCGCGAGATCCTTCGATTGTTCTCGAATAATGCGACGTGTCGCAATATTATTCCGTTCGATTTGTTCGTCCGCTATCGTGCATTACGCGTCGGAGACGACCGGGTTCGCTAGGTCTCGCCGGTTTTTCCTTGGAAACTGTTCGTCCGGAACCCGACCACGGACGCTACAGGAAACATTGTACCTATATAATATGTAGGTATATAGTGTGCCGTTCGCAAGTCCGCAGTTATTGTCTAACATGCGTAAGATGTCTGGCGAACGATTTATCACGGGGCCTAGTCCGAGGTTATAATATTACATGCAGCTGAAACCGATGGCCCCCCGCGAACCCCGGACCGTGAATTGTAGTTTTCATATAAGGACATCGCATTATTATTACCATAATAATTGTTCCACGCACCCTCCACCGAGGCGTGGGCTGTTTTTTTCTTTTTCTAACAGACGTAACACATCATAATATTATTATTGCATTGCGATTCAAACGTTACGGGCGCCGACCGCGTACATCGTGCTGCACGGTGCGGACGAGTGACGAACGACGTGAACGTCATTACTCCGACAATCGTATTTCATAATAAATATAGTATACCGCGATTCAATTTTCCACGGGTTTGACACGGCCGCGGATCGAAATTAAACAACGTAATCGACCCATAGAGCACGCACGTACAACTTCCACGCGGTAGTCTTTTTTTCGGCCCTCGCCAAGGAACTGTACGATATTTCGAATTACAATATAATATATATATTATAATCATTTAACAAATTGGCTCGTGCAACAAGCTGCGGATTATACGTCGTCTCTATACTGTTATAAATAGATAACTGCAGCTCCCGTATAAAACTGTATTATATTATGTAAATATTTTTTACACTCCACGTTTATGGTACATTAATATTTCAAATTAATGTTGTGTTGTCAAAATACTGCGAAATGGCCTCTCGCGCATGGGATTTAGCTATACAGCTCGGCGGAGCCCATTAAATTATATTATATTTATTTTTTGTAATAAATAATAATAATTATAATAATAAAAATCCGTTTCTGTCCTATATTCATATATAATGAAAATTTTAAAGAATTTGTTCTTTAAAGCAGTAAGGTACATACGTAAAAAAATTGTAATAATTTATTTAGTTAAAAATACTAAATTAGATAATCATTATAAGAGTGTATAGGAAATAAAACTATGATTTTCCTGTTCAATAGGCAAAAAAATCTTTGGTCAGTCTTTTGTTGATTACTTGGGACTAATATTTTATAACTCTTTGCCTATTGAATTAAAAAAAATATAGAAAATGATACTACGAAATGTTAAATGTTTAGTATGTAAATATTTATTTCTAGAATTGGAGAAGAACGTAATTTTTTTCTTTTTGTTTATTTATCTGTTTTTTTTTCTTTCATATGTCATGTTTTATAAAGTTTAATTATCTTCATATATTGTTTGTATTGGTTATATTGTTTTATTATTTTTATACCTATTTAGTAATTATTATAACTCCTATCTCCAACACAAGCTTAAGATTAAAGGAGGTAGGTCGAACGAAATTATAATTTAATAATAACAAAAAAAAAAAATACGTGAGTGATGCTTTTCTCAGTAGTACCTATCCCATAGTATGGGCGCGTATCATGATCGAGAAAGGATTCGTTTACCAGGAATGTAAAACACGCGGCCCGCAGCCCATTTTTTTGTGGCTCGCGAGCTACGGCTATCGATATAAATATTTATATACGATATTTATATACGGACAATTTAGTTAAAATAATAATGAAAAAAACCCTACTATTTTCATTGCGTATCACAACTATGATAGAGAATTGTATTATAGAGTTTTGGCTATTTACATTGACACGTTACTTATCCACCGATAAACTGTAATCGGATAAGACGGTAACTATTGATGAGTAATAATTTATTTAATTTTTTTCGCGCTGCCTTTACCATGGTAAAATATTCAACATATCTGGCCGAGCTGATACTTTGAGTTTGACACGCGCGCAGAGATGGGTCGTACATCTTACGATATCGTTCTCCTTTATCGAAAACGTGAAGTTGCCCCACTCCCCGTCTCGGCACGACGTCGTGAGCAAACGTATTAATTGATAAGACGCCCGCGACGTTCAATAACAATTACGATTTACGAGAAGAAAATATTTGGACGGAAAAAAAAGTCTGTTTCGGAACATTGAAAAATCGTTCGCAGAGAGTGGGTGCCACGCGATCGTTTCGGGTCAACAATATTATAACGACTCGGTAACCTTCACGCAGCTGGCGAAGGGCAGCGTATATATTACAATAATAAGAAATTCGGTTAGTGTTACGACAATTATCCGTAGGTACCGAGACCGAATCGATATTCAACGATTGGAAATGATAATATGCCCGTGTGCACGTAGTCGTCGTCGTAGGCCGTGGGAGGTTAAGTACGTGATAATTGCCAATTGGAGGTAAATCGCATTACAATAATGTGCAATTAATTAAGATTTATCGATTGGATTTCGTCGGTCGCGCGTTAACAGTTTTCAGCGTTTTCACCTTCGGACGCGGATTCCGGCGTCGCTCGTACGTACGTGCGATGAGTAAGTGGGGGGGGAAGGAACCAAGAGATAAAACTAAATAAAATAAATAAAAACCACTATAATGGTATACCAGTGTGTTTGTACGAGATTATAATATTATTCCGATACCCGTTTATTGAAGCAATAATAATAATAATAATAATGATATTGTTAAATCCGAACGCGTCGTCGAGTCTCTCTCTCACTCTATCTCTCTCACTCTCTCTCTCTCGCTCTGTCTCTCTCTCTCTCTGACAGTTTCTGTCTGTCTCTTATCGAATGCACAATTACCGAATAGAGCCATTAACAATGCCCTACCATTTACCAAAGGCGCGCGCCAGAGCCTGTTTACACAAACACACTCGTATCATACACATAACCGTTGTACCCACTCGTGTTGGCGCCAACACTAACGCACACATACCCATACGCTACACGTACACACACACGCGTATACAAGCGCGCACGCACGCACACACGCGTGGGAAACACACGCACACACGCAAAGGTACACGCGCACACACGCACGTCGTACCTTATAAGAGGGACCGGCGACCGCGTTACGAACGCACTCGTTCGTGGAATATATTTCGATCAGCACCGACAAATTGAACGTATTACACGAGACCGCGGGACTCCGACATTCGACACTGCAGTCGAACGCTATCACGACCAAGATGATGACCATGGAGTCCGTTCTGCAACGCGCGATTTTAATCGCCACGTTGGTTTCCATCATCGGCGTTGGCTTTTCCAGCTCTCGACTACTTACACTTGCACCGGGGAAACGTAAATACCACATATATTTTTTACTACAATTAGATTTAATATTATCCCCGCGAGGTGGCTTAGGGCTCTAGATTAGGCTAACACGAACCGTCTCGTCGTTTTTTCGATTTGTTGTCCTCTTCTTGTAGAAACGCTTTCTTACAAACCTTCACGCGTATAGTGTTTATATGTTTATATTCCTATTAGAGGAGTACCGAGTGCGTAGTACGTATAAGTACTATTTCAAACTCCGAGGAGTTGAAAAAAATAAACTAAGATTGACTTTCTTAATTTTTATAGAATGTTGATAAAAATGACTTTAAATTTGTTTTGTGTTACAAGGAGTTTAAATCTAAAATTGTACATTACATATTATTTTTGCACGTTTTAAGAATTATACACTTGTAGTGCTGTTACTTCTCCTGTTCTGGTGCAAATTTTCTATCATGCGCATTACATTTGATTTATTTCATGTTTTTGAGTTTTTCATAAATCTCGTAAATAAAATTGAAATTGTTGAAAAAAGTTATTTAAGATTTTAACAATATTATATTATTAAATATTATTAGTTGAATAATATAAAAATCGTATATATTATATACCTATCATATTTTTGTTTATTTTTTTTCAATTTATTTGATTATAGATTAATTTTTAATACATACACATTTTTTAAATTCGTCATCAGAAAAAAACAATATTCATTTTTTAGAAAAGTATCAATTTTTTTCTTTTTGCTTATTTGAAAATAACTTGAATATTTAGGCCGTAAAATAGCGCGTAAATTTCAGTGCTTTGCAGTGTTATAAAATCCGATCCCTGTTTATAAATGTTACGTTTAATTCTCCTGCAGTTAACATTGCTATTATATATAGCATCCGTGTTTTCGCGCGTTTTCGAGTTCCGAGGAGTCGAAAATAAACAACAAAAATCGACACAGTTAATTTTATACATTTTACTATCGTAACACGTGAAACGGATTAGTTTATAATCTGGCACGGCCGACAGTTATTTTGCCCAGAGTATAAACGATCGCATTATAGAGACGCGCGATATTTTTCACGTCTAAGCCAAGATTCACCATCCTTCTCCCACGGTGTCGTCGTTTCAATTTTTCTTGTTTTGACAAGAATATTGTCACTTGCAAACATGAAGTTAACAACAAATGCAACGAGAGTACTTAATATCGCACTATGAAAGAATTTTTTGAAAATCGCATTTTTAAGGGTTGAAATTGAAACAGTTTTGTGCTGGGTAATTTTTTTTCACTTTTCGATTACCTATACAGGAAATTATTTTATTCTTATCGTTACGTGGTTATCATAGGTTGCGGTATACACGTAAATTAATGTAGTATAAATAATAACAAATTATATATCTTTAGAACTTTCCAACGCTTTTTTCAACCTAAAGTTTTTCTTACGTGGAAACATAAGTTGCGACAATATTGCTCTCATATTTTCACCGTAACGTTATTGTAACTTATTTTTAACGGCTCCTAGCGCGAGCATCGCTTTTTGGAGAGGTATTTTTGATCACGTGTAACGCATATTTTCCTTGGAAATGGTTCTTGTGCAATATTCGTTTTATGTTGGAATAAACAAACGATATTATGATGTGAATAGTAAAATATCTCTCGGAAGCAGTCGGGCAGTAGTGCGTAACGTATAAAAACAATACGTCATCGTATATTTTTGTACCACGCACTCGTATACATAGTAAATGATCGCGTAGATCCGTACGTACCGTATTCGGGGGTGGGGGGAGCAAACGATCTGATTATAGTCGTCCGAATAATGTACCGAAAACAATATTGAATTTTAAACACTCTTGAAATGACGCCACCGCAGCGTCTTGCCGCTGTCGTATACCGCACTGTCGTGGGTATCGCTCTATCCTCTCTTTAGTAATCAAAGCTAATAGATATTAGTTAAATTATTAAGAGTTGATGGGTTTTCAAAATAAAACAATAATTCACACCAAAAGGCTACTTCAATTAAAACACACAAATAAAGCGTGGCGTCGTAGTCTCTACACATCCGTGCTTCAACCGAAACACACACACTCTGCCCCGGTCTCGTCCGACCGGCTGTCTTAAATATTAATTTGCAATATGCTACCTCAGCTCATTTGCTTCACTAACCAATGCTACTAATAATCTTTGTCTATTTGACCATTTTTATAATAATTAAATTTTGGCCTTGTTGGCACATGCAACACCGCCGTTAAGGTTAAACATTTTCGATTTGCATTTTCCTCGTCGAACTTATGATACGCCGCGTGGGCGATTAAACACGTGTGTGAGCGTGCGCGTGCGTATGTGTGTGTGTGTGTGTGTGTGTGTGTGTGTGTGTGTGTGTGTGTGTTTAGGACGTATCTATATAATATATATAATATATATGCGCGCGATATACACGCCTCGTTGACCGCGCACGTGACTCTAATACGGGATTTCGTCCTCGTGCGATTCGCGTTATTACGTTGTACAATAATAAGTATAACTGCACCGTGTGTGCCTACATAACGTGGTACACATGGAGCGCACCGCGGTTACAGGACACAATTCGTTATACATTGTAAATACGTTTGTATAATAGGTGTAAACTCGCGGTTACGCGACCATTGCGAAACGCCGAACGGGCTCGGGGCTGATAAAGCTTTCGCGGAAATCCACTCGGTAGATACTTGGCTGGCTACGTGATCGTGCGACGGACCGGCATTATAGGCGCGCCGCTGTTGTTTAATAATAATTCAATAACCGCGTACGCACATCATATCATCATTATAACCAACCAACATTTCAGTCCGACGTCGTCGTCCTGTTCATTTTTGTCAAAAAAAAAACAAAAAAAATTGGTTCATAAACGACTGCAACACGTTTCATCTTATAAACGTTTCACATCTTTGCCCATAAATATACACGTAGTGTGCGTTTCGGTCGGTAGGTAATTTTTCACCCGCAGTCGCACACATGGTACGTATTATTTTACGTTATTCGATCTCGACCCGGTCGCGTACGCGAAAAATTCATTCGAAGAAAACAATACGAGGAAGAAAAGTCCGCTCTCATTGTAACATATGCGCTCTCTCCGACGGCGGGGCGTGCATTTTTCCTTATCGAAACATCCAAGACGTACACATTAAATATGCAACAAACACGTCCGTCCGTCCGGCCGCTGCTGCGGTGTCGCGCGGAACGAACGGCTTTCCAGAGAAATCAGAAACATTGAAAAACCTATCCTTCGGGACCGAAACCCTACGGGCACTCTACATAATATACGTATACGTCTATAGTCGTTCTATAAAACGCGTGCACATCTCCGTAAGTGCAGTATGTCATACGTATATTATTACATAAACGCGCACCTGCCTACATATGTACGCGCGGGGGCGCACGTATAGCTTATAATCGCTCGCCCGGGACCTTTGCCAAATCTTTGAAAGTGTACACGGTCGAAAGCTGAGACACTATATATGCGTTTGCCATACAGCCCGGTGTCGCGTCCTAGAGATAATATTATCATACCGTGTCCTCGGTCCACCGCTCCACCTACCCGTCCGACCGCTGTAACGCCGCGCAATATATTTTTTCACGAGTCCGTACTGCAGACGCATCGTAACGTGTCACCACACGTGTATTTTGTGTTTTATTTACGTAGGAGTAAACCACGGGTATGCGGATTCACGCAATTCTTAGTGGGCGTTGGAAATAGGCAACAACGGGGATGGATTTAACAGTTTAACGACCGTAAATGTGTGTACGACACGTACCCGTCTCCTGCGTGATGTCATTCTATTTTTTACACTGCGTCGTCGATGATCGATTAATCGTATCGATCGTTTATCGAGATGATCTAGTAACGGCCCGTGTACCTACTCGACTCTACCCGCGAACCTTTCGTGCGTCCCGATTCGCTGCCGCTGAAGTTATACACGTGCACGCGTTATTACCGGCCGTTACCACGTGTCTGCGGTATCCGCACAACATTATTATACAACCGCGGTGATATTCGACTGCGGAAGCACGACGGATCCGACGTAGGTACGCGTATATCATATAGAGCGTAACCCGCGGCGGCTGTTTATATTTCCAGAGGGCGTTAATATTATTATTATTGTTATTACCGCCTCGCATGCGGGTTTATTTCTTCGGGAGACATAACGCGTGGTGCAATAAAAACGTCTGCCGCACGTTTTATTTTTACGTCGAACCGACGAACATCGCAGCCGGGGCGCTTAAACGAGCCATACAGAACGCGTATGCGTACGGGAAAACGTCTTCCACGACCGAGCCGCCGTGTACGGTTTCCTCCCCGTCACAAGGGCCGGCCGGAGACCGGACCCCCGGTACATACGGGTTGCCATCGCGTCGTGTGCGCGTGCGCAATTTTTTTTTTTTCATTTTTCCCGAAGGCCGTGGGAGCATCGACGGTAACAGCTAATCGAAAAATAGTCCCTCGGGAAATTATCACGGTACCCCACGCGCACTAAAGATATCGGCTTGGGAATTGCCGCTAACACGAGGACGGTTGCGTTTCGCGAACGTCGACTATACCGCGGGGGTCCTCGGTTCATTTCTGCACCCGCCATTCATTAGCGAAACGCATTCAATCGTATCGTCCGCGGTCAAACGTGTTCTGTTTTAATTCCAACGATTCCTGCGCAAAATTACCCGCCTACGCATGTGCATACTTTCGACGGCGTACACTCGTCAAAAGGTCGACGACGCGCTACGGCGTTCAATCAATCGTATAAGTTTCGAGTTTCGACCATGTGCGGTGCACATAATCATAACGTCATAACGCGAGTTTGTTAAAAATTTACAATTCACTCGGAGCACGCGGCGACGAATACAAACCCGGTTGTCTTGTGGTTACCGTGCGCGCAATTATAGTACTCGTTCGGTGTACCGCCGATGAAAATACTGCACGCGGTGCATGTTTTTTACGACGTCGATAATCGCGTTGCAGTTGCAGTACACGTGTGTAAGCGCGCAAATCGAAACGTCACCGGTGCACGTGAGTCACGGCGTTTCCGGAAATCCCGACGCGAGCACAATCCGATCGTGATAAATAAAAGCGATAAAACAATGTAAACACTCATATAGCTTGTCGAACGCGCGCGTACCGTTTCGGTTTTCAACACGACCGTCTCGTGCCGTGGCAAGCGGTAATAACTATTTAATTCGGGGGTGCAACGGATTTCCAAAAAGTGTTTTAGCGCTAGTGATATTGTTTTAACAATTTGGTTTGCGGCGTATTTCGTATACCGTTGCACATTATTCGGTTCTACGACGATAATATCTCGGGTGCGCATAACTTAATCGTCATACCTTGTTGGTTTTATTGTTATTACGAAAAAGTTTTTGCCACGCGCGTAAAGTGTGTTGCACATAAAACTACCAAGATCGACGGTGAAATATCGAACGCGTTAGACGTAACAGATAACGAATGACGTGATACATTATGCTCCGATGCGTCATCGGTTCATAGTCGAACGAGGATTAGAATTTTTATATCGTAATCGATGAAAACGTTCGTTTATTTACGTGTGAAACGCGATCATGAAATATTTTATTAAGAGCGTACGGACGTGTACCCATATAATGTTTGTCACCAAGAAACGGATCAGATACGGGATTTAATAAAAATAAAATAATAATATATAAATGTGTATTCGCCGAAAAAACCAAACTCTGACGTTTTAAGTGGTTTTTTTCCCCCACCGCAGCTGGTTCCCGATTAAACGAACGACCGTCGAAAAAACCATGACGAACCCACCGCAGTGTGTGTGTGTGTGTGCGTAGTATTACATTATTATTCAAGCGAATTAACTTTCGGAGCAAGTCAGTGGGGATTGTCTCGAGTGGTGGATATAATAATGTGGTGGGCAATATAAGAGCGAGTCGGCCTCCGCGTTTTATACCTTTGCGCACCCGCGTGTACAGGTATGCGTAAAGAAAATGTTTACATATATATATATATATATATATATATATATTTGGTGCGGTAAAAAGTAGAGTGCCGGTACGAGTGTCGGAGCGGGGAGTATAAGGGAGGGGGAGGGTCAAAAAAAAAGAAAAAAGGCTTTTGGGAGTTAAGAAGCTCCCGTGGTCTTTTGCAACATTAAAGTTTTAATGGTCTCCCGCCGCCACCGCCACCGCGCCACGGCTACACCGACTCCTTGTACCTCTGACGCCCCGGCCGCTACCGCTATAAAAATATATATATATATATACTCACACCGGCACGTTCACTTACGTTTTCCGTATTTTATAGACCAATTTTATGGACGTCTCGAATGTCCTCCGCGAAACGATAGTGTCGGCGAAGAAGTAAAAGAACTCGCACCCTTTTTGATTTACGTCGTGCGCGGTCTCCGGTCCGCCCGTCCCCGCCATCCCCAGTACACCCTTACCGCGATGACGATAGCGTACCACAACCATCGCCACCACCGTTGTCGTCGCGGACTAGACGGATCCGAATGACTCTTGACCCGGCCGCGTTCGGCTTAGGCTCTTGTATGCAAAACACACAACTCCGCGTGTAATATTGTAACATTGCGTTCTGCGAATTCCTCAGACGAACTTATTATTATTACTATTTTTATTTGTAATTGTTGTCGTTGTACTCTGTCGGTTCACCCGCCGACGGACGGCCAACGAGACAAATGATGATGACGATGATAACTTCGCCGTTTGTTCGCGATATTCGCGGAGCTTCGGTATATGTTTCGCCGAACAATAAGGAGTATTCAAACTCATGTTTGCAAATGTTTCACGAACACCGCCGACACGTTTAAACTAGTTTTGGTTTGAGCGCTGTCTTTCTTTTGAACGCATAGTTTTTCTTTTCTTTTCTGTGGAAGCGCTCGACAACGAACCGAGTAATATTGTTTATTCATTATTTTCCCTCTCAAACCTAATTATACGACAAACTGTATGATGTATAAAATGTAATTTACTTCCGGAAAATGCGAAAAATACTTCTTGACACATATTTTATCATAATATTAACTGTTGTTCGGTCAAATAATACGACGCCTATTCCCTAGCCGTAATTTTCGTCATTTTTTATTGTGCGCGCGTACACTGCATACATATGGTAGTATTATATCAGTACGAATCTTTTTAAAATAAAACGTATAATATATATAATACGCCTGAATAATTATGCAATCGTAAAAATGTTCAAAATTCTAACCTAACCGTGTCCCCGAGTGGTTATTTACGTATACACGCATCATGTATTGTTCCAAATTTAATATTTTAACGTCATTTGAACACCTGCTAGTCTCCAACCACTGACCTGCAGTATGACATTTTTCGATTTTCAGTTAATCCTTTTACTGTTGCTTGTTCGCGATCGTTATTTCTAACAGTCACCGCATAAAATATTCGGTTCGCTTGATGTTAAGACTTAGTGTTTAAACGGAGTTTAGAGTAAGACTGGAGGGTAGGAATGAGAGGGAAATGTATGGCCGATAAATTACACTCGACGTAGATTCCAGCGAAAACATTAGGCTAACGTCTAACGTAGATATATATATATAGATATATATAGATATATATATACCATATATATATATATATATATATGTATGTATATTATAATATATACGAATGATTGGATTGAATGCGGCAAAAATCCGGCTTAAAAAGTGTATGCGCGCTCGTTCCTCTTCCGAAAACAATTACGGAAATAAAACAAATAACATATATATATATTCAAAAACATCCCCAAGCAATAAAACCGTCACCGGATGCAATACTCATTTGTGGGACAGATTATATATATGTATATTGTTGGGTGATATATATATATATATATATATTTGACGTAAGACAATAATAATAAATTAGAGCAGTAGTTATATATATTGTTTCGAAACTTTTTTTTTCCGTTTATCTAAAACATTTGTTTCCTTTTTTTCAAACCGGTGATCACCTCTTAATAGTATATTATCAGTCGTATAAAACTATTAATTTAAATTTATTTATAGTGTAAAGTACCTACGTCCTATAATCATAATAATTATCATCCAACGAATTTATACTCGTATACTGCAGCATTGTTGTATGCTAATTTTCACGGTGACAAGTTCAATGCCATAATATGAGAAATGTCTACTTTGATAAGATACGTTCACGTTTTATGTACAACTGTTGCGAAGCTCTCATTCATATGTTATAACTTATAACATAGACTTTCCAAAATAAATAAAAGAGTCGAAGTCTCGGAGGTTTTTTTATACAGCTAACACGGCTATTTGTATTTTAAGTGTCTGTGTGTGACAGAATCATAACCCCCTATCCGGCACAGGAAACGGAAAAGGACGAAGTTATCGTAGTATTGATCTTAACGGTTAATCGAGATTTATTATATTTTATAATTTTAATTCAAACCGAAGTCCGACCTATAGATGCACAAGCATTTATAGCACGCGTGCCGAAATTATTTATTATATTGTAGTGTAACATAATAATACAATAACTCGTAATGAAAACTATACTGAGATCGTTTTGTTTTTACAGCATCAAAATGTCACTATTTGAATATGCAAAACGCGGAGTGCAGAACTTCTCTCTACGGCATCAAGAACTACTCATTGTCTGGATGGTTCTACCATGAACCTTTCCATTCATGTCGTCCCGTGTACTCTTTTGGCGGTAAGATCAACTGCAAAGAGAACGAGGACTTACCTTTGACTAAAGATGAATGTGATGAAGATTGCGGTAAGTATTTTTTCCAACACTTTGGTTGAGTGGCGATTTCGTTTTACACAATAGGGGCCATGATAGATTTTACCAAATAATTGTTCCAACGAGTTTGATGTACGAGGCCGAAATATTCTGCTGCTATCCGTAAAATTAATATAGCTGCATTATAGAAAAATACTAGACAACACGACAATCGATGAAAAGTGCATTATCGTCGTCATATTTTTGGATAACAAAAGTGTAAATGCACGAATAGTGCATATCCATAAAATATTTCTACTTCCTCCATATGGAGACTTACACGCGCACAATGTGACTATTAATAATAAAATCAAACGGAAAGGGTATAACGCGCGTAACGATACTTATCACACGTAATCATGCCATGATAGAAACATATTTTCCTGTAGCGCAACATTTCGTCAGATGCGTTAAAATTCAAATGAAAATGTTTACCGTAGCGCGAATAATTATTTAGGTAATTTTCTTTGAAAATATTAAGTGTGGTGAGCTTTTTGCTCCGCTTCACACCTACACGTGCATCTATAATGATAATAATTATAATAATAGTATTTATAACAACAATATAGTGTACGCAGCAGCGGCATTTACATTTTTTGTGATACTTTTACTGGTGCCGCGCGTAACAGTCGCGCCGCCGCCGTGCCGGTCTACGTGACAAAAGTCTTTGTGTAATAATTTATAATAATGCGTGTTACGTCGTGTCGTGATAAAATATAGAAGAAGAAAAAAATCGGGTTTCTAGCGCAGAGATGATAATAAATAAAATATATTATATCATGTACTAGCGCGTAAACGTAGTGTTATTATTTAAAACGGCGAGGATAGAGAGATAGAGCAATAGTGTGTGAGGAACAAAGAGAGTGAGAGAGAGGATGAGAGAGAGAAATAACAACAGCGGCATTCGACGTAAATACGACGTAGTTTCATTTATATTATTATTATTATTATTATTATTATAGTTACACATCACGTTTAGTTTACGCGATATCAACGCACCGAGTCCTGTCGTAGCGTTTATACACGACGAGAGGGATGGGATTTAGGGGTTGCAAACGTATATGCGCTTTCCGCGTTTACACGCGTTTCATTTCGCGGCGTGCGATTAAACAGCGTGGCACTGTCGCAAAACATTTTCCATACCAAATCGCTATGATTAAATGGTGTACTTTCGTCGGTCGGAATTATTTTTACGGGTGGGGTAGGCGTAGGAGGGCATAGCGCCTAGGCCCCGACGATGGAATATAGTATGACATTAAATGTGTATGCCAATCCCGTACCTGCCGCAAATATTATTCATCGGTTCTCTGTTCGATTTGCCATGATGAAATGCATTTAGTTTTCGCAGTTGTTCGAAAAATTCGTAAATACGTTGAAAAGCGACCATCGTTGACATTTCGTGTGAAAAACCGGTCAACATCGGACGACTGTTTTATTCAACATAAAACAAAATAAATACTAAACACGTTTCAATTGCATTATACAATATACAAGTCCGATGAAAAAATAAAAATAAAATTATCAAACTACTGATAAATATTAAGATAAATGCAATTCGAACGTGTCACGTCCGTCGGTTTTTAATCGTTTTATTGTCATATGCATAAATAAATAAAATAAATAATCGTTTTATCATCACTTGAAACAAAACATCCGTAAATGCTATAAACGAAGAGCCTGACAGAGAATTATTATGAAAAGTGTTATTATATTATATATACCTCCTAAAGCGATCTGCGTTCGATTCGAGTTTAAGAGTTTTCCGATTTTAATTAACGGCGCACCGCGGGTAATGCTTTTGTTGTTTTCAAATGTATCTGCTGCCTGCACTCATAATCAGTTTTGAGTTTCGCAACGCTTTTCGAGGACCCAGGACCTACACAAGTGTCAGCGGAACGCTTTTTGTACGCACGGAAACCATTTATAACGACCGTAATACATTCAGACGTCGGGTGTAGCGTGTATACGAGTTGAGCAACGTTAGGTACAAATGAATAGTAAAACAATAAGAAGTAAAGAATACGCATATAAAAGCCTTTTCAATCAGATTTCAAGCCCATTCGGATTTCGTGAACTCAAAGTCTATGTACATATTTTTGGGAGGGGAGTGTAAGGGGGAGTGAGCTTTACGCGGACCGTTTCTCCGGGGACTTCTTTCCGGTACGCACTTAACGTTGTGTTACATTAAATGTCGATTCTCTATAAAAGTCTCATCGAAAGAGACGGCTTACATGGTTGTTTCTTTTTTTTAAAACTTTCATTTAAATATAGAACATGGATGGGCGCACCGTCGCGGCGCGGTGTGTGCAGTGCACAAAGCTGTTTTATTTTCATTTTTCTGACTAGGACGCGCTTTGGTGGTGGGGGGGGGGGGGTTCGATGGAGAGGCTTGGAGAACATAATGTTTTGAGGCTGATCCCTCATCCGAGTCTTATTTGGTTTTTTGCTCTTCACGACAACACGACGTCGTACGTACTTGCCAGTAACATGATCATAATTTTACATATTATATTCGTTATTCGGTAAATTATAATAAATTATTGTACATGGTTTATTTCGATTTTTTCCAGCCGATAGATGCCCATTGGGCGACGGGAGTATCGGTGTTTGCACAATGGAGGAATTCTGCCCCGACTTCATTGGCCCGGATCCACCTACTTCCTTTCAAAGACATTGCCACGCGTACAACGTCAAGTGTTGTCCCAAGAGAACGGGCCCGAGGATTCCGCTCACAAAGCTCAAGCTCCGTCAAAAAACCGAACAGCAGATAACCACCACCGCTGCGACCAGACCAAAATAATCGATCACTTATCGCATACATATTTTACGTTCATATTATATTATTATTATTATTATTATTATTATTATTATTATTATCAAAATTAGTATCGTAACCGTTTTATATAAATATCATTATCGTTCTACAGTCAAAGACAATAAGTCGTTCTATACAATAAGCCGTTAGTATTACATACTATTTTATATATTTACGTATGATTTGCACGCGCGTTATTATGCCGTCGTCGCGGACACGAGGAATTCAAAACAAACCGGCAGCGTAAACTCTATTAATTATACATACGAAACAACAATAACGTAATAAAACGCTCGCGCGCGTTTATTGTTCCGCCGCTACAATACACCCGTGAAGGTATATATGTCATCGTTCTTTTCGATTTTTTTTTCTCTTTACCTTTGCAAATTTCATTTCGTCCCGAAAACTCGAGTGTTTTAATAATGCACACGTCGCGCGCGCCAGCAGCTCCATGAATAAAATCCGTAAGCGCGCCCGTTTGTCTTTTGATACGTCGTCGTCGTCGTCGTCGCCTTTTCGGCCATTGTTCGTCGCCCTTTGTCGATTAATAATTGTCATGTACTCCTCGACGGAATAATATTATATTATATTACACGTTTAACGCGGGCAAGACGTGCCTACGCGTCACACAGTTGAACAATAATAATAATAATGCAACGTACCGCGTGTTATACAATATTGTAATAAAATATTTATCCATTTAAGTTTGTTGTCTTGTACATTTTTTCCATCGTATCACTTGCCCGTCTGCCACAACGTTTTACAAAAAAAAACGTACACAGGCACATGGTATTTCGTAATGTTAAAACGATATCGTCGATACGTCGCGACGTGCAACAGCATGTGATTGTATTAACCCAAAACGTATAGAAGTTTAAGTGGAATAGTCTGTCAACCTTGCTCCTTATTTAAGGGAGGCCATTCGGGGTTACGATGAAGTCCTAGGGCTGATCAGAGTAACTGCAGTATGTGTTGGAAGTTCAACAGGATTGTTGGTAATCAAACTTATACATGGTTTGTCGCTTTCTGTGAAACTCGACGAGCCATATCCGATGAACAATAGCGTGGTGTTGTATGTTTGAAGACATAAGATTACGATGTACTGATATTGGGCACTTGGCCTGTACTCGCACAGAAATGGTACTAATGGATTGTGATAGAAGTTACACCGCACTTGAACGGAGAGAGGAAGGTGCGCGAACGCTGACAACTAGCCTCCTAAAGGGTTGCGTACTCGCAATATATATATAGGGGTAATGTTGGCCGGCACACCGGGAGCCCTTGGATATTTTTCAATACAATGATCCCGTCATAGTGAAAAGTTAAAATGGGAAGAATAAAAAAAAATTAAAAAAAAAACGTATTGGTAACCTATATTGTGTAGTTCTAACAATGAAAAGTTTATATGGAAAATGGTTGTCTTTTTGCACTCTTTGAAATAAAATATTTCGTTCAAATTGTACGTCATTCTGAGATTTCCCGTTTCAGTCAATAGACACTTATTATTATTATATTTTTTAAGTCAAAATTAAATAAGTGGAGTCCGTTGAAAAAATCACGGTAACCGTGTCATCGTGCGTGCTTGACCAACACCGGGTAGTATGGCGGGATATAGTCCTTTGACCAAAGACGCGGTCTTCTACGAAGGTTGGCCTAGTTAATGTGAAAAAGGTTAGGTTTGGTTGGGGCTTTTACCGATTAAATTATATTTTCTCAGCTCATGCCGAAGTAGCCGTTATTTATTAATTTCTAACATGTAACATGTTATTGAATGTACAAACAGCTGTAATTTTGGATGTTTTCTAAAATGGTCGGTGAGGCGTCACACAAACATAACAAAAACGCGACTGAACTCCATGAGGTGTATTGAATTAAAACATAATACTATACACTTCAATCAGCGTTCATATACGAGAATAATAACCTCGTAGTATAACCAAGAGAAATAATGTTGAACTATATTATCGGAGACGACGAAAGGCTGACGTATACAGGGATTTACATGGTGATATATCCCGTGTTAATAAAGATATAATATATTTATAAACAAATTAAGTTAATTAATTAAACTTTTTATTTTTATAATTTTGTGGAATTTGAATAAAGCTTATTTTTCTGAAAATGTCGACGGTTCAACTTTAGGTTTTTATTGGATTCATGATTTTCAATATATTTTTTAGATTACAAAGAAATAATATAAATTATTATCTTGTTATTTTTCCGATAAGGTTTGTTGATAATAATATTATTATTTTAAATTTGTTTAATAGTACACTATTTTCTTGTAAATTAGAAAAATGATCAAAGAGCAAAAAATTGAGGAAAATTGAAAGTTGAACTATCAAAATGTTCAGAAAAATAAGCACTATAAAATAGCTATTTTCAAAATGTATAAAAGTTAAAGAATTAAAAGTTAGTTTTATAATTTCTTTACAAAAATACTTTTATATTTACCAAACTATTGTCGACAAAATTGCCTTTGCCCAGGGATGCTTACACATAAAAAACAACAGAATTTGATCATCTCTATTAAACACGAGATATATCGATCTGTGTAAATTCCGGTGAGACACACTGTATATTCACCCCGATGGATTTCTTTAAAAGTTACGTTTTTCATACAAGTACCTATATTTTACGTCGTCTCCATGGGGTTTTATTACGCTTGCACAGCTATCACATCAGCAAACTCCGTTTGAGATGCACCGCGGTTGTTTGAATTTATTACGAATTTGAATTCCGTAGAAAAAAAAAATGTTGTATTTCAATATTATGTTCGACGTATGAGCGAGCGCGCTTACCAGAGAACGTTTTAATTACAATTTAAAAGTTCCATGGGAAATACGCGTATACTTGTAACCCCATTTCCATTTCGGTTTTTCTGCGAGAAATTCGGGATTTTTTTTTTTGTTACCCTATGGCACGGTTATTATTTTTTTATTTTTTTTTTTTTATAACCAGACAATTTCATAACTATTACCACTTCACTATAAAACTGCCAAGCATTCCCGCGGTCTTTTTTTCCCACAAGTACCACTTCTGTATTAATGTATCCTCCGCGCACTCATCCCGTGTACTACAAACTGTACGAATTTGTCATATTTTTTCCAATCTCTTTATGTAGTTCAAGACACTCGTGGGAGGTTTTATATTTTACAAAATATTTTTATATTAACACAACGTGTCCTCCCTCGTCCGCAGCGGTTCGCGAGATAACGCAGCTTTACGCCGCAGCGCGCAACATCGTTTCGGCGTTTAGAACATCGTAAAGTTTTGATGCAAACGAAAAAAACAAAAAAATAAAAATTGCAATCATAAAACGAATCGCCCGGTCGATTTAACTACACGGTTCACGCGTAGTATATGCTAAACACTTGATACCCTTCTTTTTTTTTTTTACGGCGCACCATCGTCACACCGATACGGTTCAACTGAGTTGACTTGATGACGTCCGAACCGAGAACGGTCGTTGTTTATCTCGAGAGCGCAGATTTGAATCCGATACAGTGACAGTTCAGTTTGATACGGCCGTAAACGTGTAAGCGCGAATCAATCGACGGTAATATGTACGAACATAATATATTGTTTTCGCCGAGCGCAATGTTTTAAAAGAAAATAATAACACGTACACTTATAATAATTAAACAGTGCACTAGTTGCGACGATTACCGTTTCGTAAGAGAACTGGACGGAAAAACTCTACGGCGTTTCGGAATTTTGTGTATATTGTCTTTTGAACTTATTGTTCTTGTTTAATTTGTTACATGATTGCATCGCAATGAATTTAGTGAGCATTCGCCGTGTAATTTAAATCAACATTTCATTTCGTTATTTACCCGGCGGCCGTGTCTTTTTATCATTTGTTATTTCATTTTTATTTATTTATTTTCTGTTCACTACCCACCCGTTACCTATTAATTAATTTTATTCCGACGTTTAAAAATGTCTTCCACGTTTAAGTTATATTGGATTCTTTTGGCCGCACACCGAAAACTAAATCGTAGCGATATTTCATTTTCCCGCGAAATGCCTACTGTGCATTCAACTTAAAACGTAGTTATATGCACACAAAAAAACACAAACAAAAAAAAAAAAACAATGAAAAAAAAAGAGTAAAGCTCGCACTCTTGGCGGAGACTGCTGCAGTATTGTTTAAACGAGTATATACGTACATCTTAATACCTATAGTTCATTTTTTTTGTTTTCTGTTTATAAATTCTATAAGATATTCAAATTTATTACGTATTTTCCCCATCAATTTTATGTGTAGCTTTCAGCTTAATTCTTTCCCTTTTTCATTCGAAACGTTTGTTCTTACAGCTCTTTTGCACGGTAAACAATTTTTAGTGATTATACTAACGAGTAACGAGGTTGGATTTTCCATTAATTTAGTTGCACGGGCAATATTTTTCCTTAACGAACGAGACTTTAAGCGTTCAGCATAAATCAGCGTAAAAACCAGATGCTACTTTGGAACGGGGGGAAAAAAAAATCTGGAAAAATATGTTGCGATAATCTCACGTCGCGCATACAACGTTTACGTAGCGTTCATTTTGCGCGAACCACGAGGGAAAAACGTTGTTAGCCAAATGAGTTTCTTCGTATATTGTTTGCAAGGCATAGTTATCGAAAACGTGCGCAAACATTATTCGCCCAAGAAGTAGAAAATGCGCATAACACTTTGCCGAATTTCACCTACGAGATGAACGCACGTGATACGAATGGCGCTCGGCAGAATACATAATATTGTAATGTAGCTGGTATGAATCTTCAAACTAAGATAGAAACTCGTGCGAACAATAAACCGAATGAAATGTTGACGTTCCCCACGCGAACTTCTAAATATTATAAGTTCGGTCTAAGGTAAGATAAGTAGACATAATAACAATCAATTATTGATTCTCAAAAAAAAACTTATTATCGCGTTATCGCGTAATTTTGGGCACAATATTGTCACTGATGAATATTATTACTCATTAGTCATTAGTCATTACCTATGCGTAGAAGTAAATATATAGTAAATAAAGGACATAATTCGGTATTTCTAATCTTATAGTACGAAATGGGCGTTAAATATTTCAAAATCGATGTCTATTATCTCGACTTTAACGCTAATCCTACAGTGTTACGTCGAAACGCTCAGAAATGTTAATTGTAGGCGTGTATAAAGTCATCAAGACACCCGCAGCAGTGTCCAAATTATAGGAACATTTGTAATCCAAAACCTCTGCGACCATTTCGTTACCGTAACTCGACGAAACTCGGTATATCGTTAAAGCTCATATCGATGCTCGTAAAAACAACGAATATTTAGTTCAAAAATGACTTTAAAGAAAATCTCAAAAATATTAAAGTTATACGAGTTCAAAATGTAAGACAGCATATTAGCCGATTTTTTGCTACCCTGAAAACTTTGAAAATTTTTGCGCGGACCCTTTTGCCTCGGATCAGGACCGTTCTTAGGTTAATTCCACTCTAGGAGAAGTTTATTTTTGCCACCCCTATTCAATGGTTATGCTGTTTAGGAGGAGGAGGTATAGAAACAATAACTACTCGTATATTAAAGTGAATGCGATTAAAAAAGTACTAGACATATTGTACGTTTTATAACCGGCATTATACACTGTTACACATTTTAAACAATTTATAAAAAATACAACTCAGTACAATTAAATGTAGGTACCACGTGATTCTCGTGCACAATCAGTCAATAAAATAATGAAACCAAGTCAATTTGATTCGTTTGAAGCTTGTCGCACCCAAACTATTGCCGCCCGATTAGTCGTAGGGTTGGGCCGGCCCTGCCTTGGAGTCGTTGATGTAATACCTAAGCGATTTCACGTGGTTCTCTTTCGGCAGAGGCGCAAATTTCGTATTTAATAACGCCGTATTGCATACCCGGCCGTGTTTGCAAGGAAATCGGGACGGTCGACGTGCGGTGGACGTGGGTCTCATTGGCACAGAGATTTGGAAAAATATTTCCGATTGAAAAAAAATTGCAAAAAACAAAACTAAATCATAAACAAACATAACGCGTGCGCAGTCGTAAGATCAATAGCTCGCCGGGGCTCAAAGCGCTGCAAACGGACGCGCGACTTTATATTATAACACACGGTGTTTGCCGCACGTCGAACGAGACCGACTTCGAGATGAAAATTATCCGACATCAAAGTCTGAGTTCCGCCGGGAGAAAAAACGTTCATGCGAAACCAATATTCCAAAGACCACCGCGGCCAGTTCGCGCAACAATACGTCGTATTTAAAATGTACAGAATACGATAAGGTACCTATAGGTCAGCGGCTCTCGATCTTTTCTGAGTCATGGACCGCTTTAAGATATAAAGTATAGCCTCAGACCCCTTCACCCCTTCAAAAAGAAAAATCTTTAATTTTGGTTATTGCTTTAATATTGTAAGGTTAATTTTGAACAGCATTACTATCATTATCTTACAAGTATAAATTACAGATTGCTTGTGGCTAAATGACTACTTATAAAATATAATATTCTCTTGTTACTTGAATAAAAATTTCAGAACCATTTCACTGACCACCGAGTTACTATCTACAGACCCCCTGAGGGTTCGTGGACCACTGGTTAAGAAACCTCCGGTATAGAAACTGTCTTCTTCGTCGTCGTAACGGGGCGCCGCGCGCACATCGGTCATCGTTCAGTCACCCCAAGGAAATATTAATAATAATAATAATGATATTGAAGTTATGATAAAGGTATAATGACGATGATTAACAACGTCATCATTATTATTCGCAATAAACTGCAACGCCGTCACGGCAAAGTTGTGTTTTCATTTGATCATCATTATTATAAAACAAGTTATGGAGCCTCCTTCCCCTCTCCTCCCCCCGCAGTCGTAACGAAATCGTTCACTCGGTACTTCGGGAAAAACGAAGTCGTTCGGGCGGGAACTTTCGTGGAATTTCCTGGAGCGTGGACCGAGGGGCAGAAATCGTACACGTGACTCGTCAACCTTGCGTATGAATATAATGCGCGTGTGATAAAGTGTCGTTAAATCGGGACGAGGAACACGTCAGATGTACTCAAAGTCCCGTTGAAAGCACCCCCGCGGTCCTGGGTTACACACTAACGTAGTCACGCGATACGATTTACAGCTCTTAATACAGAATGTCAGGGGTGGATTTAGAGGTATGTGATCGCTATCCGCATTCTAGAAAAAAAAATATTTACACCTCTTTAGACTTGTGAGATTTTTAGGCGCTTCAGACTTCCTTAGACGTATCAGTTGAAAATTTATTTAAAACTAATTAAATGATATATTACAATTTTAAACCAGGGTCTAAACGTGTTATTATCTTAAATGTGTGCCCTTTGAAATTGAAAAAAACCCCTCATTACCCGTTATCCTGGTCTGGATCCATCACTGGTTATATTATATATATTAATACATATTAATACATATATTAATACCATTATTAAACAATAGAAAAATATTATAAGAATTACAGTTTATGTTATAATCAATGATAACACTGTGCACGCGCGCGTTCAAAAATATCGACCACTACAGGGTGTCCCACTGAGAATTTAATAACCCTAACCCACTGATATAATCTATCGTTTTGTTTATAAGACTCACGGGGACAAGGACTAACATTTTCTATTAATTTCATATTTTAATTGAATTTTATGTTTTGGTTAAACAGTGATAAAATAATTATTTTTTTTATTTTTTTTTAAAAGTTTGAAGATAGACATTTGATAGAGTTTATTTCTCTGAACTTTTTGACGTTTCGACGTTTTTTTATTAATTTTTTTAGTTTCCAGAAAGATGGTGTATTATTTAATAACATATAATAGGTATTCAATTATTTTTTAAACTTTTTACCAGAACATTAAATTCAATTAAAATACGAAATATGTGTAGTCCCAATAAGAAGATGTTGCAATGGGCAAATTCTCGATGGCATGTATATAAGGTGGACGCTGGACGGAGAAGTAGCAATACTAAACGATAATATATTATTTCAAACACTTTCGAACAAATTACGTGTTTGTAGAACAATGCATGGTGATTGTTTATGTATAAATGAGTATTACGTAATTCAGCGCTGTTCTGAACCTGTGATGGTCCGCGACGCCATAGTCTTACCGGTCGTACCACTCGTTTACACACAACGATGTGGGTGTCATCAAATCATGTGAACAAATTAAGTTATCGAAATAAAATGGTTTCGCTCATAAACTCCCGTGGCTTCATAGATTATTTTAACAACGGAAATATTGTTGTAGGTCGTACATAGGTCCAGACGAACGAAATGTTTATAACGGTGTCCAAATTCTAAACGTCAAATAAAGTCGTAGTTCGAAATCAAAACTGTTTTGTGACAAGCGGGTGTGCGCCGAGAACTTTTCGATAAAGACGCTAGGTTTACCACGTAACTCGTACTTGGAAACGGTTTTTTTGTTTTACTATTTCCATACGACGAGACGAATACCGACGCGGTTGTTCGTGAGTTTCACGATTATTAATACAATTAATTGTAAAACGTATAACAGTTACAGTGACAAAATTGTTTCGGTGATTTCGATCGTATTTATGCGCGTATTGGAATACGACTAACGGTGCTGTATTTTAGTCGTGTGTGTGCATCAGTTGCTATATTATTATACCTCAAAGCTAAAATCAATAACGATACGTTTTCAATGCGTAAAGTGTTTGAGATTTTTTCTCTGGAAATGCAACGTCTGGCGTTTGAAGTTTAAACAAAAAACCAATGAATACTGCGTACACTCGACTTATTCGAAACCGTTTTGATTGTGGCTGGAAAACAAACCACGGATTTACTAAGAAAAGAAAATCGTCCAATTCGTAACACAGACACGTCATATTCGTGGGCAAATTCCTGGAGTTTACGAAGAAAAACGTCTTGTGCAGTGCGCCTGCGAGTGTTTAAACATTCGCGTATACATTTCATGCCTCACGTTTCATCTGCTACGCGATATTGTTTTATAAACATATTTTAATCTACTGTGCAAGCGCTGCAGTAGCGATCTGTACTTTCTTTTCAGACGTGGTCTGAGGTGTTGTGTCTGAAAGGACATTGCATCAGGTGGAGAAGGGCGCGAACATCGACGGACTGCAGCACACGACCAATCGGCGGCGACATTTTTCATTACGTTAATGGTATAAACGCATACAATTACGGAAGGTGGCTGTGTAATGGAAATTTCCCCCCCCCCCCCGTGAAACGTCGCGTAAAAATATTGTGAAGTAGCTGGTTTACATATTGCACTATATTCGTTTGAACGATCGCGGGGGACGTATGTTTCCCCCCTCTCCCCTCCCCCGAAAACGTCGTCGGCGATGTCTATGGATTCGACTGTCGGTGTGCATATTGTTAAGGGATGGTGAAAATTTTTCGGGTCTAGTGACTTATTTTTTCAACCAAGGATTTAAAAATTGTTCACGTGCCCGAAAAAAAAAATAATATCGATTTTCTTAGGACGAAAATCAAGTTCCTAATACATTGCTATTCATATAATATTTATATTTTATTGAGTACAATATAGGTTTGTTGTTACCTTACAAACTGTACGTATTAAATAATATCTATGAATTATGTGTCACGTATTAAATTGAATTTATAACATATTACTTTTTACATTTTTAGCGCGATGTTTGTCGATGTTTCTCGGCGGACAAAGTTCTACAGTCAGTACACTTTTAGCGAAATAATTTTAACCAATACGTTTGAATGGATACAATATTTCGCGTGCCATTTAGATTTGTCCAAAATGTGTGCCATACAGGTGCACTCACCATAGTGTTATATGATAATGATCCGACGCGAACCGCGATAATGAATCGGTAAAAAGCCTCGTTGGATTTCCGCGCGTAAAACATGAATATTGTCTGCCGGATAAAGTTTTCAATCGCGTACCTAGAACCGATTCCGATCGGGCAATAATGATTTGTCATTAATCCGAGCTAGACGGCACTGCGGCACCTGTTGCGGAACGAACATATTTTATAAACGATATACGATACTTGTAGCCGTAGCGCCATAATAACATATTAGATTAGCGATTTTAAAATATGCACGGGCAGCGTGTGCGCGTGCGTCACGAAACCGGTAGGTACGGTATAGATGCACGGATGAAATCCCTCGGGTATCACGGGCGCGCATGCTATCTGCTTTTGATACTTTGCTTTTTCTACGCGTTTGTTTGTTCCGCCGCTTTTTTCTCCAACAACCTACGGTGATAAAAAAGAGAGAGAGAAAAAAAAATGAGAAATCCACCCTTTTTCCTGCGGTGCGGTATTGAGCAGTTCGGCTGTTTTGTGTGTACGGTATTTTTATATTCATGATATATTACATATTATGCAGCTATATTACAATACACTCGTATATGTATACGCGCACGTCGAACGTTATATGTATCTGACGGCGCATTTCTCTCCCTCACTCTCTCTGTCTCTGTCTCTCTCTCTCTCTCCGAAAATCTCTTTTTTTTTCATTAATTTACCACGACATTGTTTTTCGAAATCGTGACAGCAGTCCAGCACACGTATCCGAGACGGTTATAACATATAATATTATATACGATATCATTTTAAACTGCGAACGCGTATGCAAAACACACGAGCGCCGCGTGACACATTCCGCACGGCATTACGACGCAGATGCAGTTTTTGGCCACGTCTACGTCGGCCGTCGCGCGATTCGCAATAAAGTACTCCGTTTTGCGTTTTATTGTTTATTTATTTGGTCGTTTTGAAACGAATAACTTTTGCGCGCAACTGGAAACTTCAATAGTATTTGTCGACCATATTATAGTCGGTAGATACGTAAACGCATCTAACTTACATCGTTCTACGATAAAGAAAACACGAAATATGATCGAAAACGTCACATTTTATTTCATTCGATTTTTTTTTATTGCATCGAGGACTTCATGTAGCGATTATTTTTAAAAAATTTAATTTGTCAACAAATTTTCCACGATCACGCAGCAAAACAAATTTGAATGCACTCCTTGTCTTTGAGTTCATACTTAGTTGAATTTTAATTTTCAAACAGTTTTTAAAGTTTTGTTCTACATTGAAAATTGACTAATTAAGAGCGAGTTAAAATGTCGACATCATGAAAATTGTGTTTATCGTATTTGACAACAGTCCACTTACGGTTTAGCAAAGTTTCATGTGATGTTCTTGCAAAATTTAGTGAAGTACTATCGCACGTACAAAACCTATTTTACATTGTTTTCACAGAGTTTTGATAAAAAAAAAATTTACGATTTTTTCATTGTTATTTACCATTCGAAAACAATTCAACGGAGACACGAAATTAATACGATATTTTCACGGATTCGTTTTTATATTTTGATATTTATCTCGTTGCCAAAACGATATAGGTTTTTGTCGATCGTCCCGCGTACGTTGAAGATAATAATAATAACTCGACAAACGTTTTGTTTTATTAAATGTTACGCGTGCACGTGTATCATATTGTTTTTCACATGGTTGGGAAATCCGTTCGGTTAATTACAATAATAATAGATAAACTATCGTTTAGCACGGGTCAACGGTTCTGGCGGTTTCGTTACGTTAAATCGTGGTGTGCACCGTAGTGGATAACATGTATTTATCGTGTTTCAGGTGTCCCGGAGAATCAATTTTTTTTCCCCTCTTTCTTGTGTTATATTTATTTCGCAGACGAAATAAATTCGATAGTCGCATCGGTCGAGCGAGTGTAGATTTTATTTATATCACACACACTACAATAATATTATACGCGGGTCTGATGTACCCTCATTCGTGAAATTGCCATGTGCAAGAACTGGACGCTATTTGGCCTATTTGGTCTATATATTTTGTACTTAATAAAATCGTTACGGATAAATGTAAGACGAGTGCGTAAACATTTTTGAATCAGCTTATTGTATTACATGATTCTAACTCGGAAAATAAACCCTTCGTAATGGCACGCAACAGGAGTTGGGAACTGAGATCGTTCATTATTACTTTTGCGTCGTGTTGGTTCTGTATACTCAGTTAAAAAAAATGAGCCCCTTGTTTGTGTTTATATAGTTTTTTGAAAAAAACATAACAAAATATTTTTTTAAATGTTTAAAAATGATTGAAATATTTTCGCGTTTAAATAATTGGTTTATTTTATATGGGTACAGTATGTACATTTTGGAAAGTCAGTCGCCCGACTCATCAACCAATACGAATATTTGAATGAAGTTTTTTTTAATATAATACATCAGTGACAGATTTTCTTCAACAATGATTTACAATAAAAATAAAATAATCTTTAACATATTTTTTCAATTTTCAAAATAGTCATTTTATAAAGTTACATAAAGAATGATGTAAAAAAAAATTAATTTGTAAAAGCTTACATAAAATTTGCGCAATAATCTACGTCTAGATAGTAATAAGAAAATGTACCATTGGAAATAGAGGTATTATATGTTATTCTGATTTTTTTTTTGTAAAAAGGGTTTGGATATGAGTTTTTCCGTGTTTACCGTGTACACACTACACACTCGTATTTTATACAAATATTATACACAGTTCGAATTACGCGTTGCATCAAATCTCAAGTGGAACAGAATGAAGACTCTTGAAAATTCGAAACACCACGAGTTCTAACTTCTATCGAATTGAACATCGTGAGCGCAACAGGAGGAGGCGGTGCAATTGGGTTAAGCAATTTTTTTAATTTGGGATATCGAAATCATCAAGGCGCCACTAGAAGTTTCAGGACTTAACAAGAACCTATTCTCGGGTGTACAATAAATTATTGACAAACGTTGTATAGTTTATGTATAGATAGTGTTTTGGTCGGTCGAAAGAGCGTTTCCGTAAAAAAAAAATCCTCATACGCCCATACAATTTACAGTAAATTCAAAATTTGGTACACATTAATCATGCGTATTCTCCTCCTATATACGTATTGATAAGGATCTTAAAATATCATAATAACTTTAACACATCGTCACAAAAGCTGGGGTTCGTGTCGATCAGAAATAATTTAATACTTGCATACGAAAAACTATTTTTTCAAATCGACAAAAAAATGGTAACTACATAATATACTTAGAAATGTTTTTATTCCGTGTAACAATAAGGTTCGTATTAGTATTGATTACAATGAGGTCGTGGGTCAACTGATTTTTTTTTTCGTAACAAATTGTTTGAAATAAAGTAAACAAAAATATATAGTATTAATTAAGGATGTAATTATTATTTTATCTGGTTTGGAATTATTACATGTGTATCGAGAGATATGGTCAATGCGATGAATCCATGGTTGCATGATGCATGGTATCAGGCGCAAAAGAAACGGAGATTTATTATACTAGGAAGTTCTAATCAAAATGCCGTTTCTTTATTGTGAGTACATTTTGGGTGCATAAAGATTGTACGGGGATATATTGTTATGGTCATAATCAAATTCTGAGGTACTACCGGGAAAATGACTTATTATCCCGTATTTATATGATATTCTTATCGACAAGTCTAGTACTTCCGTAGCACGGATTATTCTCGTAAGCAAACTGTTAACAGGATACAATATCGCTGCCGTAACGGTCACGATTAATTTCAATTACGTTGAGGGGATTGTCACAATATCGCAGTAATATCTGTGCATTACGCACGTATTACAACATGTACAATGACTGGTCGCCGAAGAGTCGTTTACGACGACCGGTACGTTTGAAAATGTTTCGTAGAACAGCTGAGAAGTTCTCAAAAATATAAATCGAACAAAGGAAAGCGTTTGCACGTCGACGACACCGCTCGGACAGTCCACGACGCAGTTTGACCTTTTCTCGCAAGCCGATCCCAATCCGTCTGGACTATTCGCTGAGCTACGGGTTCTGCCTGCAGGCTAAGCTGACGCCGGCGACGGAAGATGAAAAATCGATTTTGGCCGTCATGCTTCTGGTCGCGAACTCCGTGTTTGTGTTTACGAAGCGGTTACCGATTGTGTACGTTAAACGGTATTACACGATGTTGCGTAGAACCGTAGATCGCGACCATTTCCTAGTGTCAGTACCTACACGTACGGTGTACCACGTCGGAGTTAGAAAAAGCTGAGAGCACGCCACCAATTGTGCTGTAGCAGTCGACGATTTAAGGGTGGCGACACACTATCGCGGTTTCTTTCGTGAGTGCCATCACAGTATGACGTGTACTTATGGAACGTGACACACTTGCGCGTTTCCACCGCGTTCTACCGCTTTGCCGCCGCACAGCGCCGTTGCGCGTCGCGGTTTGACGGCAGCGACGCTCGAACTATTTTTGACCGCACAAAATTATAACCCATGGTTTGCAATCACATGCATCACACTACAGCGGTAGCAACGCGCGTTTTCAGTGTAAAATAGGTACATAGGTATTTTCAAAATGAGTGTTTTCGACACTGAACTTTTTATTGTGGAAGTCGAGAAAGAAGAGTGTCTATGGAAAATGAATTCCAAAGAGTTATTCTCTTTCTTCCCTTGGAGAATTTAAATACCCAAATGATTCTGCGATTGATATTACTTGCAAATAACGCATATAGCAACTATTGTAATCCATCCAACAGTATTCAAATAGATAATATTAAATAAATGAATGTACTTGAAATTTAATAGTAATTTAAATTTATTAGTTAACTTATAAATGAGGTAGATAAATATAATAAGGATTTCTTTTTACAAATTAGGTTAATTTCTATCAACTATAATGAAAATCGAATTTACTTGTGATATTTTAATATATTATAAGCACTATGCACAACACACGTGGACAACGAAAATTGTACAACTCAGAGCGTTAACCGCGTTGAACCGCTTTGTAGTGTGACACAAATTTACCGCGCGGTGCAACCGCGATAGTGTGGCGACACCCTTACGAGTTCACGGAGCCGCGGCCGGTTGGGCGGTGAGGTACCGAGCGAAAACAATATCACCGCGGTGTGCTCAAAATATAGCGAACGCACTAGCAGAGGCGTTGCCAAAGGGGTGGCTAAGGGGGCTTGAGCCGGGGGAAGGCCCGTTGTCCGTATTTATTTAAGCCAACAGCTCAGTGGCGGCTCGCGGGTTTTTAATGAAGTAGTGCGTATCCAAAAAAAAATATAACCAATATTATAGATTGTATTCAATAATTTTTACTAATTTTTAGTTGTTTACCTATTTTTTTTTTTTTTAACTAATAATTTATTATTCTCTTGGGAACACAAAATTCTTGGCTACGTCGCTGCACACTAGGTCCATGACGGGCGAGGTCTCCGCCGCAGTTCGGTGCAGTCGAATGATCGCGAAAACCGACATTTATTCGCCCGCACACGCGTCTAGCATAATATTTGCCGAGCTCGGTGCTCCGGCGGCTTAATACAGCGGTAACCGCAGCCACGTACCGGAGTGTGCTCGGCCAATGAGAACCGCCGATCGTTTTACCATATCATACCATATTGTTTACACGACGTGCGACTTAATAACTAGTAGACCGTCGTCGTGTACCCACTCGAGTGTAGACCGTCGAGACGTGGGGGAACGCGGGCCGCCGTCACGTTTGACGCTCGAGTGTTCGGATTTCCTTTGCCGAGCCAAACACGCCGGAGACCTATTAAAATGATTCCAAGTCGTGCGGACGGGACGCAAACGCAAACATTTACGCGCGATTGCGACAACCCGAAGGCGTGCTCGGGGTAGGCTCGGAGTTCCGAGGAGTGAATTTTAGCCCCCTTCCCCCGATTCCCCACTAGGAATGTCTAAAGCCGTCTTGGGTGCACTACATTTTTTCATTTTTTTCTTTTTTTTTATTGATCGGAGAAAATAAATATATACACTACGAACTTCGTTTTATACAATATTAATTTCGAACAATCCGTCTTACGCAAGGGGGCTTGCGATGAGGACGGTAATGATTTTAAACAGGTAATCAATCTGAAAATACAATCGTAACTAATGGTATATCAAAATAATTCTACCGTTAAGACGGACATGAACACTAAAATCTATACCAACTAAACGAGAAAAAATAAACCGGTAAACAAGACTGCTTAAGAGTTAAGACCGTACATTAATTATTGAATATCTTATTATTTTGCTCATTGTTCTTATAAGAACGAAGACATTTTTATTTTCTCATCGTAAATCGTTGCGTTTATGTTAGCAAGCTCAAGGTCTAAACCAGTGGTCACCAAATGGCGGCCCGTGGGCCACATCCGGCCCGTGAACACACTTTATCTGGCCCGCGGACAAGGAAAAAAAGTAAAAACCGATAATAAAATACGAATAAACTTCGATCGCAAACTTACTTGCCATTTTTCCCACTAATTTTACCCTGACCTACTATTTATATTATAACATTGCCGTTAATTTGTATTTTATTTTATTTTATTTTTTTCAATTTATTATTTTTTATTTGTGTTATACTTTTGCTTCATTACTTAAAATATTTGTTTGGCTATTTTGACGGCCCCCGAAAATTTTCAAAATTTCCGATTCGGCCCTCTAAAAATATTAATTGGTGACCACTGGTCTAAACGTTTTCAACCGCGGGATGCATTAGAATAGTTTACTATAAACAATCATAACTCTCAAGACGTACGATATATTTTACGCTTATTATTTTACGGTCATTTGGGAATAAAATTATTAATGTTATTGCTGTTGACGCTGACGTCCACGTTTTATAACTGTGGGTGTATCGAGCCGTCGGGACTGGCCGGGAATAATGTGGATAGCTTGTAAGAACTTTATACAACAAAATGCAATTAAAACGGACTGTGTGTTTTTAATACAAATTATTAACAAACAGTTAAATAAAAAGAATAACTAAAATGCTCGGCCCGCAGCCGGCAGAACGTGACGTACGCGAATTTAAATTAAAACTACTCGATCCCTGTGATCACGCAAGAATGAGATATATCGACAAACACATAACACTGCGACGACCGTAAATACATCATTAGTGCACGCCGGCCTTTATTGATCTTGTAGCAAACATTATCGCGTTTCTCAAATATTCAACGAACGTTATCACTTATCAGTAATTATTGTTACGTTGTTCTAGAACAGTCATTAAAGTTGGAAAACGCCCTTGATTTTTCTCACGCACAAACTATGGTCTCTAATAATAAAAATTAACACAATATTTTCGAAATATAATAATGTACTAAACATGATGGAAAATATTTTTGCCTATGCCTTTACACGTATTTTTTAAATAATAAAACATTTTAGTAGCAGTAGCAAATGTAAAATAATGATTGTGATAATTAACACATAATATGCAATGCCTCCCCACCCTCAGTAAACAAAAAAGTGATTTGAAAGTTAATAAAAATGACATTTTTTAATATGGTTTAGTAGGTACTAATTTCTATTTTAATGAAGTTTTACATTCAAACTTAAAAGTTTGTGCATTCTTAAACAATAAGACCCATCACCAGTATTTCTGTCGAAAGTTTGACCGATTTCTGTATACAACTAATTTTTATGTCAATTGACAGTAAGAAAATTCTTATTTTTCTATTATAATAATATTATATATTATTATACTATATAATTATATTTTAAAATATAATTATATTATAAAATAAAAAAATTCCTATTCATTTATACATATCCTCCCGTATTCAGGACCTCTGAATCTGCCCTTGAGTTAAAATTAATTATAAAAGGGGAGATAAATTTCAATATCACTGTATATTATTTAATATTTTAAAAATTAGCCGTCCCACTCCAAATAATATGTTATCATTCTACGAGTATGTCGGTTTACTTGTTGGATCGATCTAACATTGGTGTCGTCCGTAAAAATAATCATAAACTATATAATAGTTACGAGTATATAATATGTACTATAGCATTTATTATTATTATTATTATTATTGTGTATTTAACGCCAATCGGCAATATCACTTATTATACAGATATGGTAATGAGGTGTATGTGATTATTTACAGTACATTATACTCGTATACTTAATATTATAAAGAAAAGTGAAAAATGACTTAATAATTATACAAATATTTAGGTAACCGTGGTAGAATGAACCATGGATTAACAAATTATTTTCAGCTCTGAACATACGATGTAGAGAATGGTTGTGCCCATATGATGTCTTATGCTTTTTTCATATAATAGAGAGTAGCATCTTGAAAAATGAAAAGATACTTTTACGTGTCACCAACTTGATTCCACGTAAAATAACCAACAAGGTTAAACTTTTATCAGATGTTTATGAAGTTAATTCAAAATGTATTTTATCTTTTACAAAACTGAGTGACTTGAAGTTGCTTGCAATTTCGTGACTAGATCTCACCTGGTCCGTGGGTAAGAGTTAAGTTCCTCTGAATATAATGTGATTTCAGTATTCTTTTATATGGTTCCATTGACGTCATTGGCTTCCTCGTTTACAGAAATAGTATTCTGAGTATAGGCCGTTCGATATATAAGATTGGCACGTGTTTTTACGTAATATTATAATAGTATTTAAATAGCATTTTTGACTAGAATCTCTAATTAAGTTTTTTTGTTGTATATTATTGTAATTTGTATGCTAGGCCATAAGACAGTAGTCTTGATTATTTGACAGGAAGTGTGTCTTGTCTTAAAATAGACTTGTACATTAGATATGAATATGGTATAGCTGTATAATATAATATAAGATAATATGAAAGAGTAAACTAGGACTCTAAAATAATGTATGACTATTATCGATTAAATATAATGTATTATATTCGTAAAGAAAATGGAGAGGCGCGTCGGCGGTGGGCCGAAAATTTGTTTTTGACATGTTAAATTAAATCCACCATCGGAAATAATAAAACGTACAGCCCTCTCGTATTGGACGCTTGCAGTTTGTCCTAGTGGTTAACTCTAAGACCTCGAAAGACCCCAAAAGAAACCAAAAAACACCTGAGAATTCCATTTCTACGGGCACGATAACTGCGATGTTGATCTATGGACACGTGGGTCATGCTATTGTTTCGACGAAACGAAACAGTTTTTCTCGGTTGGTCATTTATAGCTTCCCCCCAGAAGTGAAAAGTCAATAAAAGAAAAAAGGAAAAATGTGTTTTCAACCTGCTCATAGTGCGTACACTAGATAGGGAAGCGAAATCATATTTACAATCATTATACAAATAGCGTAGGTGTACTGGAGTAAACGTGTTTGTCCAGATCACTCGTAAATATAGGCCTATTTTCTTATTTGTTTTTTATCTCTTACTTCCCGAGCACGAGCAGTATACCGTCGATTCACAACGAGTCGAAATCGGCAGTGTTTGTTTAACGATTCCATCGCATTATTTCGTGTGTTTGGGAAACTACAAGCTTTAACGTTCGCCCGGATGGTAATACATTCCAAGGGATCACGTTCGACGACATATTTTTATACCGCGGTTCGAGCATAATACTTTTATATACTTCGAAATCGGTTCGCGTATCAACCACACATACGGTGTAGAAACCAGACCGATGTTATTTTTTTTTCTGAATTCTATTTACAATACGAAATGTTCGTCTCCGATCGTGAAATGCGCGTTTCAATATCCATAAACTTTACCGATCGTACACGCGCGGTTTCAGCGTGTGAAATTATTTACGAATTCATTAATTTACGTTCTCCACCCCCCCCCCACCCCGATAACTTTTCTATTATTTTTCTCTTTTCTAGATTTGTCAAATTTAGGCCGTACGAGACGTTGCAGTTATAAAACCGGACGAGACAAAAAAAAATAAACAAAAAATTAAAATTCCCAGATAAAATAAAATAACAGTTTTAACTCACAATGTGATTAACATGGTTTTTTTTAGTGATAATCGTCTAATGAACGGTTATATTAGGTCATACGAGATATCATAATAGCGTGTCCATTACGGTTTACGCGGTGTACCTATAAACGTTTATTTTTTTATTGCGAAAAATCCGGCAAACCGTTTGACTCGTTTTATGTTTTCTATCGCCGCCCGGCCAATTACTGTGTTTTTCCGAGGATATAAACGTATACTTAACCGATAGCGCTTCTACGATTTCGCGAAATACTTCATTAAAAGTTTCATTATTGCTTTCGCGTTCCGAAACTCTAATAAACACTTTCGCAGTAGAACAACGACATTTTCGGTTCAATGCACCTTGTTGTCGTTTGACTCGTCTTTTTTAGACATTGTTTAATTAAATAAATAACAATCTTTCCCGCTTTTCCATAGATTTTCACCGAGTCGCTGTCGGAACAAACTCGCGAAAATCTCGGGAAATCATTGTTCGAAGCGTTCGAGTGAAATTCAAATATCCCTAACAAGCCATATTCCATATTGTATAGTGCCCCCTTATTCGGCTAAATAAATATTATGAGTTAATAGCTGCGTAGTTGTTCCGTACAACGAAAATGCATAAGACAATCATTATTTGGAAAAAGAAAGATGAGAAAACGTACCATATTAAATATTATAGACATACAGGTTTTCTAGCGATTCCGTGGCCCATCGGTTTGCATTAATCAATCGCGATCGGCCTCGAACCTAGTTCGTGTAATGGATACAATACGTTCGTTTGGAGATGAAAATTGAATTTATCATATATGCGTAGATGCACCAGCTACGTGGCCGCAACCAAAAAATCAGGTTTTCAACGATAGGATCGAGGAATAATCAATAACTTTCTATCCACAGGTCGAATACCTGTTTTTGTCAAGTCTTATCATGTATACGATTATACAGCAACGTCTGAAGTGAGGCTGCGTCCACGTAGCCGATACTAATTTCAACGAGATGATGGCGTATCTGCATAATATTGTAATGTCACATGTCAGTGAATAACATTCACGTCTTGACGACACAACCGCGGCGGCAACGAAGCTCCCCCCCCCGCGATGCGATCGTAGAACAGCTTCTCGGATCGTGACGTACACGTTATTGTAGTAATAATACAATTATTATGCATTATAATACGTCATTTCAATTCCCGCCGAGCGCATATAATGTTGTGTTTGCGTCCATTGTACTGCTGTCGGTCGTTTATCGCCGCCGCTTGTCGATAACACTGTACCACGTGAACACAATACAAATATTATACGTGTTGAGCAGCGCAGTCGTTATCCGTCGAACCGTTGTTGTACAAACCGGACACTTTCGATAGCGTTAAGAATACGGAAACGTAAAAAATAAAATAAAATAAACAAGCATTATAATAGATTGTGTACACCTAATAAGTTATAAGGTTATCGAATAGGATTTAAAACGGAATAAATCGTTTAATGTTTCCGCGTGCTCGGCGATCGTTTGTACAAACACATTTTTCTACAAGCCGAAGAAACGGAGAGAAAAGATTCATTTTAATGTCTATTTTCTCGTCCAAACGCGTGATGATCAGTAGACCGATTGGTCTAAAAACCGTTTTCAATCTTATATCCATATTTTATCTTCTTACATTTTTTCATCTGTGACATTGACGATCGTTTTAGTAACAATATGTAATTTATGTTAATGTACCCATTATCCACGCCAAAAGCTTCAAATTCCCATAGCGAATAAGAAAAAATAAGGGATTGACATCTCTGTACTCAAATCTTGGTTTGACCGCATCGTGTATCCTCTATATTCTATAGATAAGTGTTGTATAATATTAGGTTCGTTCGAATCAGTGGCGTGGCGAACTCAAATGTTTTAAGTTCACCGACGAACCCACGAGTCACGGGCCACGGCCCACCCATCGGATAGTATACGATAACTGGATTTTGATCAATTTTTTTGTCACAAAATCAATAATGGATAAATTCGTGATTATTAAACTTGTGGTGATACGACCAGTGATCACACAATTCTGTTCCGTGACTTCAACCGCCGTTTTCCGCGGATTCGCATAAGGAAATATATCATATTCAAGCCCGTCGGAACTCTGCGGTTTCAACTTTCAACACAACGTGTCAAAATATGATGCCCGGCGTTAATCCATTGTTACACACGAGTATGACTAAGCAGTGCGTCGTACCTACCGACGTTTCGGTGACGGAAACATTATATGACGTCCACATCTCCGGTTTCGCCCCCGATGCGCTAATGCGATTAAAACCCACCTGTCGCTTGATATTATACGGACCGCGTCAAGTTTGACAAATCAAGACGACAAGACCGGTGAGTTTTCAGCCTGGTGCAGGCCGGCCGCGTTCATTACTGTAGGTGTATCGTCCCGCGCGTATCCTCTTCGGAAAAAGCAGAAACACAACACATACCTCATCACGATCCTCATCGTTGAAAAGCACCCGCGAATGCGTTCAAAAAGATATGGTATTGATGCTAACGGTTTTCGTGCGCAATAAGAGGTACGGAGGAAACCGTATCCTTACGTATTGTATGTAGCAGGGATGGCAAATCCATGGCACGCGTGCCCGAGGTGGCACGCCAAAAGATTTTGAGGGCACGCGAAAAATTAAAATATTTTTGTGAAAAAAAAATTCGTTATTCTGAGAAATGAATTAGAAGAAATTCGCCGTGATTGGGCTATAGGCAAATCGGTCGTAAACATAGGGAACAAGATTTTGAATGTGTGGAATTCAATTCCAAAAGGTTATTCCACTTTAAAAATAGTAGCATTAGTTTTGTTATTTAGTTTTGTCTATTTTTTCTTCAACATATTCATGCGAGTCACTATTTTCAGAAATTAATTTTATAAAATGTGATTTAAGAAACTGATGAATGCAGTGCAGCATGTACTTTATTAAAAGTTACTAATTATAAGCCAAATATCAACGAATTGGCATCAACTATTCAACAACAAAAATAACATAAAAAAAAAAAAATTAACAAAGTAGTAATACTATAATTGTTTGTACCTAAACCAACCTTTTTTATACTAATACATTACTATACAATCAAATAACGATTATTTTTTTTTTACAATAATGAATATAACAAAATATTTTTCATGGCACGCTCGAGCAAAAATAAATGGTAATTTTCGGCACGTAGTGTTCAAAATGTTTGCCACCCCCGGTATATAGGTGGGCACTAAACAAGCAGCGCGGTCGTGGTCTCGACTCGATGTGCGCGAACTGCAATATTGCACACGAGGCCGAGAAGGAAAACACGAACGAGATGAAAACCACTCCATACGTAAACACTCACTCGTATTGTCGACTAGAATATTACATTTGAATATCTTCCCGATGCCCCCCAGTAGGATAGCAGTACCACGGTGGTGGGAAATAGTCGTACCGTGTGCGTATTTTTGTGTTTTTCATAAAATCGTACGCCCCCGCGTGTACTTTACACCGCTCGTTCTCGCGTGCACGAATTTAATAAAAATGCAAACAGGTATAGCTTTTCGAGTGCACCGTTAGACCGTACGCTATACCGCTGCGGATCGCCGGCTTATGGAATCAACATTATGGATGATGCTGCAATGTAACAATATAATCACGTTTTACCGATCTCATTGGTGAGCACTCGTACGTGAAATTCGATAAAACTCGTAATCGCGCGTGTGCCGCATGATATTCGACGTTATGACGTTGTCACAGGTCGATGCGAGTTAAATCGTATAACTTTTGTATTCCATCGGCGATTAGGATTTTTTCTTAGTCATTACTCGATGTCCGTTCACGTCGACTATTCGTACGCCAACACGTATGGCGCTCAAGCGCTAGTCTAGTACAGTACTCGACGAAAAAAAATATTATTCTCAACGACGAGTGCAGGGATAATGTTATTTCACAACCTCGATGATATTGAAAGATGTAAAAGTGAAATACATCTTGGTGGATAAAAAACAACGTTGAAGCATTTATAATCGCCCACGATAAAAAAAAAAAAACGTTCAAGAACGCGGTGATGCGATTATCAAAGGTGGAAGACGCCGTTACAGGCGAACAAATTGAAAATATTCCAATTTTCTATCTTAATAATACTTAATATTTTACTACGGGTGTTTGTGGACGCTCGAGATAATAATATTTGTTACGCCTACGGGTGCCAAAAAACCGTGTCGACAATACCGTTTTCAACGTGATCAAGGATAATGGAGAGAAGAAGAAGAAATAATACTAATTTAAAGGTTGTACATAATGGGCCATAGAGACTACGTCAGCAAATATTAGATAACGGGCAATCGTCATACACCATTGCGCCTGTAAAATTATAAATTATGCGTTTCACATTGAAGTTCTGATGAACGTTTGGTTGCCTATCGTACAATGTACAGATGCCTTAGACATAACTGAATAGAGCACATATTTACTTTCAATCGAATTACGCGATTTTCCCGTGGATACGATGACATTTAATAACACTATAATGTCCGCGTTCTTATCATTATTTATTAGGCACTTCATAAGACGTGTTTAAATTAATAATTACTCGACGAACTTGGAGAATTTAAATTAGGCGTAAGACTTTGAGCGCAACATATACTCTATCATTTCGAAAAACCATTTACCGATATCAGACGGGTAGTTTCGGAGATTACCCGTGACCGCCAAAATATATGATTACACATAACATATGGATTCGGTCTGAGATACCGACTCAACCCCACACTATACACGTACTGCGCAGCTATATTATTGTACGATCACGGATCTCGAACGAAGAAAACAAATAAATTTTTCTGTTTTATCTTATTGCAGCTGGATAAAAGGTCTTCAACTCGCATTCCGATTTGTCATTACTTGCAGCCCGCGATCACATTTCAAGTATAACTTCATTGGAACGGCTACAAGCCATCGTTTAAGCATTAAGATTATCGCTGTCGAAAAGAGTTTGCATAAAATATAGTCGAACTTGGTTAACTCGAACTTCTATCGATATTTCGATTTTTTTCATGGTCCCTAGTTAAATAATTCAAAAAGACTTGCCTAACTCCAATATTTTCGTTAATAACTCGAAGTTTCGATGTACTCAATCCAAGAAGAGGAACAAGAATGTATAGAATCTCACCACGATTACACAAGCACAGATGCATTATAATGAACTGGGGTGATTTTTCGAAAACAAACTAGAGGTTAGCAATGATTTTTTCGAAGCTTTAAATAAAATAGAACGATTCACTGCAAATGCTGCAATCAAAACTCAAACAAAAATAGATACTTTTTTTTAAATAATTTACTAACTTAATATTTGTTTTTAATTTATAATTTATAATTATACATAATATATAAATAGTAAATATTTTGTATTACATATTATAACAAATACATAGAAATAAATATATTGTACTGTTTTAGAAAAAAAACATATTTTGAAATTTTATCAGGATAACTCGAATTTTTTCATGGTCCCTTCCGGAACTTCGAGTTAACCAAGTTCGACCGTACGCGCGTTTCTCCCAGGTACGCGGGCCCGCGAGAGTTTTAGACAATAAGACGCATAAAAACGTTGAGGACACCCCGGGTTTAGATGTACAATATCGAATCTATCGCGACGTGGAAACCAACTCGCCTTGTCCGCCGCGGGGTCTATTTTCCGACTTTTCCGTACGTCGCGGCAAGTCACCGCACTGTCATAAGATGAGGGAGATCGAAGAACCACGCGGCGCGTTCAAAGAATACATGTATAAACAATGCACTTGCACAACATCACGCGGTACAAGATCCGACGCGGTTATGACAAGGAGCGAAACTTTCGGCACACCTTCGCCGGCAGATGAACACGAGTTCCGGATGTACGCGTTGCAGGCGCCTCGCGCAACTTTTAACGACGCGCCAGAAGGCAACGACCGTCCCCGCGGGCCCGTAGAAACTCCGTCGGATATCACGACTGCGGCGCTGTCGAAGTCTGCACGGCTTGCGAGACGGACCAACCCCTATCGTGGGGCGAGGGAGGTACCTACTACGTTACATTGTACGTCCGCGTGCACGTCATCTCTACTAATGCTCCGTTTACTAAAGGTAGGTTCACACGAGACGTGAGCCACGATCGTAGTCTTTAGAAGCGTGGCTCACGTCTTGTGTAAACCTACCTTAACCGTCGCGGTATAGTGTACGCGCATTATTACCGATCGCTGCCGGTACATAACATTAGTTCGGCGTGCAGATTTTCGCCGAAGAGGATAACGAACAGCGATCGTTATACCGCACCTATAATAAACTCGTGATAATAACCGTTATATGCGGCTGTAAGCGGTTACGGGCGGCGTCTAAGCGCAATAAAAATGATAAAAAAAAAAATAAAAATAAAAAAACACTCCCGTTTCCGTTAAACCGCCGGCACGACGTTTACGGCGTTCGATTTTTCCGCTATCACATCGTCATTTCAACCGGAAAGAAATGTAAATATTGTTTTTCGAATCGTCACCGCGGGCCGCGTCGCGAAAACGCGATGATAACGCACTTGATGATTACCGCGCGGCAGCAGATCCGTCCGAGTTTCGTCGGGTGCCCGGGTGAATTCGATTTTTCGTTCAACATTTCCTCGTGTTTATGAGATAAAACGCACATCACACCGTCTTACACTGTTGTATTATAATATTTATTTATAATAATGAATATGCCGACATTAGCGCGGTTTATTTTCGTTCGCTGACGAATAAAATATAATTTCAGGAACGTGGGCTGCAACGTCGTACTTTTTAACGTGCGCGAGAAACGGGCGTAAATGCAGGGCTTAAAACGGAACAAAAACAAGCAGGAATCCATATATATCTATAAATATTAATTCGAAGCGTACTACCAATCCCCATACGATTACTAATTAGTTAGTAATAATATATTAAGTAATATTATGTAATGTATAATTTATATTTAAAATACAAGTTGGTTAAGGGTAGCCACTAAAAAAAAAAAAAATACAATCCAGGTCACTAGACTACTAGAGCAGCGGTTCCCAAACATTTTTTTCCACGGTGCCCTTTTAGCGGCCCCAAGTTAGCCACGGTGCCCTACTGTATATACATGAAAGACAGAACAATAAGAATTACTCATTGATAACCAATTTTATTAAACCTAATACAATCTAAGAATTCTAAGCTACACATTTTAAACTATTTGGTAGACCGCGGTGCCCTTAGAAAGTGATCACCCCTAGGGCACCGCGGTGCACAGTTTGGGAACCGCTGTACTAGAGTATCCCCCTACTCTAACAAGTTCTCCGGAATTTTCAATAATACTTTTTCTTTTACTAATATAGGTGTTAAACATGAAGTATTAGAAATACAGCAAAATAGTTTAATAAATATATCAGTATAAATGAATATTAGTATAATATCTAAGAGATATCTGATTGTCGGTCTTCGGATAAATGATCTCCGAGAGTTATTTATTTTAAATTATTCACGCACGGCAACAAGTATGGACTAATTTTGAGAAACCTGTACTTATCCACGTCTCGGCCGGGAGTAGAAGTAAATCGAGACTGTCTGTTTAGTGCGAAATCGGCACGAATGGGGCAACCCTAAGTTGGAAATTTGTCCGTAAAACATGTTGACGAGACGTCAAAGTCGGCAGCTTATAAAAAAACAACTGTTTTACTAAAACACGAATTATTCTTTTTTAACGTTATAACTTATTAATATTTAGTCCACGCAACTGATCGGTTATTTTGGCCCGACGGTCGAGCGTTCCAGTGAGTTTTCGGAGAAACTTTACTGCGGTGGACGGTTTTTAAGCGCTGTGAAAAGTAGAGCGGCCGAATCCCCTCGCGCAAACCTTTCGGCACTGCGCGGCCCTGCACCTACCAAGTGTTCGGAATGCTCATGATTTTGCCGTAGCGTGCGTGCGTGCCCGACGGCCGTCGGTTATTATAATAAATAACATTGTACAGTATAATACGCACGATAAATAACCGTATACGCGTAGTGCACGGCCGCGATGTTATAATAATAGTGTGTGAGAAAACGTATTACGGAAAGCGCGTAATCGCCACGCCGCCGGGTCTCTCGGTCTCGCGTGTAACCGCAACCGTCGAACGAAATGCCGGCGAGTGGGCGAAGCTATAAAAATCGTAACACAAATCGCGCGTCCAAACAGTCGTGATAGTTATAATTATAAGTCATTATGTTTTAGTGCTATTACACCGTACGGATGTGGTGCGCGCGCCGCTGAGCTTAGCCGTCGTAACCGGGCATTATTACTGACGACAGCACCGGGTAGGGGCGGGCAATGGCGTATATAATGCACGGGACGGGGTGCGCTATAGGGTCTAAGAATACGGCGATGTGCACCGCGCAAGATAATCGAGTTCTGTTTGAATTGTTTTCGTTTTATCACCGACAACCATATCACACGGCCACATTGTATATATATAAAACCGGTGTCGATCAGTTTTACCAAAAAATAAATATAATCGTCCGAGAAAATGTGAAACGTCAACGTTTTCGTTTAAAGGTTACTTTTTCCGAACGTTCGTAACTCCGCAAAAATATTCTTCTTCGGTGAAACGCCGGTTTCAACGAATTAAAAAAATATTAAAAACCATCAAGTGAACGAAATCAAGATTTTGAACTGTCAACGGTCCTCGACGATCTCAAATTTTAATACTAATGCCGCTTATACTTGCTCTAACATCTCAACTCAACAAATCGTCACTTTCTGTCATTCTCGCGCCATGAAAACCACCCCGATTACCATCCGTCAATGTATTTTTATCACTATACCTTTGTTATTATTATCAAACTTAGCGTTTTTGACATAATTGTATAAAATAATTTTAAAATTAATTGCGTTGCATACACACCTACTTATAGAGCGCGCTAAAATTTAATTTTTCTAATTGTATAATATTATCTAATTATTATGTCTTTATCGACACTTTTTGTTCTTTATTGTCAATCAATTTCAAATGTTGTACTTCGTAATAGGTATTATACATTTATATTGTTTACTTTATTGTGATTGCCAAGCTGTAACCACAAAAACAAAACCCCGTCAACGTTTTCAGAGTATATATCATGTAAAATCGTTAGGTTACATCAAACCGTTCAAAATCATCATGAGTCACCATGTACAAAGTATAGCCTGTAAAACCGCAGCCGTTGTTTGCGTGTCTTCTGACCGTATCGCGGTTACCACGGTATATTATACCGGGTAAAATCGTCTCGTGCCGTGCGTGGGGCTAGTGCGCAGCGGGTGGGTACACTTGTCGGCAGTAATTTTAAATTAAGACTTTCGGGCGCCGCGGAGGTGTGAACTGTAGTTGTCGACTGGACTCCATGTCGAAATTCGCGCGACCCGGCCCGTTGTTCCAGTCCGTTATATCATAGTTTTCGGTGTTCATCGCTGCAGTAATAGTAATAGCACTACTTGGGGGCCAGTGTACACGGGGCGAGAAAGAACATTTTTAACGCGTTCGGATGATATTAATATTATGAGTTCGCTATTCATGTCATGTCGCGGGCGCGTATATTTTTTTTACCAGTCCGATGATTGTGATATTTTTAAACTACACAGATTTTCGAACAAAATAATAACTATTAGACGAGTACTCGCATTTCCAGAAGACGGAATCGAATGCACAAGCTTATTTCGCAAATCTATTGGACAATTTTTACATCATCGTTTCTGAAAACAAGCCTGTCAGAGTTAATCCGAATTCATAACAATATAGGTTTTGTCCTGATATCGTAATATTAAAATAACTGTCGTGAATAAACATCATCAGCGTTAGATTTCCCTCTAAAATATAAACCTGATAATATTAAAAAAAAAAAAAAAACTCAGCGGCTTTGAAACCTATTAATTCGCCCGAATAATTAGTCCGAAAAGTTTCTGCATTACACTTTTTCTTGAAAAAATGTCCCCGTTTTCTGGTCGAATCGTTCGTATTATATAAAGACGCCCCTTTGAAGTTCGAAACGACCATTTTTAACCGAGTTAGGCAAAATTAAACGAAAAGTAATTGACAAATTTTTAGATGTTCATTTAAACTTAATTAAATTATGCCGACTACATAAAGAAACACTGCTAAAAGGTCCTGCGTAGGAAAAAGTGAAGGAAAGTTCCATATATATATATATATATATATTATAACACTGCAGGGTTACCGTCGTCGGTGTAACAATAATTCAATTATTATTATTGCAATGTGCTAAATTCATAATCGTATTAAATCATCATAGTGTTATCATAATAATGTTTAGATAATGGGTTCTACTTGCAAAAGCATTAATCAATATAGATTAACAGTATTGTTATATAATCATCAAAACGTGGTTAAATAATTGAAACTCGTGAAAAAGAAAAAAAGACACAGAGTAAAACTTGCGTTTTCAACGATTGAATTATTAAATTTGTTACCTCAGTAACTTCAGTTACTTATGTTTTAACTAGGTACAGAAACAGTGCGAGAACCGGACAATAAAATAGTTTTTATTTTCGGTAAAAACACTTAGGTACATATTATTTACGCAAATCAATCGGCCCTAAGTTGATTGTATGCCAAATAATGTTTAACCGCTTATCACATAATTATTATATCCTATGCACGTTATTGCATAAGCATTCAAATATTATCAATCTGCAGTACAGTACTAAACGAAGTGATTAGTTAATAATTAATATAACTTATGTAATCGAGATAAAGTATAATTAGTTTATTCGTCTAAGACAGCGATTCTCAACCGGGGGTCCGCGGAAAAAATAACGTAATGGTGGAAAAAGTGAAAATTCTACTTGATGTTTGTGTTATTGTGATTTGTGAAATATTGTAAATCGGTTTCTCTGTTTTCATATGAAATATATCATTATAAGCGTTAAATCCATTAACTATTATTATCTTATATCCGCTGTAAACAAGCCCAAGGATCACAGAATAACATTTTTAATTTTATATTATTTAAATTATATACATCATACATTGTATGGCACATGCTGATTAAATAAATAAATATTTCCGAATTTTTTGGTTTAGTTATTTCGTAAATTCTTATCTGTCTTACGTGAAAATATATGAATAGTTGACATTTGGGGGTCCGTAAAGCAATGGTGAGAGGCCAATGGGTACACAAATGAAAAAAGGTTGAGAACCGCTGGTCTAAGACGTAAACACTGTACTTGCAGTACACCCACAAAAATCCTGTAATCGTATAAACAACCCATATTCCAACAAAACCCGTACGCCTGAAAAGGAACACTGGTGAAGGGACCTTAATTCTCCACAAACTGCTTCCACCTCACCCTCTCCTGATCCACACGCCTGCACAAAATTGTTCATCGTACTATACGCGTATGTATACTTATATGCGGATTCTAAACATATTATACTTGTTGATTGGTAAGCAAAAAAAAACCAATAACACTTTGCTCCTAACATAATCGTGTAATAACGTCGCGTGGTGTATACGATTATATTAAACTTTTTACGTTATCAACGTATTCCGTGAACCGTTTCGATATTATACACAATATATTATATGAGTATTTAAAGCGCATTTCGTTCGAGAACCTCGGATGAACATAACCAGATTGATTTCGAACACGTTTTTTATCGGTTTTTATTCCGTTTTCGAACATTCGGACGGGACGATAATAAAGAAGAGTTCTTCTTCTGCCGGCCGGTTGCTCTTGCGACGTCTACGATATTTACGCGCGGCAAACGTGATAAACGATATTATTATTCGCGTGGACCGTTCGGTATCTCGATCAAACAGAGTTCAATCATTACGTACGCGTATTATTATTTCGATTTGGAATGTATCGTTCTTTGGTTCCCACATACGAGGTAAAAATAACTCATTGGCTACGAAAGTTCCGACACGAAAAACTACATCTAATCTAAAAAAATATAAATTTCTTTTTAAATCTATAACCCGCTCAGGACTGACGATTTGAATGTCGTATAGTTGGTGTGCTTGAATTTTTTTTTTTTTTAGTATTTCGAATGTTTAATTCAATTTTTAATTTGAGTACGTGACATCGAATTTGAATACACATGGGCACCTACGTGAAATTAAAATAATATATTATCTGTTTGTACAGTTGTACTTGCACGGTTCGGAATAATATGTGTATCACCGGGAAGTCAATTTCATAATGCTGTATATTTGTATTTGTGTTGGAACTTACGTGTATATGTTCGTGTCGGAACTTACCGATCGCGTACCTGCTATGTTTCATATGTGCGCGGGGGACTTGCCAAACCCCTGCAGTTTTTAAAGGTCCGAGTGTACACGGATCTTATGGCGTTATTATCGACGTTGCGCTCAGGTTGCACTCGTATTATGTATGTAATTTGTTTTTCACGAATCCTCGAATAGGACGTAGAGATAGATAGAGAGAGCAAACCATATAATCTGGTCATGTAAGAAATTCGACTTGCGTGCGACATTTGAACATAATATCTTATTGTTATGTCGCGTGCTCTCCTCGGAAGTTGTAATATCCTATGTTAATGAACGGGAGGGAAATAAAAAGAGCGTTGTACACCCCGCGCGAGACGTGTGCCGGTTCCTTGCAGTTTACGCTCGGGCCATTGTCGTCGTATTGTATTAAACCGCACCCTTACGGACGAAAAATACTCAACGGACGGAATGTGTGCACTGTGCATGCGCGAGCTCGTGGGTCTTGAGCGGAAATAATATTATTTCATCAAATCAACATAATAATAGAATATCAGAAATATATTAAATATTAGCTAAGTGTATTACAAGACGGTGATATGCTGCGTTTTCTTCGTCCATTTTAGTAATATTAGTGTTCTCTTAACGTTTATAGCTAGGTACTGTTAAAGTCATTATATTGGTTTTATTTTTAATTTACTCGTACCGATTTTAATAAATAATGAACATAAACCGGCAGAAAACACCCCGAAATACATAACATACTGCAGTTGTCTTATATAGATAATCAGCATCAGTCTCAATGTAATTGTTATAATATACCTTTGGGTAATACCGCATATTATCAGCTGCAAAACAATATCTTATTATTTTCACGAACACGCAAATTTCATCACGAAAACCTGAGATAATTATTTCCTCATTATTTCACACCGCACTTAATTACACTCGACAAATTGTACGTCATCCCTTAACACATACTACACGCAGAACGTAATGTTTAGAAAATATAGAATTGTGTCCAGTGCATTGCACGCGTAATTGTTATATTAATGTTGCACGATACCGTACGGTGATCGTATTGAATGAAAATTATGTGTACATTGTGATAAAAACAAGTTCGTTCGTCTGGGCCGGAGCTGTTTGTTGGTGCTCGAACGACGTCGCTGACATACAATTATTGTTTTGTTTCTCGCTGTTCGATTGCACACCGCGGGGTGGCCTTTATGGCCGCGAAAACAATTATTGTTTTACGAGACACAGGAGTGAGAAGACTGATGGAGAGGCCTAAGCGATAAGGAGCGGAGAGTGAGAGAGAGAGAGAAATTTCCACTCACTCGTAATTTATACTAGTTATATTCGTCCGTGGGTATATTATACGTACTCAAATATGCATTTTTAACGTTCGCGATGATATAATAAGGAAATGGGCACCGTCGGGGTTTTTACCAAGAGGGGTGGTGATACGGAAAGTAATCTCGGCCCGCGTATTTCACTCGTACCGTATCAATCTTCTTATACGAAACTCGCTCGAAAACCTAGGCCGCTTTAGTGATTGCCTGAAAATTGTATCGTGTTCACGAACGAAATGTAAAATAATTCGACGAAACTTTGCTTTTTAACAAAACGCATCGAGTGTAGATAAAATGTATACCGACGGACTACCTACTACCGTTAATGAGAAACATAATTAATTTGATTTACCTTAATATTATGAATTTTGGTATACTGCCAATGCCATCGGGTTGATTAAAATTACGTCGAGAACGGAAAAACGCATAATATTATATGACTGTCTACTATTTTTTTCACCGGCCCCCAGTCAAGGCGTCAAAGCGCGAGAGGTCTAATGCGTGGTGTACAATATTATCATAAACAGTGCACGTATGTGCAACGACATTCGATTTTTGAGTACAATGATATTTCCGGGCGATAACAATTTATTTATTTTTTTATACGCCGCCGCAAATAGTTAATTAATAACTTATCGCACTTCGCGTCTTGCACATGGTACCGCGCTGTCCTGTCCATTATCCTTACACGACTCCGTGCATACCACACGCTATTGAAAGGATTTATAATGTCCTGGCAATAATCATCGCATACACTAGTAAAAACAGAACAAAAAAAAACCACAATCGTACACATAAAAATTTAAGTTGAATTATCGATCTCAGAACAATGCAGATACGCCATATTGTGTTTGTACCACTTAGGTGGGCGCAGCCGCTAGACGTCGCTGTGGTACATTATTCCAAAACCAATGGTTGTATGATCTTGTTAATACTGACTCATATATGTAAAATCGACAAGATATTATTATCGGTTTGATAACACCTACGATTGTCGACCTGGTCTAGCATTGTGGAATCGATTCAACAAAAACGTGTGTTGATTTGATATTTTAATAAGTATTCGGTAAACCGTTATAATTGTAACTACTATTATCATGTATAACGATCTAGCTATAGGGGAGGGGTTGGATTATACGTTGGAATACATATATTACGAGTACACACCATCAAGCGATCTGAAGCGCTCTCGGGGGGTGGTTACGAAATATAGGGTCGTTATATTTTTGCGCGTGATTGCCGAGTCGGAAAAAGTGTCGTAAAGACTAAAGGCTCAAAGCGAACGCGACTTATACTCCGAGATTTAATTGTTCGTGTATTATTTTCGCGAGCATACATTTTTCAGTGCTCCCGTATCGCGTATGTTCGTGAAAAATTATAATACGATAGAATATAGATTATATAATTAATATTGTTTTTTCACTCTTCCCTTAAACGTCTGCAATCGCTATTTTAAAACTAACGCGGTGTACATACACAATACGATACCACCGTATTGTTCTCGTGTACACGCCGCGTGTTAACGGTTTTTTTTTTTATTTTTTTTTTCCAAATCAAACGTTTTGAAGGGTAAATAACACGCGGCGAAACGAAATAATTAATTAAATAAATATTGTTGATAAAATTCCATTCGATTATACATAACGAGCAGTTATTATACACCGAACATAGCCTGTATATTTACATACGTATAGTTGGCGGGGAAAAAAGTTTTTTTTTAAATTATTCGAATGTTTTGAAACGATCTAACGGAATTATTACTTTATATATACAAATTTACATAAAGTTCAAAAGCCATCGTTTTGTTTTTAACCTTTAATTAAGCGACTATATAATTGAATCGTGCGACCGATGAATTAATTAGACACACACACAGACACACACATACACACATACACAATGGTTGTAAAAAATTATTTGGAAAAAAAATGCAGTACCTTTGGTAATAGTTTACACGCTGTATAATACGGCTACCTGTTTGAACCAAATTAATATAAAACGAGAAAACTTTTAAATATTTTACCTCGATACATCCAACATGTTTCATGATATTCGTTACGAACTGACTAACGTTTGGAATTAATTTTAAGTGGAATATTTTGTTTTATCGGAACTTGGAGACACCGCGCTATTTTTGAGTAATATAACGTGTTTATAATACTTGCATCTTCCCAACTGTAAAAACTCGTGATTGCCGTGCTCATAACTATAAATTCGTCGATTATTGCAATGACTCGGATTTAACGGCCCATACGTGATCACCCCGCCACACCACCGTCTAATCAGAGTAAGCAAACAAGCCCTACCACTTTTAACTGGTGTCCTCGATGCAAACGAATTCAATCAGAGCTTTAATTAACTATCCTTCCATCTAAACTCCAAAATAGTGGTCGAAAAATAGCAATATAGAAGTTAGATTCTTTTTAATATGATTAACCGTTGCTCTGGAGCGGAAATGGTTTAAAGGATCTCTACATGACAAATACATGTGTACTGGTACAGACAGTTATTAATATACAAATGTTTATTATGACTTTATGATAAAGTTGATAAAATAAAAGGCATCTATCTCGTAGCTGTAAGAAGTTCGGGTGCGCATGATGGAAATCGCGGGGAACGACCGTCCTCTTACTTACTGGTCATTGGCCGTAGGCCTTACAACAGAAACTGTGAATGCGTGGAACTTATTGTCTAGTCAACGTATGTGTACGTTATGTTTATAGAATAATCATAGTGATGTAACGATAGTTACACTGGTGTCGTATACAGGGCCGGATTAACGTAGTTGCAGATGGTGTTTTTGCTCTAGGGTGGTAAATTTATAGGGGCTGCTTATAAGTTGTGATGCTCAAATGATTAATAGTTAGTACATTTTTTTTTTTTGTTTGGTCGAGTAGTCATGGGTTAAGTTAATGAATATGCCATACTTTCATTTTAAGGAACAAATATAAATAAATATAATATATATAAATAACTAGTCACTAGTCAGAGTTAATAATATATGTGATTTCTTATTTTTAAAATGGATAATAACTTTATAGCACTGAATATAATATTCTACGTACTTATATGGACTATGTAGTGCATATAATATCGTTATGGTTGCAACGGTATTAATCACACTTATCACTAGGGCTAGGAAAATGATGCACTAAAAACCTAACGATAAAGACATTAAAAAATTGCCAATAATGCTCCAAAAAAAGCATTTTAACCAGGAAAATGCAACAAACGATTAATGAATTGTTGGCATAACGTATTAACGACAACTGAAGTGACTCATGGGCCATGGCTCCGCGATAAATAACAATACTCCGTACGTTAGCACGCGAATATAAACCCCCATGGAAATTCCTATAATTAGTGAATGCTAAATAATATTTTTGTAAATTTTTTTTACAGACATAGTAAACAAATCAATAAATATCGTTCTCATTGCGTCTGAAGTCCAGATAGTCAACGTAACCTCAACTCCCCACTCGGTAATCACTTTGACAAAATCTAAGAATTTATTTTCAGAAATATTTTCCGATAAGGTGAAGCCACGAAATATATATAGTAATGAAAATAAATTGATAAAGAATAGTTTAGATAAATAAGTACGTAAATGTATATAAAAATATCAAATATGCGTATAATTAACAAAAACTAAATAAAAAGCTAATAAACTGACACTAAAGTACCAAAAAAGCATTTATTTACGAATATCATGAGAAAATGCAAAAAAAGCAAAATCAAAATTGTAAATTTGAACTCTGTGATGTATGAATCGAATTTTGTTTTTGATTAGCTATGTCCTGGAGTACTAAGAAAGAAAATGCAAATGCTACATAATCCTAGCCCTACTTATCACAGTAAACGTAGAATAATGTAAAACAATGCTGTAAATATGGCAAGAGAACATGGAAACAATGTCATGAACGTGTCAAATAAACGATTTTGTATATTCGATTTGCTTCAGCGCCGCCGATATGTAGCGTTCTTATCGTCATATACTATTAATTCCTTACAAAGGGTAATGAAATAATTTAATTAAGATGCAAGGAATACTGTAAAAATGCAATAGAATTAAATAAAAAAGATAAATATATAATTGAAGAATGGAAAAAATTGTACAGTTTTTTTTAAAAGTTAAGCTGTTGCTCATTTAAACCGGAGACTGCTGTTCGGTCTCTATTTAAAACTGAAAAGTTAATAAAATTATGTACTTCTATGGTACTCTGTTTTTATAAAACTGTTACACATTTTATTACTGTATTAGATGAAAATATATGAAATATATGTACTTTTCATGGCGCCTTGATCAGAAGTACCAAGTGCATTCATTGCTCCAGGGTGACTGTAATCCCTCTTTCGAGGGTATCGCTCTATCCAAACTTTAGTAACTGAAGCTGATCAGTTTTAGTTTGATTATTAAGAGTCGATAGGAGTGCTCAAAAATAATTCCTTGTTGTACGTCAACGATCCTTTTTATTAAAACAAACGCGAAAATTAGGTGAGCTTCTTGAGCCAGCCGGTACGCACCAAAGGACCCTCCCGCACTGCCCGCCAGCGATGTTCGTACGGTCTTAAATATTGTTTACATATTGCTGCCTCAGCTTATATTTTGCTTCACCGACCTATTTACTATAGTATATACATGTATATTCGTATAAATATGTACGCGCGGCATATACAATACTGGTTCATAATCGTATACTATATTTTAATTTTATTCATAAAAATACGTTTTTTTCCTGCTACAAAATCGTCTGATCGACCGCATTTTAAAGAAAATTAAATTAATTTAAAATCGCAATATGTTTATAAAATGTTTTAATGAAATGATGGTGGGCAAATACCAATTACCATGTTTGACTCGTAAAGTTTTACCAGTAAAGTTTAATAAGTTTATTTACAAAATCTGACTTTAAAACTATTTAATGAAATTGTAAATGCATTATATATATATGTGTATGTATATTGTATAACGTACCGTTAAACCGATTGAAAAATAAACCGCCTCTGGCGAAGAGAAATAATTACTATGACCACTTTAAACTTAATACAGCAGCTCGCAAAGTTATAATAATATATTTATATATATTATATATATATATAACGTCAAAATGAGAATGAACATTAAATTCACGCGTAGATATTGTTTGTTTATTATTGCAATTATTATCGTTTTTATTTTTATTGTTATTTTTATTACTAGTATTATTATTATCGTTAGTGTTGTTTTAACGTAATGTGTGTTTATACCGCGTTATTGAAATTGACAAAATAGTGGATGGACGTTGCATAATGCCGTATAAGTAGGTCAAGCCTCGACGTAAATTCGGCCCTGCCCACCGTAGCCGTTATACGGAAGTGCTTTTACTGCCAACCCGTATATCGTATATGCCCATGTTATACATGAAACGTTATTGTAAAACAAAATAATAATAATACATTCGCCGCCGACCGCTGCAGCGTTGTACGTGGTGTATGATCGTTTACTAGTCGTGAGTATAATGTATACAGAACATCAACTTCCGGTATGTTGTTTCGGGGTGCCACTGAAATAAATAACACTAAACGATGAGAAAAAATGATTTTCGAACTTTCAGCCGACATACGCGTTCCACATAATGTTACGTAAGGAGATAAATACGATATTGTGTTATGTGTAGGCAGGTGGACCGAGGAAGGCAGATAACTTGATCGTCATCTTACGCCTTACTTGAATACGATCATAGTTACATTTTTAAATAATTTTAATAATAATGAAAACAAATTATAAATAAGCTCGGAAATCGTTCGGTTCATGGAATTATTGTGTGTGTGTGTGTTAAAAATGCAGCCGACGTATTTTTTGTACTCTATCAACCAATTTGATGCTGTTTAATTAATTTGTTTGGTTTTAGTAAAATGTTTCGAATACCTAGTAGTATTATGTCATCTTTGCTGTAAATGTTAGAATAAAAATGCTGAACATTGTTCATTATAAGTTATTTATCTATTTATCCATATACGACATCATGACTACTAATACAATACGGTGACAGCGATAGTTACAGCTCTACTGATGATGCATGTCAGCGAACTTATATGTGTTAAAAATAGTGTACAACAATGTTAAGAACTTGTATTTATTCTCGATTTGCCTTTCTATAGTAACGCTAAATGGGCTACGGTCAAGAAGGAAAACGTTTTATCCAGGCCTGAAAACATGTAACATATCTTTGTTAAAAAAATAATCTTTCGTCTAATCACTCTAATCGCATTCTAACATTTCTTGATAAGTTCTGTACTGTAATTTTTGAAACATTTTAATAACACAATTAGCGAACAACACAATAAGATACATTTCTTTTCTCCGGATTTCGTTTATGTTTATCATTTCAATTTTATGCACGGCCGCCATGAGAAATCACTTGCCCACCCTTCATGCATAGGCGTTTGCGTTTTGGCCGGGAAAACTTGTGGTTTTAACGCACTATATGCTCGGTTCGCGGGTTTACACGTTGATCTTCAAAAACGCACGTATAATTTCTGTCGTGCGAACGAACGACACTTAATATACAATATCGTCGAACGCGATAACAGCTCGGCCGGCCGAACAATGCGCTTTATACCGCGGTATACGCGGTCATTAAAACTTTGTACCATCACCTTTGTATTATTGTTCATTTTCGCGTGTGTAAAAGTTGTTAAAACAGATTACTGCAGCATGCATTTCAAAGTCGTATACTCGTACACACCTGCACGTAGTAGGTATATAACGACAAGGATTTAATTTAAAAAGTAAATATATAGGCATAGATGTGCTCGACGGGTGTCGTAAAGTTCATTATTTACTTACGTGGCTAGTATAATATCGTATTTACACGCGGAAACGTGCAACTGAATATTACATTTCGTCGCAGAAAATGTCGACGGAATAGGATAATGCGCATGCCATCTATAATAATAATATGTTTGCAGCCCCCGAGATTTTTGGTCTTTATAAAAATGCAGGATCCGTGCGGATTTAGGTATGTGCCATGTGCAGGTGGCACTGAGACAAGAAATACTGTGCGGGGCCCAAGCAAATAGAAATGACAATATATTTTTTGTTTATTAATTTTAACATTTATCATTTTCTACTCGCTACTTATTTGACTTTGCCTAATAGTTAATTATAAAGCCCATATAATCGGATAAGAAATAATAAATGAAGTTGCATTACGATAATGGGAAATATTACTGCGATTTTAACGAACGATTAAAATAACAATGTTAATGAATAAAAATTAAATGCCCTCTCGGGCATCTGCTCGGTTTTAAAAAAAAATTTAGACTAATATAATATATATCTTGAGTATGTGTTGGTATTAATTAAATACATTTTTCTTTAATGACAAAACTGTAGGGGGGGAGGGCTCTGGGCCCACTCAGCCCCCTCCCCATCTAAATCCGGCCCTGTGCAGTGTTATCGAAAAGTCCGTTTACAACGCGGAACGATGATTGTTCAAATTTTTCTTTCTGGGTTTTGCGAGATCCATCCGCGACGTTTCAACACATCACGCGTTTACGGCACAGGGGGACGAAGCCGCGAGCGACTCTCATTAACCGTTTCATGGTCGTCGAAACGCATTGTTCGCGGACTGCAGTAATCATTTCAAACAATGGACGTTAATCCCGGTACACACGACGACGACGGCTTCGCATCAATTAATATTATATAGTTATACGCGGGACTATTATGTAAACGTCATACGTGTCAGAAGCAGAAATTTAATTGATTTCAATCATTCGATTTTCATATATTACGTCGGAAAACGTCATACATGTGTTGTACGTAGTGCGAGCATAAGGATTCGATATGTTCGTAACAGTCTTGTGCAAAGCATAATCATTTCTCGGCACTACGTGCTCGACGGAACTCGCGAGATTTAAACTTTTGATAAAACGTTCTTTGTACATTTTTAGGAAATCCGCTGACGACGTTTTCCGGTAAAATTGTCACGAAAACGAATCGTTCGTCGTATTGGACCGCCCGAGTTCCAAATTAACCTAACCGTATATATTTTTATTTTTTTTATTTGATTTGCTTCAATCAAAGACATTACAGCAAAGCTATTATATTTATATATATATATATTGCTATACTAGGAAGCTAGCAGACTTTATAAAATTAATTGTAGAACTTAACATCGCCAAAGAGAGAGAGGGAGAGAGAGAGAGAAAACACCGTCGTCGTCGGGTTGTTTGCTTTCAAAAACAGTCGTAACACGAACAAGTTTTAATAATTAAGTTTTAATAATTAAGACTGCGTTGACGACCCGATTCATGTTTTCCGCGAAAAACACTTACCGGGGTAAATGCGTATAAATATAATATTGTGTATTACGTGGTCTCTGTCAATGAAATACATCGGGGAAACCAGTGCAGTCTTCGCAGAAACCGTAATGGACGCGGTGGATTATTTTAAGCGGGAGTCGTATTGCTATAGAAGTAAACGGTTTTTGATCGTAATCAGTGCAAGGGTCGTGCATAATAATTATCGAAACGTAACACAATTATGTTAATAATTATCGGTACGTTTCGCGAGCGAACCATTGACGTACGGTAGGAGATTGTCGCATTTCCGTTCCGATCTAAGACCCGATTGAACGTAAGCATTACGTACTGCAGTGACGCAAATTCAGAAAAACAATTCGATTTTTCCATGTTAAGTTCATTGCAATAGGGTCGTGGTTTTATTTTTCGTTTTTTTTTCCCCCTCGCCGGCACATTTCACGTTGTTGGGCCGAACCGGTGAAACGTTAAAATTTCAGATTTTTACACTTTTCAGTGATAATTTTGTCGGACGGGAACGAAATCGGAAGAAATGGGTGATTTTCTTTCGGAGAGAACGGCCCGCTCCGGGATTTGCCTCGACGGACGCAGCAGTACTCGGCGTAACCACGTAACCATACTAACACTAGGTTATAGGCATTTCGGAATTACCTCGTTAAATGACGAAGCGTCTGGGGAATAACGGTGATTATCCTTTTCGGAAACGTTTCAACCGCGCGGTATCCCGGGAGCAAAGGACTTGGCCACTTGCCCGTTCATGGATATCGTGCAGTTCCAAAGCAATAAACATTCAGACACTGACCACCAAACATCTTCTTTAACGCATCGTTACTAGCAAGTCGAGACTCACGCGTGAAGTGCGTTCGACGGGTCCGATACGCGGACATCGGGTTGACCTCATGCACGGACACAGTCGAGATTGGATGGTAATTCGAATAAGTCCATATAGCTCAGTAGATGAGCAAATATAACAACTGACCTGAAATTTTCCATAGCAGTCGAGTATTCAAAGCACATTCTATTGTTTTCATACAAATATGAATAATCGACCTCGCGGGCTAGAGCCATTCGCTTGATACGCGCGAAACGGCTGGACAAGGTATGGAGTCCTAACGCGGAAAGCAAAGTTATTGAATCGACCGACGGTTTGCGTGCTTTTTATGTTGAACAGTGTTCGGCGGGATAGTGTAGTTCTCGTGAGCCAGCCAGATGAAAGGCCTGCATTATTAATCTAGGTCAGTCGACGAGACCTGGATCGGACACTTTTGTTCTGGCGCACGGCATTTACAAACGGGAAAAGTGACTGTGCGATTTTTTTTTATACACGATCAAACCCGGGCGATTGTATCCACCGATGGCTAAGAGACCAAAAGATTTGCGCCAGTCTGTTCCAAAAAACGTTTTGTTTGATCATTAGATACACCTGGGTCGTATTTTCCATTATGTCGAATATTATAAGTCAAGTAGCACTGTAAACATATTTTTTCGATTTTTTGTATATTTAAAGCAAAATTGGTTTTTCTTATATAAATAGGACGTAAAAATAAATATTTTATCTCGACCTGAATATGTGCATAAATATTTAGTGAATAAATATAATAAGTTCGGACTAGTTACTATCGTAAAAAATATTTTATTTAGTCTTCAACATTATATGTCCATCAAAACCTTATAGGTCCGCGGCAAAATGAAATTATAATTGACGTTTATAACAAGTCCCATATTTTATATTAAATAAAAACATTCTAACTATGCTAAAGAATGCCAAAGTATGCCTTAAAGAAGTATGATACTCAGTAAATAACACAAAAAAACAAAAATTAATTTATATATTTATATGCAATTAAGTTAAATTCAATGTTTATTTGTTATTCTGCTGAGAGAAAACTCAGTATTTAAATTAATTAGATTTTTTGTAATTTTCGTAAACGTCGAATAAAAAGTATATTACCTAAATAATTCACTATACCAATTTAAGTTCCTTCATAATTACATTGGTTTTTATGATAAACAAAATTCGATTAAAATAAATATATAAAATAAAACGATACAATGATTTTGTACCTACATGCTGCAAAAAAATTTAAATTGCCTGGCTGTATTTGTTTTGTGATAAATATAATTTAATAAAAATAATCAAAAAAGTATTTACGAATACCTTTACACACTTACATCATTACATTGGTTTTCACTCATCACCTGTAAGTCGTTTATTAATATGCTTGTGCCTATAATTTGCGGGCAAAATGCTCTAACATTATATACAAGACATAATTTTATCATGCCAAACGAACGGGATACGACTAACACTATGAACGCTAAGAACTTGATAATGATTTGTACAAGAAAAGCGGAAACTATTATTTTATATTTTAATTATACTCGGAAAAACTAACGATTGTTGTATTTCGTTTGGCTCAGCGACTTTAAAGAGCATATAACAATCACGATTTTCTCTACCTACTCGTTTTAACGATCACTTTTTCCAGGAGTTATATAATTTAAATATTATATAGTATAATATGATGATTGGAAACAATATGGGTACCAATTAGTTGCCACTTTCCGCATATATATCGGTAGGCAGCACTTATCCCGGCCCAGATTTTGGTATTGTAGATAATGCTGTGGTGATTTATGCGTACATCGGTTTATTCAGGGTCTATCGGCTCAGGGGCGACGGCGGCCGCATTGCTCCCACACCGAGTCCCGTGCTTTTAGAGGATAACCGTCGAAAACGGATTACACAACAACTGTCTTGATTAGCCTTACAATAATCGGTGACCTATTTCGAAAATCGTACACGGTATTATTCGTGCCATAAGCTCGTAATCAATGTTTTTCTATCAATCATTGTCTTCGGCCTAAGTGAAACGTTCAATAAGACACAGGCGAAAATCGCTCGATCATCGGCCAGCGTTCAACTTTTAAATGTTGTAGGGTGCGAACGGTTTAAATAAGAACAAAATAAGAAACGCGACAAAACATGACAAGAATAATATCTATAATATATACGTTAGCTTTTGTTTACCAATTAAATTGGAAACATAGTGTTACCCCGTGATTCAAATTCAAACGAGAATCAGCAGTCAGCCACGTGCATACGAACGGGCACAACTAGAGTAACGTTTTCGGGAAGTCTGAAATGTATAACTTCTAAAAATGTTTGTGTCTGCATTTATTTTATTTATTACCTTTCTTTCAATGTTTATCGCAGATACCTATATCGGAAAAAAAGATTTTGTTCCATTATAGTTCTAAGTCAACTTTTTACCCTTCTAATTGCTCAAAACGACCTAGCACGTGTTGCGGAAGCAGTATATTACAAATATCATATCAATACGTATCTGCCCGTAGGTGATTGTTTTGTGATTTAGTTTATATAATTTTTACATTTATAGATTCGCCTAAAATATTGCGTTTTAGTACTCCGCAGAACTCCCCCGTTTGTGCATATAATATGCTTAAACGTTGAACAGTACAGGTGTGGTATCTGCAAACGATTTTGATTAATATGTCGTGAAAAAAAAAAAAAAACACGAAATGTAAAAGTGTCATATATTTCTGTTATGGCCCGTGTAACAATACAATTCACCTATGCGCTTGCACGGACATTTTTGACTGTTCCGAAAAGAGCTAAAGAAACAATCGCTACTGTTGCGAAAACAATAGCTTTCTCGCTGTCCCGCGCGTTCAAAGCTTAAAATTAATAAAATCGAGATACCTATAGCAATGCTCGTTGTTTACCCGCTTAAAGACATAAAAGAGCGTGGGTATTCCGTCGTCGCAGTGGCACGTTTCAATAAGGACTACATTATATTATACCCGTGCCCGCCGTCCGTTAAAACATCGTGAGCGTATATATCTTTGAAGATTTAACAAACGGGTGGACTTCTCCAACAATTTCGCTCCGGATCACGAAAACGCTCAAGCCCGAATCGGGGCCTTGTGTTATTTTATTTGCTTAGTACGGGGGAGGGGAGCGGGAAATCTTGAGGATGTCAGGTGGGGTTTTTTTTTAATATAAATCGGCTACAACCGATATATACGCATGGTCTGACCGTGCCCTTTGAGCAAACACCGTATAATCAGTAATCACGTATCGTATTACAGAAACGTCCCAGCGGTCGGTAAAACAATAATAAATTATAAATTCATAAAAATTAATAACTTCTCATATAATTATAGATGTGTGTATTGGTATTAGTGCCTAGTGTACAATTAGTAGTGTATTTATATAGTATATCGGATTAATTCAAGTATAAATATAAAATTAAAAATATTTGTAAAGTACGAAAACAATTTAACCTTTTGGTAAGTATTAACCATGGACATAATTGTGAGTAAACGCCTAAAATTTGATATTACATCAGTTTATAATTTGATTCCATATGACTGTAGACTTGTTGTTTTAATATATCCTCTTTGCGAACGTTTTTTAAAATCATGTAAAGCATCAATATACTTAACTAATGGGTTTTCTTTAAAAACTCCTAGTCTATTTCCTCTTATGCCACCCAGTTTAGTTCCGGAAATACTGATAAGTCGTAATTCAAGACTAAAAGTGGTCTTGTTTATGTACTTGAGTCTCTGACTGGTGAAGGGGGGGAGGACACTTTAAAACTGCCACTGCCGAGCAGTGGCGGCTTGAACTTTTTTTTTCTTGACTCACATCTAATATTTTTACACCATCCACCCTAAAATAATTTCACTTTTCTCCAAATATCCAGATATCGGAAACACCGAAAATAACAAGTGTTCAGAGACTATACATTCCCCAATACCCATATAATATACAACATATTACCTATTTTAAACAATTATTACCCATATCTGATATCAGAAAACATCCTAGCAACAACTATTTTAGTAATAATCTACAATTATAACACACGTAATCTTTCATCGATAATTTCTTCGAATTAATAAATGTATTATTTACCTACATTCAATTCTATACCTCGCTAAGGTTGTATGCTACCACAGAACAATAGCTGATGCTACTGGCCTACTTTACCTTTAAGTCGTGCAATTTACGCATTACGCCGAGTGTACATAATATTATACAGCTGAACATTACAATATTTATAATTTAACTACCCATCTTTAAAAATTCTACTAATTACCTTTTTCAACCATAGGACACACACCCACCTACCCATTAATATTTCTGTGAATCACGTGATTCAAATATACCCCCTTCAAGCCGCCACTGCTGCCGAGGGTCGTACACGTAAGGTGCACCAAGTCATCTCTCACACAATGCTTTGAAAATACAACATTTAAAAATTCAGAATATGCAAGTCGCATATTATGTATGTGCTGAGGTGAGCTCGGAGTGAACGTCATACGCGTGTTTCCTCCACGCAGGGGTGTTCTTCGATATTTGTAGCGATTTCATCGACGAGGGTTGCGTGTGCGGACCATTCACCTCCCTTTTGACAGCGCTTTTTCGATTAAATTAATAACATCGAACTATTCAGCGGAAATGTAATTGCGTTGAGTATCCTAATAAATATATAGATGCAATCGCTTCGATCAATTTCGTTTTAGTACGAAAACGGACGATTACCATAATAAATAACCACCCTCACGTTAATATAGACATCCCGGCTAGGGATCGTCAACGATTCGGCCGGGATCACTGCGAATACTTGTGACAGGTAGCTCGTCGAGTGTACGTGTATATACGACGATCAAAATCACGCGCATGGCGTGAAATCGTTCGACGTGAAATATATATTCGTCGGCATAATATTCTACCGATAGTGTACAGAGTTTGAAAATTGACGAAACAGCATTTTTTTCCCCCTATATAGTTTCGGCGTACGGCTCAAGTCCAATCGGTCGATTTAAAAAGTGAAATATAATCAGAACCACGTCGTTTCTTCTATTATATAGTGTACATGTGCAAGTCGCCGTTGCCAATGCGTCCAAGGGCAGATACAGAGATTCTAAACGCAGGGGGCAATATATATATATATAAATTAATAAAATAAATAAATAGGAATTGTCTTATCGACGTAAAATTTGTTGTGTACAGAAATCTGTCATAGTCTCAACAGAAACATTAGTGATGGGTTCTAGTGTTCTAAAATGCATCAACTTACAACATTTTGAACGTGGAACTTAAAATTAAAACTGAAATCAATATCTATCAAACTATATTAAAAAAGAAATTTTGATCAAAAGTCGAAAAGTGTTATTGAATATCAGTATAGTTGTATATTTGTACAAATTATGAAGAAAATATTGAACTGTTCTTACTTTAATTTTAACTAGTGACCTTATCTATTTACATAAATGTAAATATATGAACATATGGCACGGTCAATTTAAAAATGGATGAATTTGTGTCTGGTGTTACCGTAACAAACGGCAGTACTTTAGAGTTTAGAGCATTGATTTTAGAGTATAGCACTGTATTGTCACTGGGGTTCAAAACGAAATAAATAACCAGTTGTAGAAAAGATGTTGCGTCACCAATGCCGCGATAATTATTTAAATTAAATAAAAATGGACAATTTCTAATGGAAAAAATAATCAAATGTTCATGGTAAATACAATAATGACCTCTATCGAAAACTTGCATGAACAACATTTTTGCCAACAGTATGAAATATTTTATGCTTTTTTGGCGAACGGTGGGGGGGGGTGATTGCCCTTATTGCCCCCTCCTTGTAACTGCCCTTGAATGCCTTTTAGGATGACGGTAGCACGAGAGATCGATTTTAAAACTTTATCGTGTTTCGGGATTTTCCCGTTCGGTGCAGCTGAAAAATCCACCCGGACGGGAAATTATAATCCCGAAATCCTAAACCGCAGATGTAATAATACTACACGTGTTTAATAATATTTTTTGTCCCACGTATGTTGCAGACTGCATTATACCGTATTATATACAATATATACGTTTCGCGCCGGACCGTATAAGACCGAACGATAACGGTGACGCATGCATTTCCAAACGTTAAAATATGTGCGCGAATGCGGGGGCGGAACACTATTGTTACGCGACAACCGCCGCGGTGCATCGGATGATCAGGTCCGATGTGCATTGTGATCGGTTACGGGCGTACTACTCATGCGTACACTGATTTATGCTGCGTATTATATTATCATTAGCTGTGTGCCATACGTTATCCGCAATATAAAAATTAATCAAACCCTCCGTAGGTACCCGTGACGAACGTGCATCGACCCCGACAGACTTGCAATTTTCCCTGTACCGAGGACACACACATACCTGCCAATAATTCCTCCACCAATCGTATGTGACTTTCATCGTGTTTACAACGCTACACTGTTGTTCGGGGCTGTGTTTAGCGGCGAGCAACAGGGGGCGGATTGTAGGAGGGCGGCTGGTTTTTAAATTCTAAATTGTTTGCAACAACATGATAATATATTTGTTCACTTATCTCCTACATTTAATGCAAACATTTCAATTTTTTACAAACATCTGTTAACATTATATTCATGGATTATAAATAATTTTAACGTACAATTTTTTTTATTTTTATTTATAAATAACAATTTATATTCTAACTTATCAATTCATTTTCAATTCATTTTTAATTGGGCGTTTATTTTCCGTTTCTCCATGGCGGTAAATTCCTATATACGCACCTGTTATTATTATTATTATTATTATTATCTAGTAACTACAATGTCACCTTGTACACAATAGATACTGGCTGTTTGTCAATAAAATATAAATTATATAATCATTTTGTGTGACAACGCAATTTGCGTGAAACCGAGGACGAATTAGCAAACCGAAAAAGACGGTCGGATAACGTTGATGGGTCCTTGTCGGAGTAAAGTGTTGTTTGGGGGGGGGGGGAGCGTGTCCTGGACTAAGTCCGGAACTTATAGCAGGGTTTCGCGTTAGATGACGACACGATGACGGCGGCAGGACGGTTTATTAAGAAAATGACGCGATAGGAAGAAAACCGAGCTGGGTGGGGCGGAGGTAATTATGATTAAGTCGTGTTGCAGACCGTCCAAGTGAGATAAACACTCGATAATAATACGATAATAATATTGTAATGCGCAATACAACCGAAACGGTTCGTAATGTTATTATTCCGCTCGAACACGTCACCGTCTACACAACCCGTATAATGTATTATATTATCATTCCGTGAACTAGTCGGGTTCTTTGAGAACAAACCGTTGCGTAGAAATACGATTTTTATTTCACTGGCAAAACTCGTTTTTACTGCACGAAATGTTCGCAAAAGAATAATACCAAAGTGTAGGTATTAGAATTAGACAAAATAAACTATACACACATGGGCGCCCCCAAAAATGTCATCAGGGAGGGAATTTCAAGGTTCCTTAATGTATCACTCGGTCGTCCGATCCATTTAACAAACCCGCTCCTGGCATAAATTATCTCCCGGCCGAGGACGAGTTATTCAGCTAGTAATGTGTATTACATAATAATGATAATTATTATATTATGTACAGTAACGAATGATGAATTAAATTAATCACAGTATTTATGTTACGTACATAACGATGCGTATGTACTTTATCCATTTTTTATTCTATCTCAATTTGTCGATCGATAAGCCGTCTTATGTACCGTTGTTGAGTTATAATTTCATTACATCAGAACTAGTTGTTATAAGGTGTCATACGGTGTTTACTGATCAGATAGCAAATCTAGTACCTATGTACTGTATATATAATATATAGTTTCGTAGACTATTTATTTCGTCATCACTTTTGAAAGCTCCGATGCGCAAAATATCATTGTCGCGTGATAATCACAAAATAATAATGCGAAATGAACTCGTCAAGCAGACACGTTCACATAATATTATGCGGTCACACGTGAAAAATAATTCGTCCCGTAGAGAGCTTCGTCGAACAGAGGTTCGGTAAATAGAGATTTACAGCAGTCGGTAGTATACGATATAGGTACACTGCGCGTGTAGGTGTTGTTGCCGTACGTACATAATATGTGTGTACGTATCACAACAGACGTTTCGGAAGTGCGTGCACGCGAGCCGGGCGGAGGGATGAAACCCGGTGAGCGCGCAACGCGGCCGGTCAGCGAGAGGGGGATGGCGCGAGGGGGCGCGAGTTTTCGACGTATGCAAATACACCGCGCTGTACGCACACTCACCTTCGCACTCGTGTAAGCCAAACGTGGCGTCGGTTTCGAACACACACACACACACACGCGCGGATTCACCGCATTAAACCGCGGTCAGGCCCGATTCGCGCATTCGGCTCGTGTTACGGATTAATTTATTGTCGTCTCGGGTCTCGCCCGTTCGGAATTCGCCACCGCGTAATGCCGCGCGAGCAAAACGCAGGTACGCGCTCGAGCCACCCTCCCGCTGCGGGGTTTTCGTTCGCCGATTGTACAACAATTTTTTCGCCGACTTCCGACCGGACAGTTTACTGCAGCGGTTTCTCGAACGGGCGAATCGAATCGTGTGTGCTCACGGTTTTACCTAGGAGCTCAGAAGTCGCTTGACCTTAAAACAAACCGAACAACTACTCGAAAAATACGATGTGCAAATATGACATAGAAATGATACGAAATGACCGTAAATGATGACGTTAAAAACTACATATTATAATGGAGAATTTAATAGTTTCTTATGTTAAAATATACGAACCATATAACCTTACAAATCACTCGTAATTATTACATAATACTATAAAAGCTCTGTTGATGGTGTCAGTATTAAATGAACGACGATTATCGGAAAGTATAAACGTATGGTGCTATTATTTATGTTTAGAAAAGCTTCAATCCGCATCCGCTAAAGTGATTGGAGAACGTTTTATACGAGGCAAATTATTCAGCACTGAACCTTATCTTCACCGTTTAAAATTTTCAAAGTTGTTAACATAATTTGAAATCAAATATTTACAAGTACAGGCCTTCAATTAGCTTTTTATTTCATTTTCAATTCTAATGACTAATGATTTGTAACAAATTATTATTGAATACATAAATCATTTATTATATACGAATACAATTTTCATCGAAATAAATATATATAATCATAATTAAAATAAATAAAAATATAAATATTGATTTGAGTATTATTTAATGAAATGCTAATAAATACGACCGGTTTCGATTAAAAAATCATCCTTGTGTATCGAAAGGGCACTGAATATACAATTAAATTAAATAATACAAATGAAAATAATTTATACATATAGAAAACATTTTTTTTTTTAGTTTAATAATAAAAAATGTATTTAGTAAAAGAGACAGTTGATAAAGATATAAAGATAAAAAGATCTTTTTAGAAATTCTTTGGTTATTTTTTACTATCTGAAATATGTTGAGTGAGAATACTATTTTTTAAATTCGTTTGTACATTTATGGTATCATTAAATGAAATTTTCTCGACTTCAATATGTATATACAATTCAATCAATACAGAATTAACATAAACATTACTTTGATAATTTAAAATGTTTATGTCTTTGTTTATATTAAAATTAATTTAATGGTTATTTTATAAAACTTGTTTTGCAAAGTTTGAATTTTGGAGCAAAGTTTTTGAATTTTATTTCAGAAATGTTTTCATTGTATTTGGTTTTGAAATTCCTTTTTGTTTTACAGATTTACAACTATTTACAACGACCTTTAAGTTTATATACACCATCATTATCAAAGGGAGCTATAATTTTTGAAGTTTTTGGCTCTTTAACTTCTTTATATTATTACATAATTATTAGTTTTTAATGCTATTCATATATTATTTACATTATCATTTAAAATCTTAGTGAATTTATTAGATAAGTTCTTATGATATTTATTACTACAATAATTAACAATATTATAATTGTAGAATTTTGTATTATTTTTTGTTATATATTTTTTTAATAGTATTTAAGTTTAAATTATCTTTATGAGTAATGTCGTAAATAATGTTGATTTCACGTTGATAATTGTTTTTATTGAGAGGCATACGTTCGAGCCTACAAAATAATTGAATTAAAATATGACATTTTTTGAGAATAAGAATGATAGGAATCGTGCGGTATTATTTTATCAGTTTGAGTTGGTTTACTGTTAATAGCGAAATTAAATGTATTATTAATTATGGTTATAGTAAGATCTATAAAATTAAATTTATAATTTATCTGTGTTTCGATTGTAAATTGAATATGTATATTAATGTTGTTTAAAAATCGTACCGTATTTTCAGCTTGTTTATTTGTGCCTCTAAATAATATAAACATATCGTCTATATATCTAAAATAGGTATGATTTCAGGTAAGGATTGTAACAAATTTTTTGTTGATTATATTAGTTGTTTCATTATATTGCATGTACATTTTTTTGAAAATAGGGCACTAATTGGACCACCCATGAAAAATCCTTCTTTTTGTAAATATATCTTATTATTATATTATATTATATCTTATTATTATATTGGATATAAATTTGATTATTAATTACATTTTATGTATTAGTAATTCCTCTATCTCTTTTGTGTTGAATTTATTACCATCTGTAAGTATATTTTTTAAAATATTTAACACTTCAATTTTAGGAATATATGTATATACATTTTTAACGCCAAGAGAAATAATTTTGTAATCTAGTTAAATTTTAATTTTTGCAATGAAATCATCAGTGTTTTTTTAATAGAGTTGTCTGTATATGTGCTTAATTTTTATTTTATAACAGATTCTAAGTATTTTGCCAAGTTATTAGATGGGGCAGTGTTTAAGTTGATTGATGTTCGAATTAGATGATCTTATTTATGTAATATAATAAATGGGTGTACACTTGAAGTAGTTTTTTTATAAATATATTTTTTTAATTACATTTTTGCTTTTTAGATATGATTTATATTATCAAATGATGAATTTGTTTTGTGTAAATTATAGTAGGCTCAGAAATTAGAAGTTGAACATATTATTATTATTTATAAAATCTAAAGTGTTGTCATAAATGTTATTTGTACAAGCTATTACAATAGCATTTAATTTATCTACAGGTATGATTTTAGAATTATTAAGTTTTAATTTATTTACTAAAATGTCAATAATTGTGTTTTACTGTTTTACTTCATAGTTCATTGTTTTGTTTTAATATTTTACCGGAATATTTGTCATAGTTTTTATTTGTACTTTCAATTAGATTAAATATTATTTGATTACTAAATACGGAAGCAAAACAACATATTATTTTATTTTATTTTTTTTTTTGTTGGCGTTAAATGACGTCAATGAGTACAAATAAAAATTATATTGATTTTTTATTAATGAATGTTGCGATAAATGTGATTGGGCTAGGTTTCATTTCATACAACTTTCCTCTTATTTTTTAATCAACAGAATAAAGTTGCGATAGGAAAGTACTATTTTTGTTTGTTCCTTTTCTTAATGGTACTCGAAATAATAATAATAATAATATATACATGAAATATGCACACCTTAAATATTATTTCATGGGAATTTCAATTGAAAATCGCAATAAATTACTTTTTTGAAACAATTATATTACGTAAGTCTTATATATTTATATCTATATTTAGAAATCATTTTAACATTTTCTCAACATCAAAATATGGAAATATGTAAGAGAGTGGTTAATATAGTAATATAATAACTAATTTTAATATCCATCTTTATCATAATATGTACCTATTACATATACATATATTATACAAAAATAAGTGATTATTATTGTTATTATTTTTTGCAACAAAATACTTATTATTATTATTATTATACAGTTTGTTTCATATATTAATGACCATTCTTTTACTATTTTGAGAACTTATTTCGTTATTTGATTGTTTCTTTTTCATGAATTCAATTCGTTAAAATAAAATTTAATCAAGGAGAAAGAAACAACCATTATATATTTTATAGTTACGAATCTTCCCAGTCAATTTTCCTTCAAAACTTTGCAGTTGGATAATTGTAATATTAATAGCATGATAAAACTTAACACAGTGAAAATTACGACCATTTTTTATATAGTATACAAATCGATTTCGATCGATGTACAGTAGATCTGACGATCGGTTATATAACTTAAATTATTAGACTCAAGGGCCCTTCCGATTGACCATACAAGTACGAAAAGCATATTAGCAAGACGGTTGAAAAAAAAAAAAAAAAATACAAGTTTATTAATAAATAGGAAAGCAAAATATAAAATGAATTTTAAATGTTTACTCAATATTTTCCCTTTTGTGATGGTTCTTATGCAAGTGTTTATATTGTTAACCTCGTACCTATATGTACATTTTCAGTGACAAGAAGAAGAAGAAAGTTTAAAACTTTTAGAGAGCGAAAGTAACAATTTGAATATGTACGAGTATATTATAACTTGCACAATAACAAATAAAAATCGTTTTGTATAATGGAGAGTTTGCATAAAATAAATTATAAATTTTTCTAAGAAAATACAATTAGTGTGAGCTACTATTTTTAAACCAGATACTATTGTTTAAAAATATTCTCGGTGAATATGCATTGTTAACAATTTTATTGAAATAGCGCTAGATCAACAATTGATAGTATGTTCTAGAATTCTAGATACTCCAACAAAATCAAACAAAAGTAACTGGAAAATTGAATTCATAATTTTTAATATTTCTTTTCAAAAATACTGTCAATCAAACAATAAATTATTCTTAGACCAATACAAGTCAAATGTTGAACAAACATTGAGTGTTCGAGTTGTAAAATCCATAGCGAATGATAACAGAATTTAAAAGCGTTTTAAGTTAATCGAAATAATCGATAGTTTATTTAGAAACCCTCGGAGAGGAACAAGAATAAGTTTCCTTTCGAAGAATTTCGTTTTCCTAATACTTATTGTTTAATCAACAACATTTTAAACAATGTCTGTAATTATAAACTTTGATAACTGTTACGGTTGAATTTTCCTCTGAAGTTCAGCAAAAAAACGATTTAAAACTCTCATGCAAATTTAAATGTTATTTTTTTTTTTTTTTTAAAAAAAACTTTACCACTAAAAAGTCCATCAATGTTTTGATTCGTGTTTTGAGTTTTTCACGTTTATAAACCGCAACATTATAATTTCATTTAACGTTGTACCAATATAGATACTTTTTTACAGAAAAGAGTCGTATGTTCGTAAATAAAGTGTTCGAATGCTGTAAGTTCGAAAGTATCGTCTGTACGAACGGATGTGTGTACAGAGGGTCATATGTTCGAAAAAAATATAAATATAAAATCGCATTTTCTTTTTCATACCTGATAATGATTTTTTTGATAAAGCGGTTTTTTTTTATTTTCAAAATAAAATAATTTGCTCATTATTAAAAATTCTATTAGAAAACTTAAAATCATAAAAGTCATTAAAAATGTATAAAATATTTCTAAAATATATTCGAATACATTATAAACTATATAAATAATATACAATATATTATTATTATTTAGTTATTTATTATTTATTAACTGAAAACTTAAATCATGTTCTATTCCTCGTAGGAACTCGGGAACTTTGCAATCTGCATTTTTTGAGTCGAAAACTTACAATTTACCACTGTATAAAATAAATAAAAATAGAGTCTATATTAAGTGTAAAGCAATAAAATGAAATATCATACTGGCACAATCGGGGTGATTTCATTTTAAGTATAATTTATAGGTATAAAATTTTATATTTCATATATTTTTTCTATACATTTAGAAAATCTTTTGAACAAATATCATTTGTACAAACTACTTTCGGACCGGGCTTACAGTGGGGGGAACGCAAGGGTACTCAGTCCCCAACCCTTTCACAACGATATTCTAGCGCCCCCCATTTCTCCGAAAAGTTTACTGAAACGCTCAACTGTTTGTTAAAGATTGTCATCCACATGGAAATTATTTAAAAGTTATAATACAATTTCGAGGAAAAATTTGTTCCAATTATTTTTTATAACGTTTCGTAGGCGGTCGTCTTCAGATATTGCCAAATATTTCTGAGAATATTATATGTATACATTATAATATTGAGACTTTCTAACTTTTTCGTTTCGTTTTCATTATAATACTTGTGTTACAATACTCAAGAAAATATTAATGTTACTATTGGTTATACTGATTTTATTATATTATTTTTATTATTACCCATGTCAAATTTAATTTCTTGTGCTTCATTTAATGAAGCATGTAGATATGTAATCATGTAAAACATACATTTAAAAAATATTGCTTATTTTTTATGATTTATAAATAACATAACATGAACAATATTTTAGTTATATTTAGTAAAACCGTTGAAAAAATAGGCTTAGAAATTTAGTTGATGTCACTAAGTGTTAAACAGTATTTTAATAACAAAAACTAACACATATTAAATATAAATTATTTAACTTTATAATAATATAAGCCATATACCTATAATCTTGTGTAATACCTAGAAATTGTATGGGATCATAAAGAACGCCCAAAATTATGTAGGGATTAGAGTCCCCCTGGCTTTTTTGCCACTTAAAGCCCTGCTTTCGGACACTTGGCATGCGAACAACATACGCCACTCGAACACAAGACACGTTACCCTTACGGCCTTTCTTACAAGTATATTTGTTTAGCATTATTGAAACACTTTTCTTTAGCGGTTGAACATAATATAAGCTGAAAAACAAATTTTTATATATGTAAGTATAAAATGTTTGTTGTAGAGTTCTACACGCATATTGTTGTTGATGACACGTCCAACAGAGGTGATTTCAGATTTATTATTGATCTTATCAACAAAAATTTCAAACGGCCTGAAGCTAAAAAGAAAAAATCAAAAATTGAACAAGAATGTGACTGTGTCATAGAAAACACGTCTCACAGATTCCGTACGGGCGGATTCCTTAGAAGTTATTTTCACAGCAATATTTACCCGAGGGTGGGCAACGGCGGAAAAACAAATTCTCGCCACGACTACATACACTGTAGAACACATAGAGTACAAAATTAACGGGCGGGTGTATATTATCCGATGCGTGTGCGGCGAGTACGGTTTATTATTATTAATATAACAGAGGCAGTCGCCGCGCCATGGGATCTAGACGTCATACATTGTTTTCCCTTTGAAAAAAAGAAATCGCATACGATCCCCTTATGATGTTATTATGTTGAATTAATAACGTTGAAATAATAATTATATTTATATAATATGATATTGTAAATCGTGTGATACATTTTTATACACTATGAGCTACTCCATTAGCTTTTACGATGCGGTAAAATAATAATATATTCGTCGGATTCGAAATTTTTACGCGCTACGCGTATACAGGGTGATCACAATTTCATGTTTCAAAATGTAAGCGTGAAAACACAGAAAATAGTATGCTGTAGACCCACATTTCTCACTCATATTTTTTATCCTCTAAGGTATCTCAACGAAGTACAACTCCTGTGCCTGCACATTCTGTGAACCACTACGAGCTAATGAAATAAAATAAGAAGATTTTAAGACGAATAATGTCGAACTTACACTAACGCAGATCCAATATTCGCTATTTTTCTCATATAGTTTGTTGGTTATATCTTGTTAATTTTTTCTTATGTCATTCAAATTAATATCGTTTTATTATTTAGTACTTGTAACTAATATACATTTAATATGAACTTTTCCAGCTACTAATAAAACATGCAATTATGATCACACACACACACACACACACATATACACCGATTACCCGTAAAAACTCATAAGACTTCCAGTGAATATAATATTGTAATTTAATACGACATGTTCGTTCTCGGTAGGGTGTGCGCTGCGATCGTATACGGAGGTCTTAATAAACGTTGACTCAAGCAGAGCTCATCTAGTGCTACGTCTACGAGTGTGTATCCGTGTTTACATTTCAGAGAGCATATTTCCGGGTAGGGGATGGGGTAGGGTTGCGGTATAATCCTCGGATTACGCATGTCGTTCGATAAAAATGCATTTGCAGGGTGCCCTTTGGTGTCCATCACTCCAAATGCACGCAAAAAGGGTATGCGAAATGTGCAACGGCTTTCGGATCTTCATGCATAACTACCCAACGCTCGTCGTCGGACTACGATTGGGTTTTCCGCGGAGCATTTCAGCGTTAAAGATTTCTTACCGTAACGCCTGCATAGGTATCCCGGTAAGAAATCTCACTCGCATGGCAATCAAATCTCACACGTTCAAACAAGTGCAAAGTTTTACGTTTTCCTTTGAATTGCGTACCGCGATGTGAACAATGTTTAGGATTCGTTCCGTCGACACACAGAACTCGCGCTAACGGTACGCGCGCTGTATGAACATCGCGGTCGAACAGGGTTAGGAAAACATTTTTTCGACCCGTGTACCTGACTCGAAGCAGCATTACGAAAAATCGATTTGGAAAAAAAGATAAAAAATAATAAGTTAAAAGATTGGCCGGTTGGGTTAAGTCCCACACACGCGGCGTAATATATTCATTGTTCAACTGAAAAATAAATCGCGGGACGGACGCTATTTTATTGTTTAATTTCATTACTCATAATGTGGGCCAAGTCTCTTAATCCAGCACCACGTGCAGTAGCACTTTACTGTTATGAAGTACTTTACAGACATAATAATATATACATATAAATGCTTATCCGAAACGCACGAGGGAAACGCGTTCGATGTAAATACGGGCTCAGTTCAGTCAAACGAAGTTAATCGAAGCAACTAATTCCCCTCCAGTACACACAAATAATATAATAGGTTTCTAATATATTGTTATAATCCTAATGGGATTCTTGACAAAAACTTCTCAGATCCACTACTTTTATGGTAAAAAACCATTTCATTCAATGTTTATTATATTTTGTTGATAAGCAGATTTTTAATTTTATTCGCACAAAAAGATAAACGTTAGAAAAAAAAACTTTATTTTGACATATTGTAATAAAACTATTAAGTACATCTTGTTCAAGTTGATGTACGTGATTATTAAAACGTCGAATACAGAAAAAAAATCAATATTTTTTATCTCTTATAATTTGTACACGTGTTAAAGCTTGATATAACAATAAAAAATTTATTGTTTTATATTCGTCTAGTTGAACCTATGGGGAGGTCATTTTTCAAATTGTTCCGATGAATTGAAAAAAAGAGAGCAAAAAAGTGCAAAAAACTTCAACCGTGATCGAGAAACGATCTGCATCGAACCCTGCACCGTGTAGTATTACCGTCATCACTCAATATCCAAATTATTTATTTTTCACGGATACAAGATATTTAGACTCAAAACATACACATATGACATATTATCGATATTAGCATTTAATAGAAATTTCATAATTTTCGATGCATTAATGTGCACGATTGTGTACGAGATATAATAAGATTTTTCCCAGGTTAAATATGCTCTTTAAAATAATAATATTAAATTAAGTACATCTTAGGCTATAAGATTTGTATTGTTATTGTAAAAAAATTTCTTTCGGGTGCTTCATAGTACTACTTGTTTTTCAAATTGATTTACATTTTAGACGCAGACTTTTAAAAAAAGTGAGACTTCCAGCAATGATATATCTGTGTTTCATCCAACAGTGGAGTCTCCCCCGGCCTAAGAGTATCACACTTTTATACATATTTGAGTAGATTTTTTTTATTTATATATTTTTTATAACAGAAACTCGATTAAAATATATTGTTTTAATTATAAATATATTATAAATGTACTTGTATTAATAGTCATGACAATTAGAGTGTGCAAATTAAATCAAGGGGAAAAATTAATAAAAATATAATACTATATTTAATATGGTAATATGTAATTTACGTACATAATTTTATTAATTTTTTTGGTTAAAACAGGTGCTTACTACTTCTATAACTTATAAATGTATCATATTAATAATTTTTGTTCTACTACAATATCAACTTTTTTTAAAAATATTGAAACTGATTCTTAAACTTGACATCTTTCACTTAAAATCTTTTTTCTTTTCTAGAGCAATGGTACATAGATTTTAAGTTTAAATGACAAATACAGCAATTAATCCATCACTGTATCTCGCCCAACCTATGAGTTTCACCCTTTGTTATTTCTTTTTTTACCGTATTGTTTATATTATTATAGCTTTTAATCGAATCAATATTAATCAAGTAAAATTCCAATCGCATAGTAATCAAGGACGTTATAACAAGTTATCATAAGAAGAACACAAAAAATGTTCTGATATGAACAATATGACAAAGTGTTTTTTTCGAATAAACTACTCGAAGCCTTATGAATCCCACTCTCGTGAAAACTACACGACAAAACGGCGTACGGCCGATGAGATCGACAGCCGTGAGTTACTGTTCCTGTCACACGTTCGACATTAATTTAAATTCATTCCATTTCTAATTATTTCTGGGATTTTTAAGAAAGATATCAATAATTCGCTGTGATCTCAAGAAGTTCGATTTTTTAAGTTTTATATCCCGATGTGATTTCCACAAAAATCTAGATGAACGATTTAAAATGCTATTGATCGACTTTGGTAGATGAAGAGAAATATAACCGACGAAAGAACAGTACGTGTAAATAACTTTGTTGAACGTGCTAAGAACAGATATGCGGATCGCCACTTCCCACCACCCCGTTAAATAACAACAATAATCCTTGCGAGGTTTACGTCTTCATTAAATATTGGCTGGACCAGAATCTTAGAACTTCGATGGATTACGATTGTTCATATACTTTGCGATGTGTGAAATATTTTTTCCCAACCAATGCTAAGTCGAAGACTGCGGCAAAAGGTCAGCTTTCAGCTTTTAAGCGATACGATCGGGTGGCGGGTAGTGTTCATTGTTTTTACAAAATGTTGAAAAGCGATTGCGTGCGTTGAGAAAGGGTGTGGACGTTTAACGGTAGAAAAAAAGTAATAATAAGAGCAATTAATTATAATGTAAAAAAGTGTTCGACGACGGTTTTGCAATTGAATATTTTAGATTGCACAGTTTAAATTAAAATTACGGAAATAATATATGTCGAACTACCGCACCGGAGCTGCGCCAGACATTTGCAGGGCTTTCGCATTTTATTTCCACTCCGATAACATATCAGGGAAATTCAAACAAACGTTTGGGTCCAATAGGGTGGCACTTACGTTTTTATACGCTGACGCACACGTGAAATATCTTTGCACCACGTATAGGGACATCATTCCAATTCGAACAATAGGCCACTGGAACGTCATGTGTGCGTTAACAATGTTTTGCCCGAGAGTTTGAGTTGTACGTACACTACAATAATTATGAATATATGATAGAGGACGGAATGGTTTCAATGGTAAACAAGAATGTTTTATAATTAATAAAAATAATATTTATAAATTTATGTAAGCAAACATAATGACGTATTAAGCATTGAGCGCACGTAAAAAATCAACGCTTAGTCAACATAACAAAATCATATAAAAAACCTATAACCATGCTGAGAAAAAAAAGTTATCAACAAAATCATAACGGTGGGAGGGGAGTTGTAATTTTATTAGTTATCCATATTATAACTGCACCATACGCGTTACTATATTGACGTTACAGTTTTCAAACAATTTACCATAGGTGTAATTAGAAACTCTTAGACTCGTAAGGGAATATGATCCTAACCCATCCAAATACTATTCTTCATTATTTTATGAATTACAATCAACATAATTTATTTATTATGCCTATAGGGAAAATTAGGGGCTTAGTGCTATGAGAAAACCTTAAAAAGTGCATTTATGGCCTAAAAATGTATCGTATAGGTTGGTATAAGCTCTGAAAATATGCAAAAATATTTTACACATTATTTAAAAATTTATAATAACATCTACTTATTTTTCTTTCTTAATCTCTCTTCTCTTTTAAGCTTAGATTCATACAAAACAAAAATTTCAATTATAAAAGCATATTACCGTGTATATGATTTAATAATTAATTAAATATCTTTTTTGTTATTTAATAATCATTTTCATAAATTTTTTTTTCCAATTTCTAGTAAATGCATATTAAATATTGTATTATACCTATGTGTGAATTACGTACTTAAAATTTAAAAGAAACAAAATATACGCTTATAGGGAAAAAACGCTGAATATGAAAAATAAAAACGAATTTCCCTCATCTCCTAGTATACCACGGAACAAATTTCTACGTAACTTTTGAAAACATAAAATCGATGATATTTCACCGTTATTATAATAGCTAGTTGGACCTGAAAAAGCAAGGGACGCTAAAATTAAACTCTGCAGTGGTGTTAAAGACCCTATTGCTTCCCCCTCGTTGCGCCACTGACTACTTGACCATATCCTATGACGTTTTCACCTTTACAACGCGCATTCCCTACCTTTGGGAGTGACGAATCAGAGGCACTCGGCTAAACCGTTAATGAAGTACGGCGGCGCAGCCGAATGAGTCTTCATTACACGCACAGTACGCGCCCACACTCACACGTGGCATACCTACTGTTGTCACATGTCGTGGGAATGCCTACGCGCAGCGGAACATGAAAATTCCGCTGGACACGAATTATTTAAATGCGTATCAAGAGAGAGAGAGAGAGAGAGAGAGAGAGAGAGAGAGAGAGAGAGAGCGGCATTATCCGGAAAGAGGAAACACAGAAGTGCACGTGAAACGATGCACCGCTGCAGGAATGCCGTGGCGCCGGTAACGACGGTGGCAAGGAAGGGTAGAAGGAATGCCATGGGAAAACTAAACGTTTTAAACGCGTGGCGTGACGATAAAATTGGAATGCGGTGTATAACTACTAAACACTAATAACGTTCATTTTTTCCCCTTTATTTTAAAGCGATTATTATTACATTTTTTGAGCCCCAACGATTAGATAATATAATAATAGCAATTAAAACGGTCTCGTAAGTCCGACCGCCCAAATCGTGTAATATAATTATTCATATTATTATTATTATTATTGTTAAACATAATGTCCACGGTTAAATTTTTACAATCGAATTTCATTGAAGTTTACAAGATTGGACGGTTCGGTATAGTAGGAAGTGCGCCTATTCGCACTGCTTCAATGTAGGTAGTGCAGTATTTTTTAGGGGCTGTTAGCGGTCCCAGGCAGTTTCGTCTAATGTCATCTTCGGTCATCAAGAATAGTAATCGAAGGGTCTCGCCTATGTCCGCGGAGCGCAGTTTTCTTAAAAATGTTGTAACGTTGGGCCGGTCCATCTTATAAGCCATTTTTTGTTGTTTTTCCTCATACTCCGACTGGGCAATATACGAGGGTAAGTCATAAGACTTGCAAAACGACGGTTTAGTATGTTTTCAAAGAATAACTGTTAGAATAACATTTTATTGTAATATCAGTATCAAAACTGTATTCTTAATTATCTTTTTATTTGTAAATATTAATTATTAATTATTACTGTACTATTGTTAATCATTCTAAAGGGTATATACCCGTTTATATATATAAATAAAATAAATAAATATTCACTTATGAGGTGATTGAGCACACTAACTGAAGTACATTTTTCATGACACTGCGCTTACCATTTATTTAATAATGACAAAAATATTATTATACACTTTTAGTGGATGCATGAAATATCGTTGGATATGAGCTAGAAAATGAAAACGCTTTAGAGCTGCCGCTGCATTACGTTGGCGGACAGTCGGAAATACCATTTTGTTCCACACGCATGTGGCTTTAAAGTATTACTCTAAAATTAACAATATTCAGTTAGTTACATCGATATGGTTCGAGCTTCGAGGTTATAAGAATAAAAATATTTGTTCCGTCAATTGAAAAATAACCATTAACAATATAATGCGCTGTACGAGTTGATCCAACAAGTATATTGGACTTGGTTTATTGTAAAAATTATACACGGGTTAGCACGCATTGTATGTATAATGGAACACTGCGGATGAAAAGTAATTCGAAATATTTCTGATTATCAGTTATACTTGTTAAAACTTTAAAAATAAAAAGCGGTAACAAAAGTGAACAGCAAAATAAAGACTGAATGATTGGCATTACTTGTCAACTCGAGAAAGATTGGCCTTACAGTGATGTACCTACGTTATTTTTTAAGTTATTTTATTATTTTTTTCTGAAAAAATGAATAAGTTCAAAAAGTTTTGTAAAGTTCTAGTGTTATAAGTTCAATGCAGTCATAACACAGCAGCTCAGAGAAATCTGTAGTAGGTAGTTTTTGAAGAGGACGACGAGCGAGTGATGAAAAAATTTAAAAAACCTCTCCAGGTCACAAGTATTATGACTGATCGAAACCATGTTTCGTGCGCGTCGATTGAAAAATTACTATTCATCTTCGTTATTCTGCGCCAAAGTGATTGAAATGCTTCAAATATAAACAAACTCTATTGGAAATCATAGTCCATCTTTCATCTTTTATTTTTTAACTACGTCGACACGTTTCGTTGTACGTGACTGAAAATAAAATCATTTCCAATACTAAAAAATAGTAATTTCATATTTGGGCAGTAAATATTTTAATTCTGACTTGTTTTTTTTCCCATAACAAGTACCCTTGTCATTTATACGGTTCTAGGAAAAGAATAAACTATAAAAAAAAAATAACAATAATTATAACATTCTAATACTAAACCGTCGAAGTTGGTATATTATATTTTTATCTTTTGTTTTCTTTGAAATGGGCCCGGTTTTTTGGGAAATTGAAAAGTCCGATTGAATAAAGGACGCACATATTATATAGGAAGGGGTAAGTATTGACTTGGATATAACGGGCACTGCGAACTGTTGATAAGCGGTATTTGCAATTTCAACTGTCGTTAAACCGTTTTTACGATAAACTACTAGACATACCTTTAGTATTATATGACTTTGCGCGAGTATAAAGAATAAAAGAAAACGAAAAACGCGTCCGCATCACTTACTGATAGAATATATGTTTATATATATGTATATATACACAGGGTGTTCTACCGGGATTTACACAGAGCGATATTTCCAGTGTTAATAGAGATCATATTATTGTTCTATTATGAGCATTCCTGGGCAAAGGAAATGTTGTTGACAATAGTTTGGTAAATATAAGTGTATAACTAAAGAATGAAAACATTACATTTTTATTTTATAACTTTTATTAATTTCGAAGATATATTTTATAGAGCTTATTTTTCTGAAATCTTTATTTTTAATAATTTTTCCGGTTTACAAGTGTATTAACTAGTGCTCTATTTACACAATTGTAAATAATAATAAAATGATCAGCAAATATTATCGGAAAAACGACGAGGTGATAGTAATTTACATTATTTCTTTCTTAACTAAATAAATTAAAAAAAAATTGAAATTTTCAAAAAACGAAGTCTTATAAAATAGCTTTCTATGAATTTCACAAAAATTATTAAGTAAAAAGTTAATTTTCTAATTTCTTAAGTTATACACTTATTTTTACTAAACTATTGTCAGCAAAATTGATTTTGCCCAGAGACGCTCATTAAAAAAAAAAAATAGAATTAACACGGAAGACATCGCTTCGTGTAAATCCTGGTGGGACAATAGTGTATAGTCAAACAATAATGTATAGTCGCATACATTGTTGCATAAGATCCACCGCGGTAATACCGTCGATAATGATAAATTGATAAATCATCACGCGCACATGCGTTTGCGCGCGGAAAAAGTGAAATAATAATGCAGCTATTTGTATAATTCATATTTATTCATATCGCAAAATCGTGTATTCTTCTCGCAATCTCACTCACTGTAAGACGCCTCGTCGATACGAAGCCGTTCACGCCTGCGCGGCGCGCATTGCCCGCGAAGGACCAAATCAACGGGCGAGGACCGCACGAATACATCATATACTTTCGTCGAAGGCGACATCATTAACGAGTTTTTCCGTGTGTTCGATTGTTTTCCATAACATATAGGTACAACGCGCAACAGTGCCGGACGTCATGTTCCAAACGATTGTGTTTTTAACTGTTGTCAGACTGTTATGACCACGAGAAAACCGTAAATACCGTCCAGCCGCAGGTCCGGCGACAAGGTGCGTATGAGATATTACACCACGGATGATACAGTGATATTTAACAGGTCTTTTTCAAGCGTGCACGTATGCACGTATAATAATATATTTGACTAAGCTTTTGCGGACGTTCAGGAGTACGCGGGCTTTAAAGTAATGGACATATTCAAAGGTTAACGTAAAAAATAATGGGCGTTACACACGGCGCGTACACTTTCCGAAGCCCGCACAAAACGGATATTATTACATCGGCGAACAAAACATCGTGCACGAACCGCGTCTATATCACGATAATATATCGTTGCCGTTTTACGAAAAGGCACGTTAACTGCGACGCACCCGAACGGTGGGCCCACTTGAAATATTCAAACGAGAGCAATCGGGTGGATTATTTATCGCGTTGTTTTTCGATGTTCCAATAAGCGCAGTTATTTATTTTTAAACGATGACTTATTCGCGAGCACCGATAATAGTACCGATAAACAATCCCGAGGAAAATCACATTGCAGTTCGAACACATTGGGTGGTACATACGGTGCACACTGCACGGGATCAATCGGCCTTGTCGCAAGTTCAGCGTGGGAAAAACGTACTCTGCATAAAATGTATTGAATTTCTTCAAACCGTATGAAAATAATAATCGTACATATATATAAGTACATACGGATACTTTTTCGATTTCGATGCTTCGGTAATCTTTGAAAAGTTGACGAGTACAATAATCACACGACTGCATCACGACCACTCTAAGTTTGTACGTTCAGCATTAATTAAAGTTTTGTTGCGAAACACGTCTATACGGCAGTTACACAACATTATTTCGAATAGAATATTACAATAATATATAAATATATAGAGAGACGGAGTTCAACAACTAAATGCCTACTGTCCTGGCGGTGTCTATCGCAGGACGTTGTTGTTCGAAAACTTAGCGCTAAATATTTGTAAGTCAAAACGTAATAAAACTCTTTTTATGTACGCCATTGCGGTGTTGTATATTATTAACACCGATGACGCGAAGAAAGACTAATTATACATGATTTCAGTAAACCTTGCCGAACATTATTGATTCAACGGTTAACTGATCCTATATATTCCGGATGTATTTAATATTTATTCGCTACGACTTGGACACTGCAGGGAACAGCATAATACGGGTGTGGGGAGTAAATAAAGACCGTGCCTACATCCTACGTCTAATTGCAAGAATTGTCACTTATTTTCGAATTTCTGTTGGAAATATTTTATTTTAAATCGGTATCAATTCGTGAGCGAGCTGATATGATAATCAATATATAACCAACAATACACGATGCCATTCAAATATATATTTATAAAATATAAAATATTAATAAAATAATAAAACTCAAATAAAATAGATACTATATTCTGCACGTAAGCACGTATAAGGGTTGGTATACAAATAAGAGATTTAATTTTAAAACATCGTTAGCATGATGGTGACGAGTTCTATTAATATCAATTTTTGTTGTTATAGTGATCTTACGATTGACCTGAATGATATGAAGAATATCCACGTTTATACGCTTACGGTGATGTTATAAATATAAGCTAAATCTACTGGCAGGAGATTTTCTATGAAATACATTTATAGAAATAAAAATTAATCGTATTACGTTGTGCACAACTATCATTTCCTATAACGTTACCGGAATTCCAATATAAATCGTTTATTTGTTACATTTTTTTTTTTTCGTACATATAGCGTAATGTCCGTGTCAATAATGTTCGACAATAACGGAACAGTGCACTGGGAATAAGAAGATAAACGTCTATATAAAATATAAATAGTATATATGCCATCCGATCTTCTATATCTAAAACATATTTTCTCGTACAAAGTTGTTCTATTCGTGCAGATTTACTACCCATACGAAAGTTCGATCGCAGAAGGGGGAAATAACATTTTTACGCAAATAACCGAAACTATTGCTATTGATTCGCTCCGGGTCTAATCGAGTATACAAATCATACTTTGCTGTATTATGGTAGAAGCGTGAGAAAATTGAATATTTACGAAATCGAGTATTTCAACGAATTTTGATAACACGACATTATAATATAAACTGAACCACCCGACCTCTTTTACTCAGCATCGTTTTTTCGAGAACAGTGGTTACATTAGTTCCATGTTTAAAAGGCCATCCCTGTATCTATTTTTTGAGTCACTACGATTAATTAATTATATAGAACAACAACCAAATTAAGAAAATCCCATTTTAAATCTTATATCTAAAAAAAATTTATAAGTGGATATAGACAGTGGCGTGGTTAGATTCTCGGTTGAAGTTGAAGTTGAAGTTTTTTGCCCTTATTTTTCTATTTTTGTCGGAAAACTGTTGAGAAATTCAAGAAATTACCTTCTCGAAGTACCACCGAGACGAAATTTCCCTTCAGAAAAGTATCTGGAGTGTATACATTGGAGCTATCCTTCTGGACAAACACGTGTACACACGGACAAAAAAAAAAAGACAAATCGTAAAATAAAACCGTATTCCTTGCGTTTCAATCATAATCCAATATTGTTTGGTTTAATTTTTCCTCCTACTCACAGATTTTAAAGAATCGTACTAGATTTGATAAGAGAACGGGTAGGGGTGGACGACGACTAATGAAATAGGATAGTCACTCCGTTGCGATGTTCATTGGGGTGAATGTAAGTTCTTACACGAGAGTAGCAGGTACAAAAAATATCATACGTTAGTTCCTACACGATAGAAAAAGGTACTTATGTAAGTTCCTACACTGTAAAAAACAGGTACGTACGTTAATTCCTATACGGCGGCAAAAGGTAAATATTATATATACTATATACCCAATTAAATATGTATATACAAATTTTCAAAAATAATATATGATAAAAAATATAATAAAAATTGCATATAAAATTTTCAAAAATAAATATAATACAATGATTAAAAAATATAATAAAAATGTCATAATGTGACATTTTATATTTTATGAGGTTTATTTCTATAACTTAAAAATTTAACAAAATCGTATTGATTGATTTTGTTTGTTGTATAATCTGAAATTTTTTCATTTATAAAATCTTTTTCGGCCTATTTTTTTTATTGATTTTTGGTTTTGTGTTACTAATTGCGGTTCTTATTTTAAAATACGTATTTAATTGAAAAAGTTTGAGAATTTCAATAATTTTAAAAATATGTGGATGTTGGTGATAAAAATTTGAGTTAAAATCTGAATGAAAACTTCACATGCGTTTGTCGTATGGACTCTATCCATAAAAACAATTTTTTTAGGTATTAATCCAGCTGTCATATGTTTTTTTTTTTGAAAATTCGTATATACATATTATTTAACTGGGTGTATACATAATATGTACCTTTTTCCGCCATGTAGGAACTAACATGCGTACCTGGTTTTTACCGTGTAGGAACTTACATATGTCCGTGTAGGAACTAACACGTTAACACATGTTTACCTGCTACTCTCGTGTAGGAACTTACTATTCCCCCTGTGACGGGATCGTGTTGTTTTTTCCCAAGCGATAGAGTTGGGTACTCAGGATTAGAATTCGGCGCGCACGTTCGGTGACCGCGCACGGTTCAAACCGACCAACCACTCGCCGTGGTTGGACATCTTGCGGTGCTTGAAGTGTTCGCACGGCTGGAAAACGTCGTTCGGCTTGATGGCGCGTCCCCGGGTGTTCTTCGTCAGCCAGCACTGGCCGACGAGCGAGTTGAGCGACTGCTGCAGCTCCTGGTCGCCGATCCCGGTCATCTTGGAGATGTTCTCGTACGAGAGCGCCGCGGACGCGTTGAACAGCAGCATGACCACGGCCGAGAACAGGGACACGTGCGCGCGGACGGCGCGGCCGCCGAACACGCCGGTCATCGCGGCCGAGCACAGCTGCGGCATGAGCACGAGCTTGCGCCTGTCGCCGTGGACGCGCGTGTCGAACTGCTGGTACGCGGCGAACCGCGAGGCCACCTGGCCGGGCAACGCGCACGCGGACGGCTCGTCGGGCAGCGGCCAGTGGCTGATGTCCAGCACGCGAAGCACGAAGTCGACGCGCGGCCGCCGGTTCCGCTCGTAGTACTCGGCCATGAGCGCCGCGGACGTGTCCAGGTCGCGGACCATCGCGTGCAGCTGGCGCGCGCGCGCCGCGCCGCAGTGCACGGTCAACCGGTTCAGCAGGACCCTCTCGCGCGGCTCGACCACCGCGGGCCCGGTGTTCCGGACGAGGCGCCGGGCCAGGCGGTCCCGGTAGTGCTCCTCGAACGCGTCCCTGCCCGCGTCCTCCACGTACCGCAGCATGGCCACCGCGCGGTTCGTCTGCGCGTACGTGGACCGGTTGTCCTTGAGCAGCGCCTCGACGTGCAGCGACAGGCACCTGGGCACCGTCGCGCCGCCGTCCCGGTTCGACAGGCGCCTCAGGCTCGCCACGATCGACCGCTCGATGTCCGGGTGCCCGTTGAACGAGTGCTCCAAGCACACGTGCAACGCGTCGTCCAGCTCGATCAGCTTCACCACGTAGCCGACGTTCACGGGCAGCGCGCCGTACTTCTTGGCCGCGAGCAGCTCGACCGCGTCCGCCACGAGTCGCGCGCCCTCGTCCAGCAGCATCACGAGGTCGTATATCTCGGCCACCGGTCCCGTCCGCTTGGCGACCATCAGCGTCCAGAGGCCCGTGGCCGACTCCACGACGAACCGCATCTGGGGCACGACCAGCTCGGCCATCACCCTGCGCGCGGCCACGTGGCCCGTCCGCCGGTCGCCGTACGCGTGCGCCCTGTGCGTCTCCGCGTCCAGCACCTTGCGCACCACGTGCACGTAGTCCATCACCGAGCTCCTGATGCGCCCGATGAAGTTCAAGTGCATGTCGAGCTTCTCGAGGTACACGTCCTCCACGTGGCCGCCGAAGAACTCCCGGTCGCCCTTGCACACGGCCAACAGCATCTGGCTGCACGTGTGCTCGTCGTCGCACGGGTGACCCAACCGGCTGGCGTCGATCGACAGGACGACCGATCGCGAGACCCGGCGCAGGAAGTCGTCGTCGTCCTGCGACAAGAAGCCGCGGAACACGGACAACGCCATGTCGTAGACCTTCTCTGCGTGCGGATCCCGGCGCTGCACCACCGCGTTCAGGTACACGAACACCTCGTCGACGGTCTTGGCCGCGTCCGCGAAATCGTTCCACGTCCGGGCCATCAACTCCGTGAACGCCCACCCCTCGGCTTCTTTCAGCTTGTCCGTGATCTCGCCGCATAAGTACGACTGCATGCGAAGTCGCACCGCCTCGTACAGTTTGTCGCAGTACCCGGAGGAAATCAACCGGTATATTTTTTCGTAAACCGGCACGAAATCAAAACGCCTCTGACCGTTCCTTAAGATGTCCTCGGTCAACAACATCACTTCAAGAAAAGCACGGTTCTTGTCGAAATCAGGATATCGGTTCATAATAAACTACTATTTTGGTTTGAAACAAATAAAAATAAATAAAACACGATAACGCGCTTGCACACACGGTACGCCGCCGCCGGTATGGATTATATTACTAAAGATTTAAGAAAACACAACGCTGTTGTTATGGTTAGAATTCGTTCATATTTTATAAAATTGTCGTCTCCGAAATATTATCGTATTACGTATATATTCTTAAAACGCGTTTCAAATAAATATTACCATAATCAAAAAAATCCAAATAAAAGAATATTACCATAATCAGTCAATAGTTTGAATGAATACACATTCATTATATTGGTTACGAAACGCTTATTATTTGTAACAGGGTATAAGCCTAAACTGATAATGGAAAAATAAATACTCCCGGTTTAAGATTATGTTCTTTGCATCAACTCAATAATGGTCAACCATTTTTAGATGGTTTTATAAACATACACATATTCAACAAAAAGAAATACACACACGGTTTCGAATAAAAATCCATTTAAATAATATGATGGTCCTTTAACTTATACTTGTTATGTACAAAAATGGCTCGTTATTATTTCTATCGATGTAAATTTCTTGCTTACAAATTTAGGAATAGAAAATTTAAGGAGCTTAAAATGCCATAATATGCATGAATATTTTTTTAAATAAGCCTTAAAAATTATAAAAACATACATTACACAAAGAGAATAATAAATATGCATAATTATGTATATGAAAATATGCACTTTTCCCCTAAAATTTAGAAAATATGCAAAAGTAATTTCAAACTTCGTTTTTGAGCTCACTATTGTCTGGCTCGGATTTTTCGGTCTGCTATAATTTGCGAGACCTTGAGTTCTGACTTTAAAAAAGTAATTGTACCTAGTTAGAATTATACCTTTTACCATAGTACCAAGCAGGTATGTCATATGACATATACTATATTTAAATCACATTTTAAGTAACTGTAATGACAATTTCGGAATAAATAATTATTAGAGCATAGTATAAAATTATTGAATTTGGATTTTTATATTTTAATATTTTATTAAAAACTATTCATAATCTAGATCTTTTATAAGTAATTAGTTTTTTTGTACCCCATGTATTTAAACGTTTTAAACATTTTGGCGAAAAAAATGTGGATGAAAATTATAATTTTTTATTTAAGATATTTTGAAATTTTTTTTCTATATATGTATTTGAAAATATATTTTTTTTGTGACGTTGCAATCAATGAGATTTGGGTGCTAAATATTCACGTAGGTCATGGATTCAAGTATAGGTACTATCTATTCAATTATTTGTGTTTTGATTATTGATTTTCTCAACATTTAATGTAATTAAAAATTTTAAATTTAATATACATAATAAACAATATATCTAACTTATAACATATATATATATATATAATATTGATTAATTATTATTTATTTTAACTAAATATTCAAAATTTTAAATATATAATAAACACAGCATTTGAAAAACATTTCTGAGAAAGTGGGAGGTTTTTAACAAACTGTATGAATTAAAAAGTTTAAAAATCAAATTATTTTATGTGCCAACATTTTATATTTATATATATTTATTATATATTATATAAATTATAAATTTAAATAGTTAAAGATGGGTGAGATACGTAATGAATGCAATTGGTTTATAGACGTATGGTATTTTAAACTTTAAACCAACGGTTTAATACTGTACGGACACACGGATATTTCGAACAATACTAACTAAAATTTTAAGAGAAATAACTAGATGTATATTTAACTGTGTATAGATTATAAGATTATCAAACCAAAATTAAGTTCTGTAACATTTTTATCCATAATGAAAAGTCGTAAATATTTTGATAATAACATATTTTATCTTTTGCCCTACGTCGAGACGGGATACTATTATCAGTTGTATTTTCGCTTAATTTCGAATACGTTTTGCTTTAAATGAAGTATATTTGAATGTATATTAGTTAGCTATACCAGCGTTTAAAGTTTCAATAACAAATATATTTATATATTATATTGATAGCGCATGTTGGTGCTGTAGCACTTCAATGCATTTTAGTACAGGATGTCTCAAGATAGAACTACAGTTTCGGTGGACCAATTTTTTGAATTGTTTTTACATTGTTTTTTGCTTATTTTATTCTACATCATATGTTTTTATTTTTGAAAATTTGTATATACATATTTAATTGGGTATATACATAATATGTACCTTTTTCCGCCGTGTAGGAACTAACATACGTACCTGCTTTTTACCGTGTAGGAACTTACATATGTCCGTATAGGGACTAACATATGTAATTGTTTACCTGCTACTCTCGTGTAGGAACATACTATTCCCCCCGTTCGTTGGGCACCGTGGTTCGGTAACTTGTTCTTAGGTAAAAATGGCTCAAAAAGGTTTCCCACCCTTAACGCGCTGTTCGCGCACAACTGTTGCAAGATGAAATCCCACTACGGGTGTACACGTAATATATTATTTCGGATGGTGACGAATTAATCAAGCAGCGGTGCAATTTCGCAGGCGGAATGACGGTCGCGCGTATGTTGATGGCAGGCGCCACCGGGGCATCCTGCATACGGGTTTGAGACGCCTTAAACGAAAATATATACGTGTGGGCACCACGGACGACGAGTGCGTGCGAGCACCGTAAGCCGGCAGAGGCGCAGTCAGTCGCACGCGCGCTTATGGGTTATGACTTGTAATAATATCATAGTGATATCATTGCCGTTGTACCGTTAACCTGTCATGACAACACGGCGACACGGCGCACACGCTCCATCGCTTTTTCCCGGCGAATAAAAATATACGAATTAATGTATTTATTTTTTGTTACCACACGATACCATATCAATCGCTCACCGGGTTCACAACCCTTAACGCACGTGCCACCGGTGCAGGGCAGGATTGCTGATCGTCACAACTAAAACGTGCGAAACCACGCAAAACCGTAATCTGCAGTCAGTCACCGAAAGTCTGCTTTAGAGAAACCTTTAGCTCGTTCGTACTATACCAGCGTTGAGCGTAAAGTATACAGATGGTAGGCCATATCCTTTTGTTAACATCGGTACACCGGCTACGTGGACGCAGTCACTAGACGTCACTGTTATTGCTTGAAACTTGCACTTAAAACACGTTTACAACGATAGAAAGTCTTGTACTTTGGTCGCGAACATGTTCTCATTGAGTTGAACGCAAGAATGAAGTGGAATGGGAAAATAGAAAATAGAAAGCGAATAGAGTTTCTAATTTGCTATTGGTTGATAATCTGTATTTATATAGTTGAACGCAAACGACGTTGTTGCGACGTCTAGCGGCTGCATCAACGTAGGTGCTGCCAATATTGTAACGATAGAATGATGTATCTGCATATTGTTATAAGATCAATGCTACCGGTAAAGAATTTTATCGACACAAGGGACAAACTGTGTTCTAAACACAGTTCAAACTAGTAAAAGTTCACATTTGTTTAAATGAACAACTGTTCATATTAAAGGTAAGTATAGTAGAATACGCGTACATTGTTTTTACAAGTGATAAACTGTTAATTTTGATTTTCCGACATACTGTACATTAAATGAGCGTTTAATTTTCTATGACCGACGATTCTGATTCTAGCTTTTTCTCATCTCTTAGAACTTGCTAATTTCATAACTTACGTTTCTTTGAGTAGGTCTTTTTTAAAATATTTATAATAATTCATATTCTATTACATGTACTTTGCTGGCCTCTTTTCGGGATATTTAAACGCTATAGATCTTTTTAACCCGCACGCCTGTAATAATATTAAGACTTAATCAAAACAATCCGTACTACAGCATATATATATATATATATATATATAAATATACTCGTAGAAGTACGCGTGCACAATTGATATGTTCCACTTGATACAAACACTCGCCTGTAACAGTATCTGTCTCGAAGTGACGAAGGAAAACACTCGGTCTCAGTACACCTGGGTCCGGCCGAACAACTTTTTTTCATTTTATTTTTTAAGTCGTGTACACTATATGACCTTCTATTTATTTTTTTCACGTCTTGTAATTTTCTTGTTCGCCCACTGTTCTTACTTTCACATACGTATACGGTTCAACCACCGACCATCGTGCTGTGAGGAGGGGGGGGGGGGTGAAAACGAAGACCTATGGGACGTCGCATGACGCCGACTAATTCGAGCCCTTTTTTCTCTACATTTCAATTCAATTGTCTACCCTACACCGTATTATAATATCATTAAGTCGACATTATGATTTTTCCGTCTCGTCGTAATACGTTTAGCTCGGTAGTCCGTTGTTATTCGGTTATAATGTCTGTTTAACCGAATAAAATATGAAATATCTCTTGTGCACGAATGCAAAATTAACACGCGTTGCGGGAATAGGTATATGTGAGTATACACATACCTACGGCCGCGAACAGCGAGTGTAATAAATAATATAATTTATAAGCGCGTTGTCAACAATTTAAAAGGTGATGATACAAAAATGTGTATACGGCTTTGAACAAAAATAAAAATCGTACATTATAGCATTATGAATTTCCTTTCCCGACTTTCTCTTTATTAAAATGTATTCACGCTGGTTAGGTGCAATTTATCATTTTTTTTTTCGGGATGAAACGGGACCATATGCATAATACATATTATGAATGTCACTGCATTTTTCATATCCATTATAATATGAGAATGTGCGCGTGGCCAAAACGTGCATGCATAAAAATACGTTTCGTGTCAACCATTGTTTCAAAATTATTATTCGAAACTGCCACGTTTTATAATACTTGGGTAATTAGAATTCAAAAGAAATGTAACAATATTTTTTATTCCTTCATTTTTTTGTCGTGATAACAGCACTACAATGCACACGAGTTATGGATATTTGAGATAAAATGTCTACAAAGAAATACTGTCCAAATGCTTTTTTTTTTTCAAATGATCCGTTTGATAATAATCACATGTAGAATATAGTAATTTTATGTTGTACGCTTTTAAGTTTTAAAATTCCGTTCGAACTGTAAAAAAATATTCGATCAGCGTTTATTAAACGATTGGTACCTATGCTGTTCCTACTAGTTACACATAATCAGTGTCCTAATTTTTAAAGTTATAATCCACATATGCGCGGTGATGAAAATGTAATTATTTTGCACCGCAATGTGATTGCATCCGTGATGAACACGCGTTCCGAAATCATGGTAATAAAGTTAACCGTAAATACGAATATAGTGGTGACCTTTATGCGGCTTAATTGATTGCACGCACTGTGTTTGCATTTCAAATATTATTGCAGTCGTATATGTCTATAAAATTTGGCCAATTATTGTGTTTGATACATTTAATATTTATCACTTTATGTTATCGTCAACCGCGGTGCTTTAAAACGATGACTATATCGTCGCATAATTCAGCTATGTGATACGTTGTATTGCTATATTATTATTTATTATAATAAATACATCATGGGGTTGTATCTACCAATTATATCTCACAATGATCGCCAAAAGAATAATGCGTAATTCGATCTAATACAATATATTGTATTGTTTAGTATTTTAATCCATGCCCGAGTGTAATTAATATGAAATGCATATTGTGTGTATCATGTGTGCTTGTGGTATTTTACAAGCATGGAAAAACATTTTAATTAAAATCTTGAAGGTTCAAATATTTTTAAAGAAAACTTTAAGTTTCCATGTTTTTGAATAATATATTCATATTAATGTTTGAAAAGGACATAAATCTCTGTCAAACTTTTAGTCTAGTTTATGAGTTTTGCTGTTATATATTATAGTTTATATAACGTTTATGAAATAAACAATTTGCTTATGATTATATGTGTATATACAATATACATATATTATGATTTAGCCGTTTTGAACGTATATAAAGTATTTATTTTTTTCGTACATTGATAGAAAGAAGTAATAGTAATTAGGGTAATAACTTATTACTTTCAAATTCATAAATAATATTGTGAATATATGAGTATACATAACAAATTATATGTGGAAAATATTAACGAAATAATTAGTTTATAGAGTACAATAGCGACAATAAATGTAAATTAAATTATTATTATTAATTTAGTTTCATAAAAATATATATTTTTCAATATAATACCTGTACATAATTAATTAATCCCTAGGCGATGATTGAAACTTATGTTTCCTACGCTTGTCCAACAGTCTGTTGTAAAATAAAAAGAAATAATTACATTTATATGTAGTAAGCGCTCACTTCAGTGTCTTCGCTGATAATTTACGCGCACGGAGATTCACTATCATCATCAAAAACCTAGTCGTACTAGATACGATTCAGAGTCTTGTCTTCTTCCTACGACCCACGGTTATCCGATGCGCACCGTTTCGAGGAAAAGTTGCCCAACTCATCATCACATGGCATAGGTTGTTCGGCTTGTCGAAAACTCATATCCAATGGACGCCGGACTGCCGAAAAGACGAAAAAGAAAATCCATTCGAAAAACACAGCTTCAAAAACTATACACTCCACCAGTCAACTCGAATATGCGTAAAACGTTAAGTCTCCGTCAAGGTATTATACTATAATGTTCGCATTATTGAATTCGCTGCGTCAGCACCACACAATCTAACATTCAACCAACAATCAGCCGACTTAATTCTTTGCTCGTCCCTTTTTTCCGCTTCAGTTGGAGCATTTAACCGTTAATCAATGCACCCCTCATCTTAAATTATTATTTATTGAAGTCTCAAGCGTTTGATTATTATGAACGTTTTCATGGGATTAAAAAATGATATTACAGAATATCATTCTTGTAGTGGGCCTGTATTTAACACTTAATTTTTTGACTGTCGTAAAATGGATTTTTTCAAACATATACAAGGTCAAATACACATTAATCGTTAATCTTTTAGGTTACTTACAAATTTAATACATCAAATCATCACAAATTAAGTTATCATTAGATTTACATCACTACTGGATGGGTCTCCCTCATCAGTCATTTCCCATGTTATAAATCTGTTTAGTTTTATCATATTTGCTTGTTGTGCGCTAATTTTTTGTTTGATTATGTAAATATTCTTCATTTAATAAAAAAAAATACACAAAAATCAAATCCGAACACATAGTTTTATATACATTCAACATTAATAATGTATTTATAAAACAAAAACCGATTCATTTGTTCTTGCGGAAACGCAATAAGTTTTTTGTTTTTAATGAAATCTACAATCTATACCACTTGGGTACAATAAGAAGATATGATAAAGTTTATTTATATATAAATGTTTAAAAAAAATATATACATCATACATTTAATAACATTTATAGGTAGTACGTGACAACTTTGAGGAAAGCAGCAACCCATTAGTAACACTTTCACATGACCTTTTTTATTTTTTTCAATCATTGATTACATTAATATTAGGTAGCAACAGGCCATTACACCATTTCCGTTTTAACTGTCTCGGGGGGGTTACCGGGGATTGCAGGAATAGCGAGATTTCTGACAAGAGGATTGGGATGAGATACTGTGCGAACATAGAAACGTTAATAGTATACTTTAGCTTCTTCGTGAACTTAAACGCAATAAGTACTAGGTATTTTTTAATGTACAACGTAATTGTTGTTATCATTCTAATAAATGTCAAGTGCTTTAAAAATACTTCAAAAGGTGTACTGTAGTCGGAATATAAAAACGCAATAAAAAGCCTGAAATGCCTGGAAACTGGTCATTAATTATGGCATCACAATATATTTAAGGAATTATGAAAAATAAAATTAAAATTCTACTTAAAATCAGTAATATTCCACTAATGGTGTTATCTATTGGCGGAAACATAACGGCTAAACAGTCCCGGGCCACACTAATCTCCCCGAGCCGATCATGTGGCAGTATTGTACATTCCAAATCGTTTTGCCCAGAACCTAAATCGTAACGGGTTTTTTATTTAGACGGACGAATTAATCTATAGACAACCGCACAGACGTGTCCGTCTGATTAGACGAGCCGGATCCACTGATGTTCGGATTCACCCGAAGCCGGTAATAACATATTATATATTCTGATCAGTAAAAACGAAACACTGCCTGCTGCTCGGTCCGACCACGATCCGCGCTACAATTGAGGAAAATATTGTGCATCATTAGAACATTTGTCGCTTTAGTTGAGTATGGTCGGTGTATTACGATCTCGTTTTTGATCCCACCGCACTACCTATCTCTCCACAAACGGTTCACGGCACATGGCTCAGCTACGAACAACTTTTATAGGTCGTTGTTTCACATTTATTCCAAACGACACCAGCTCGAAGACCACTGTCGTTATGTATGATATCATAACAGCACCAACAATAATAGTGGTGCGTGGTGCGAGTAAGTAAAAAAATGTTTTTTTAATAAATATTATCTTTCACGGATTTTATATAGCACGAGACGCGAACCTACGTAGAAGAAACGGCACTCAGCAGCCGTGCGTGCCAGTGCCAAAACGAGACTGGAGATAACGCGGCCGACCACCGCGAGGACGAAATAATACGCACGATGACGATGCAAGTACAACGGACCGTGCAAAACGAATGGAGAGACCGAGTGCGCGGAGTTTGCATTTTTTCGCCTCTGACCAGCTGACCCTGCGGGCCGTTTATAACAAACATGTTCCGGGCGCGTGGTACGTGCATGGTATTATGTGCAATGTGCACGCATGCACATTTTCATAATGCTACGCCACGTCATAATAAAATATATGAATTGCACACGGCCTTTTCGAAATCATCTCGAACGGTTAATTCACCGCCCCTAAATCCACTCGGCAGACTGCGCCAGTCTATCTCTCTTATCAGCCGTGTTCGGCATGATTGCTCTCTCCACCACCGCGTCCAAATCACCGCGTCTCATATTGCCGCCAACGCACGGCTTAATGGCATGTTAAATAAAGGGAACCACCACCGCCGCCCCCGAACTTTCCACCGAACAACCCTTCCGGCACCACCGCCGCCGTCGCGATCGCTCGACTTTATGATAAATAAAAGCGTCTCCAGACTTCGATACGTATTCCCACCGCTCCCTGCACTCCGGCAACCCCCCTTCCCACTGAATCTCTTTCAATCCCTCTCGTCTGCACACACTCGTCTCCCCCGCCCGCACGTCATTCCGATCGACGTCCGATTCGATTACGTTTATCTCTCGCCGCGCGTAGCCGGCAGGTATACCGAATGTGTAAACCGATTACGTACTCGACGAACCGACGACCGACATATCCGAGTGCTTATGTTATTATTATTATAGATATTTTTCTTATATTCTCGAGCAGGAAGACACTGCACGTGGTGCGTTGCCAAGGTTATGATTCTAATAGTAATATTAATAATAATATGTTCGTTCGATTCGATTCCGCTATCAATCGCCTAATACAGCCCGACGAACGATTCGTACAATACGTCAAAGTAATATTTGAATCCTGGTATTATGTATATATATATATATTATATATGTATACACGCGATATCGGTCCGTTTTTTTTCAACCCATAACGCGCGATGCATCGTACACAGACTCTCGATAATATTTTCTCTATAGATACGAAAAAGCAATCGACCGTGTTTTCAGCCCTATACAACGGTAAGAACTATGTGCGCGGAGAAATGTCGTAAACTGAACTATTATACGAATAATTAACGTAAGACGTGAACTCGTGTTTGCGGTGTAGTAATGATGCCAGAAATCGATATAACCATCACAACTCGATACACAGCGCAAAGGATACCACGGAACCGAGATCCTTGATTACATGCAGTCCGTCTCAGACGGAAATCCGATATCATCGAAAACGTGGACGAGACAAGCCGGGAACTATAGCGTAATACCAAATACTTCCCTAGACCCGAGCCAATCCGTTTCTGACAATTTTCATTAAACCCACATTATATCTATCGCGAAGCGCACTATGAGAAATAGTTGAAAACTACTCGCGCACACACACACGCACACGCACACGCACGCATACACGAGCACAATAACACGCGCATATTGATATTAAATTTTCGCGTTTCGCCGTTCACCAGACTCGAGGGGCAGTTCGTCGAATCCATCAAACGCCTGTGCACCTGAACCCGCACCGGGTCGCACGGATAACCGTACAGTTGGCGCGGTGCGCGTATAATCGTCTGCCGGACCGTCTAAATCCCACGGATCGGACCCAATTCACCGGGCGGCAACTCCCGGGAACCCGCGGCGTTAAGTCCGCACGGCGGCGGGTGGGCAACCTTTGCGGAGAGCTTCGCGGCGGAAGCGCGATTTGTCTGCTCGGATAAACGACCGGCCGGACGTTTCGACGGGGAATCCGTCAGCGTCGTCCGCGCGCTAAATTAAAACGCGGCGTAATCACCGCCGCTGCACGGTGTATACACGCTCCCGTCTCGGCCGCGATACACGTCGATGGAGTTTCCGGTTTCGCCCCGCGGTCCGGTGGAAACGTTTTGCTTCCGCCCGTTGTTTATTACGCCAATCAACCCGTTGATTTACTACGGTGTGATGTGTACGCGGCGGGTACCCGTTAGCGGCCGCGTTTGGACTCCGATTGAAACGTATTGTTTTCACGAAGACGCGCGCGTTTCTTTTCGGGCCTGCACGACTGTCAGACCGGAATGCAGTGTCGTGAAAGATACTGTTTTAAAAGTATTCATGCGTAGACACTTATTTTCAAAAGTATTGAAAATACGTACTTTAATAATATTGATAAAAAATGTGTTCGAGTACGAGTACGGATACTTCAAAAAAATATTAACAGGTGCTTTCAAATACTTAAAAAAGTTCCATGAGAACGTTGTTTATCCTATAATCATAAGAAATTAACAAGAATTTTAAAAATATTTCCATGTCTTACGTCACTTATGCAGTGGATGTGACAAAAAGTTTTACACCTTAAACTAAAATAGCCTGTTCTCAAAAATAGGGATTTTTACTAGTATCCATATCCTTTTCTTTATCGTTCCTTGCAACCTGTTGGCTGTTGGTAATTTTATTATATTAAAATTTGTAAGAATAGTATTTGATTTAAAACACAGATACTCTGAGAGATTATTTAATGTACTACGTCCAAGTTCTTTTTTCAAAAATATTTAAAATACCTATTTAAGAACTTAAAAAGTATTCGAATACTTTTAGTCAAATACTTTTCCTCAAGTACTTTACAAGACTGACTGAAGCGTTTACCCGATAATTTCAACCGTCCGAGATTTTTAGATACCAAATATTGCAAAGTCGATAATTTGAGGAAGGTGGTTTTTCTTAATCTCTCAGCAGTTTTCCGACTGTTTGAGAAAAACGGAGGGATAAATTGGAAAAAACTTCATTCGAGATTGAGGTCCGAACTCGGCAATGACTAGTATTTTCTAACGCACTACTATTCTATTAGACCATATAAAGAGTTCTATAACTTCAATAGACATTTCATAATTTTAGAAACATGTATTAATGGCATTTGAGCTGTCTAAAGGTACTTGCGATTTTCGATTAAAAGTTAAACCGATTTCAACAACTACATCAACAATCTTTAGAAATATGTATATTACCTGATCCATCCAAGCTAGTTAATTCAGAATCATTTATTCCCAGGTGCATTATTGTTATTAAAGTTTAAAAGACCAATACAGCAATATGATTTACCCGTCCTTGCATAACACCCGTTATCACATATTGATTTTTATATATTTACATTTTTTATCCGTGATCTACGGACTGCGCGAAGTCATCATAATCTGACTAGTTTCAAAAGGGTTCATAGGTTATGTCTTCGCATGCAATATGTCATAATATATTATATTAGAGTATTAGACTTACCTTTTCCTGCATTTTTGTCGTTCATCTGATTTTCGGGCAGAACTCCGTCACTCTGAAAATATAAATACAAAATTCCGGTTAGTAAATATATAAATTGACATTAGCTGAAAGACCCTGATAATCTTTATGTTTCACCAACTTATATCGGAAATCGCGTATTAAATTTCAATAAACATCTAATTCTATTGGTACATGATTATGTAGTGCAAGTCGGCGGTATACTTGCTAGCTGTTGAGCTCATGAGTTCCAACGCATAATTTATTATTACAACCAGGACAGTCGTCAAATCAAAAAACAAAACTTGATAGATACGTATATATCCATCTTTGATGGTTTCTTTGCTATCAAATTGCTTCGGAAAATATACTCGTATCTGCTGTGCGGCATAGCAGAAGACTGCGGCTTGAACACGTATTATTATCGCATTCAGCCATACAAAAACTCACGAATTCACTGCAGTTCGAATAGACGTTCAAGTTCACGTATTCTTGGCAAAGCCAACCGAATAGACGACAGATATTTTATATTTATAGTGACGTTATCGCGGCTATACTGCACGACTATGGCAGTACAATTAATATTGTAATATGAACAAAAATATGTGATAAGTTTTCCTGGTTCATATACCGATTCAAGTTCTGCAAATAAATAAACTGCATTTTTATTTTTACACCACGAAATCATTATCAATAAGAACGGAACTATAATATTATATTAATTGACCTATCGTTAATATTTTATAAACAATGTGCCATAACGATGTGCCGATTTATATAATTCACCCTCGTTCATCCAATCATCGCAATCGCCTTCAATAATGTTCGAATTAATAAATAACTTTTTCTCCGAAAAAACAATTCGCTCCCGGTTTCCACACTGTATAAAAGGTAAAATACGAGAATAAAAACCAATTATCTCATATAATTGCAATGACAGAAACAATATAATTTATTAAGTTAAGCGTATAATATTATGACTCGATAATTTGTTTTTTATCGATAAGTAGTGACCAGATTTAACAAAATTGAGAGGAAAGGGCAAGGCGCAGGCAAACGCGTGTATAAAAACAATTTATCCTTTGTGGAATCGCTTGTCAGTGGGTAAATTATTTGTATTTAATGTTATTTTTGATTTTTCCGGAGATAGTAGAGCCGTGCGCAAAGGAAATAATACGAGTTATCGACCGTTGAAAATGTTCAAACCGTTGGATTCTAAAGCAATATTATGTTATAGCAGTATTCTCTATCCATAAAGTCGACCAGATTTTATCAAAACTTTTCGTTTCACTGGGATTCAACGATAAATTATTTTAGTATCATTTCTAGTTTATAGACAAACATAATATACGAGTATATATATATGGGAGGAAATATAGGATATTTTTTGTCAGACGTTTAAGAAAGGAAATCTTAAAAAAAAAAGTCGTAGACAAATTTCCGTTCAATTTACTCTCGAGTTTGTCCTTTATAGATGTCTTTTTCAGTCGAGTAAATATGTGATTTCACGTGGTCGACATCAGTAAAGTATATTAGAGTTCATTTTCAGTAAATAATTCATCATTTAACTTCTATTTTATTTTACCGTAAATACTTGTTTTGTTCTACGCGTCATTGAAACGAAATGTGTATCACGATTGAAATGTTTTGCTATTTTCGATTTTTATTACATTTATAGAACACAAACTTTGAATGAACAAACACATTACACAGAGATATTTTTTTCAATTTGTTTGCCCTGTTCAAATCATTTTTTTTCTATCAAATTTTAACAAGCTTATTACTTATCAAAAGTTCGTAAAATTATCGTAACGCACACGAACTTATTACTTAGTGAACACGAAATAAAAATAATTATACGTGGTCGTTTCGAGATCAAAAGTTTATAAATATATTTTATCACAGATTCGGTAGAGGTATATTATGAAGCCATGGAGACATGGATCGGTAGAAACATAACACTATAAAATACAATGATAAAAGTCGTTGGACTTAAGTTTTTAGCACAACAATAATATTTTTTATATTATGCCAAAACAGTACAGTAGAAATAAAAAAATGAGTTTTAATTTTCAAATAATAACATTTCGGGTGTCGAGGAAATATTTTAACAAGTCCATTACACGGCGAAAATATAGTTATGCGAGTCGTGTAGTATCGTTTGGTAACAACCGCGGTATAGTCGTGCATTATATATAACCTTTTCGATTATATAATAGTTTATCAAGTCTTATTCTTAACAGACTGGTGCACTTGGCACTGAATTATGTTTAGCTACATCGTGATAGCGCGCGCCATGTACACGATATATCTTACTTTCACACTTCTGTTAACTAGAACCCCAAATAAGAACGTGTGGCGCTCATAAATCTATATAAAAATATATTTCCTTACACTGTACACAGAGAAGGCGAATCCAATAGGAACGTCACGTTTAAGAGTTTATTAGTTGGGTCAAACCGAGAAGTAAATAATCATCATCCCCATACGACACTACTGTTTTCATTATTTCATCGCGGTACAATAAGTCAAGGGTGGGTATTAGTGATGAACTACAGTGCTACATGTGAAGTGAAACCGAGTTCACACCACTGGTAAAATTTTATGCAGAGAAATTTCCTTATAACGGAATCGGTCGCGACCAACTGATCATTCTGTTGTACGGAGACGAAGAAAAAATAAAATATTTAAAAAAAATTCAAAATTGATTGTAATTGTCTGTATAAGTAAATTTCAAAATAAAGAAAAATAATTGTTATACATGTTATAAACGAATTGATTGCATTTGTATTTTAATATTATCGCTATTTCATGCATGATTTTGATATTAAACTATTATTCGTTTGTTTTCGATGGTTGGGGGTGGCACATCCTCGAGTTTCCGTTGTAATTCCAATAACTCAGCAGCAGTTGAAACAACCGTTGACATTTTAGTGGTTCTTCCACGCAGGAGATTGCCATTTTAAAATCATCCATTTCCGTCTTATATGAGGTCGGTTATGTGGAGGTTTTACGGTATCACATATCAGCGTATATGTGTGTACTCGTATAGTAACATTCTATAATCGAAAATTTTTAGTTTCCGGCATATCGTGAGTTTTTTTGTTTTCGTCGAAACGATAATGTTTCCGTTTCCGGTTAATGGAGGTTCCGCTTTCTAGAGGGGTAGTATTTTAGTACGTACTCGAAATAGGACTGTGGTTTTTTTCCGTACAAGGAGATTTCACTGCAATATTATCATTGCTCCCGTTTACATTGATTTCGGTGTTGTGAGATTTCTGAATACTACGTTATTATTATTGATACCTTTCCGTCGACGGAACGGACGTAAGAATCAAATATTTCACGACCGACGCGGTGGTGCACAACAAACTTATACTGACGTTATATTTTTCGTTGTACCTACATCAAAGCCGCGACGTGCCGCAAACAGAATAAAATAATTATCAATGAGTCGACGACGGGGGTTTTTTCTTTCTTAAAGAAAAAAAAGAATTCAATCGTCGCTCGTAAATCTTCCTGTTCGCAAATCCATTGGCGTCATTAAATTTAGTGCAATGGTCGTTTGGAATTTAATATATTCAGTCTAGTATATAGTATCATAATAAATCTTTATCCGTATTTGAAACACACACACTCATATATATATACATATGTCCGACTCGTTCGCAACGATTAACATATGTAAAAATAACCAAGTATATATATCGAGCCACACAATAGTATTTAATTTGTTTTTGATTCTCAGACCGAAAATCAAAGCAATTAAAACAACCCATTATATTACAAATTAAAATACTCCATTATTACAGCATATATTTACCACGGAGAATAGTGGAAATTAATTAGTATTACACAATATAGACCACAATATAAGATGCCATTTCTCAAAATATCACTTCATGTTCAGCGTTAAGTCCAAAAATAATGTTGATATCGAAACAACCCAAAGTGAGTATACAATAACTACGTTTTTAAGGACGACCTCGCTCAATTTTACCGTAAACAGTTATTAATAATTTATTCGCTGGAGTACCGACGATTATGATGAATTCTTAATAATAAACTAAATAATAAATTAATCTCGTTACGAGGAAAAAATACTTTAACCGGAACAAAAAAACATAACACATCGAAACTATAAGACACGAAAATAGTAGTCGGCGGGTGAGAGATCATTAACGTATTCGTAAAATATTGTTATGTAGTAGTCCACTTCAGCATTTGTATACACAAGTATACTTTAACACAATTCAAAAACATTTATTCGAGTATTTTTATACAGGTATTGCATGGGCGGATAGACCATTTTTGGCCTACAGGGAAAAAAAGGTGCTCGTAAGTCCATTATTATACTCATTATATAACAATATAACATACACGATATTTACAAGATCATTAATTTATTATTAATTTTAAAATTTCAACAATTTACCAAATACTGGGCTCTAAGTTCCTAATCTGTTAATGATTTCTTCAGAATCAATTTTATTAAGAATGTCTTTCTCGACATTCAATAACAATAGATTCTCTTATTCATTTTGGCCTATAGTCTTTCTTAAAGAGTTTATGACAAATTTGAATTGGGAAAATGTACGTTCGCGTTCTACTTGAGTGATGGATAAACTAAACATAAACTTATAAACAAAGTGGTGATCACGACATGTATTTGTATACAAATTATATTTTACCGACACTTCGACAAAAACCTATATAATATACGTTGTTGTTGTGGCAGCGCAGTGGCGGCGAGCCGATAAGACATTTTTTTTTTTTTTTCATACTACAGAATAGATAAAATATCATAAATTAGACTTTAGAGTGACTAGATTGGACTAATATAAAATTATTATTATTTTCTTAATTTCTATCGTGACTGTGTAATATTAATGTGCATAATACGCTCATATAATATGCTCGTGTTAGGAACTGTAGTTCATAATTCATACTCGACAGTCAACATACTCTACCGTCATAATGGAGTCATTGCGTCAAACGATGAAAAGGGACCCGTTGGTCAAATACGGAGAGGGTCCACCGGGAAATTTGCGGTTTCCCGGCAGGCCTATCCGCGCCCGTGCAGGTACGTAGTAGCTTCACATATAATTGTGTAGCACTGGTGTAGGTGCAGTATTCGAAAAGCGGGACAAATTATTGTGAATATATTATTATATTCGCATCAGTTTTGACTTGAAGTTTACGTAAGGGGTGGTACTAGTACGATACTACGACAATGTAAACGTAAAAATGTTAGGCTAGGCGAACACGTACACGTGTAACTGTTCAACACTATCATTCACGTGCCGTCATTGTGTAATACGAGTACATACCAATTATCGTCTCGTGTAATTGTATTTCCACACACCGCGGCATCTCGGCGTGTCGTCATGGTGAACGAAAGGACATTCGAGTTATTTACCGTGTGAAACGTGTCTTCGAACGGGAACGCATATTACAGCTAACCAAAATAAATGAATTAAAGTAGACATTTCGGTCGATTGCGGTTCGAAATCAAAGTCTATAGATGTTTGGTGTTCGCGAGCACACTAATACCTACTGAAAATGGTTTTGCGACGAAAATGCGTAAACAATTGCTTCACAGTTTTACAAGGTACTCTTAGACCTTAGTCAACTCATTCTCGAAGATAAATCTCGATCAATAAAAAATACGTGCGAAAAGTGCATAGGTGGTTGAACGTTTACCGTTCAGAAACAATGAAGGTCGACTGAAAATCGCATTGGAACTACGTTTGGTCAACATTCATGGGAAATTAAGTTTTTTCCACTTTCGAGGTTTTAGGAAATAAAAAATCGAGCTTTCAAAATGTGTGTTCTATTTCATTATTAAATTAAAATAACTGTGTGTATAATTAATTCTTCTTGTTATTATTACTGTTCCTTCCACTTTTCACTGCTTCAAGGACCCTTTGTTTTTCTCCAATAGTAAGCGTTTTTAAATGAGTAGGCATTTTCGCATTCAAAACACTTATACCCGTATATTACTGAACGTTCGTAACTACGAGTACTGACAATACCGAATATTGAGACAATAAGCTGAACGAAACAAAAAAAAATTATGCTAGGACAATAATTATATAGCGACCAGGTTTAATTAACGACTCACGCAAGCCGATTAGATAATTTGTAGAATCAACAATAAGCAATGTCTACGTTATCCGTCAAAGCAGTTTTAAGACTTTCGACTCTTTACAACTCAATAATTTCCATTTGTAAAGAGCTTTTAACGTCAACAATATCAATTGCAAATTCATTTTTAAATAATTTCATTTTGTAATCAATTGAATAAAAATCAGAAAATCTGGTTGAAAATTAATTTTGTAAATTTTCAATGATATTCAAAAATTTTACTTTCACTTCATCCCAGTTACATCGTTGCAATTTCTCCATGGCTAGCTCACAACAAACGAAATGATCAAATTTTTTTCCATCAATATTTTTGTAAAATAATTTGAATTTAACTCAAAATGATTTAATATCCGAGTACATATCTGTTAGCAGTTCAACTTTACAGTTAAACTTTAACTGATTAGATTTTTCGAACTCAAACGGTAGGGAAGAATGCAACGCACACCGTTGTTATGATAATGCTGAATCTGAATTTTATCACACGCGTTTTCCCGTTCTCATTGCCGTGTAAATTATCGGTCGAAGACGAGTGATCCGCGACTGTACAGGTGCGGTAGACGTTCCAGTGTATGTGTACATTATTTGAGCCGTTACAATAAAAAACAATATTAAAATAATACGTAAAACTGTGCACAGATCGCAAAAGCCCGTGTTCCCGCAAATGAAATATTCGTAAGTGGTTTTTGAACTAAAAATCTATCCATTGCTGATATACATATATGTATACGTATGTATATATAGATGTGTATTAATTAATGGGTGCGATGATAAATTAATATTTAAGCGGCTTTCGGGCAGAGTGTTTTTTCAGTTGGTTTTTTTTTTTTTTAATAAAATAACTAAACTGGCAAGTATTTCGAGCGTTGAAAATAAATATTTTATACTTCCTCTATGGTTATTATTCAATTTTCACATTCGTACGGCAGGCACGGGCGGTTTACGTTCGGAACAATATCGCATTATTATGATTTCACCGGAAAATCGTAAATAACGTTGTTTTTGTTTTGGAAATGCGAGAGAAAAAACAATAATAATAACAACAAAAATGAATACATTTCATCCCCGCAGACGTTTGAAATCGTTTCGGGAGCGAGAAACCAAACTATAGTGCCACGGAATACGTATCAAGTCTGAAACAGCATGCACAACGAACGTTTTGGAAAAAAGAATGAATACTTTCACAGCACGCCAAAGATTATGAATTTATTGAAAAAAAAGGTTACGGTTAAAGATGACGATGTAAACTGACGGCCTTAAATTCTTATGAATAATATTTTGCTCTCTGACAACATGTTATTACGAAAAAGCAAAGTCAAATGAAATGTTATAGTGATGACGTTTGCCCCACTCCATTATAATTATAATATTGTGGTCAACTTTTTATACTTTCTTACATTTTTTTTTTATTCCCAATGATTTAATTATTACTGAGTGGTTAAATGCAATACGACCGCTATAATAACTAAAAGAAATAACAATAGCTACAGACTGTAGCCTACAGTGTTCTCCGAATACAATAATGATAGTTTTAGGCTGAAAAATAAATAAAAACTTTACAGTTAGGATAGGTAAAGTGTTTTATTTTAAAGTAATATATTTGTAAAAAAGTGATAAAATTGAAAAAATAAAATTGTCTAGTAAACTAAAAATGCTTCCATTTATGTAATTCCAAACTTTGTTGGTATTTCTAGAAAACCTACTGCAGGTCGCATATTATGCAACAATGTTCTGTCGTGATCACCTAACCATTGAAAATGCCTTTGTTACAATTTAAGATCAGGATTTATATTTCTTGTTTTCATAGTTTTCGTATCATTTGAGATTTCCACTTTTGTTCTGAGTGTATCGAGAAAAGCATTTCGTACGAACCTCTGCATAATTATATTCGTATAATAGTATTTTAGTATATTCGTTATCAGAATAATTAAGTATATTTGTCAACTATGGCGTTTTCAGCCGGCCCAGTGCAAGAGGATCATAACCGTTTCCGATCGGATTTTCTATGCATCGAGTTACACACATATATTTTTATTATGATTATTAATTTTAAACGCGAAATGATAAGTGGGAAAAATCTTCCGTCCGCAGCCGTAGGTGAATACTAAACGGTCGACGGTAAGACGACGAAAACTTTTACCGTATATGAATCGATTCTATATTGTATACAGCGCGAGCGAATGTTTTTAACGCGATACCATGTGCAATCGCAAAGCCAAAAAATGTGTTAATCAGCCCGTGCGCTTCCGTATCAAAGCCACTGTATTAGTCATCATCAGACACACGACGAGACTGCAGCGGTGCTGTATCGGGGTCACGTTTCCTGTCCACGTCAAGACAGTAAGACGGACGTGTTTCCTTTGAAACGTCCCTTAGCGCCGAGAAGAAAGTATAACAATCATTGCGCAATCGCGGAATAATATTAATATCTTGAGCGAGGGGCGTCCGGCACGTCGTTGGAACGGTAATTCCCAGGGTTTCTATCCGTTGCGAAATAGCACTACACGTCGATTATTGAACTGCAGTTTTTCGTTAAATCGCACTGCACCTTCAAATCGAACATTTTCCGTTTTCGCTCGTGTGCAAGTTTACTTGAATGTTTTTACGATACCAACTTCATTGCGTAAAGTTCTTGAAAACGGACGAATACGAAACGCTAGGGGGGTCGACACGATATACAGTTATTTCGTGTCGTTAAAACACACGATTACACGAGGTGAGAACTTCGGTTGACGCGAACACATTGAGTTGTACGAAAGACGTGTTTCGAGGATACAGTTTGGGTTTTCGACGGGTGAAAATTCGTTTTTTTTTTTTGTTTTATTTACTGCGACGGTAATTGTATTGCTTTCGAAAACTAATTTTTACCCCTTAATACGGTTCGGTATACTATCGTAACGGTGTTTGCGAAAAGCGCAGTCGACAAACTGTATCCGGCTACAGTAGTTATACGTATATATATATATGTGTACGTACACGTAATGTTATCCGAGATGTAACGATTATTGCGGAAAATATTACGAGTTTAATAGGGCACTTTGAAACGTCGGAACCGTTAACCCGGGGTATGCGTTTCAACACGAGACATAGCATGACGTACAAATTAAGATATATATCTATGTATACAAATATAAATATTACATGTACGTGTATACGTTCGTTCGTGCAGCGTGTAAGTATATGTGTACACTCGGCGATAAAAATGTGCATGTTACGAACACGGGACAAAAATTAGATAGCTTTATACATGGAATATTTATAGAATATACCTCCTTAAGTGCCCCGTTCCGTAAGAAAATAATAACCTTATGACCATCTAGAATCTAGATAATACGAGAAACATTTCTACGTAGATAATAATTTTTACATACGTATAATGTATTGGACGTACGAAACTAATGCTTTTAAGACTTTGTTCTCGGTAAATCCTTCGTCCGTGGTCCGAGTAAACGTCATAATGGTAATTGAAAGATGTATCGAAACTCTTTCGAAACACACACACACGCGCACACACACCACACACATATACTTTTAAGTATAGTCGAGAAGTAGTCACGATTAACCGCACGACATTGAATATGTATAAAACAAAATAAAAAGGATGAGGTGAGATATAGGAATGAGTGACTGGTGTAGGTGAATTGTCAGTATATCAATTTGAAATCAACTGGTTTCGAAACCCGATTCCGTGCGAAGAAGAACGAGTGGATCTATTCTTGGCCAATCAGTAGGTAAAGACCTTATAGTTTCTGATCAGGTTGTTTAAATCAATTTTTACGAACAAGTTCCGAAAATAATATGAAAAAAGTGAAAATATTTTGAACATTATAGTTTCTCTAGAAAACGCCAGTATAAGCATTCGGTGAAAATTTCAAATCTGGCCAACTGTTATTTATTGAGTTACGATTAAAAGAAAAAATTCAGTTTTTTTCATAACCTGTATTCTGTAAATGTAACGTTTTTTTTTTTTTTTATTATCAGTATTTCTCAAGTATGAGAAAACTGTTAAGAAATGTAGAAATAACACCAGCTAGAAAAAACATTTATATAAGAGAGAGAAATGTTGACGATCGGAGCAATTCTTCTGGTAGAAATTGTGTAATCAGACACAAACTGAAAATTAAAAAATTAATTAAACATACATCATGATAAAACTAATGAAATCCTCGCTTTACTTCCAATCTAAAAAAAGGTTTAAAAAAAATATACAATTATTATCATTTACATCGGTGATAGTCAACAAAGTGCATTACTATACAAGAGTGGAATTAGCATACATTTAATCACAATGAAAAAAAATTATTATAATCGTTGGTGGTTCACTGCGGTCGATGATCAAGTATAAGCCACGAACATTAGTTATTATTCGAGATCAAACGTCGACAAAAACGCCAAAAACCCAAATTCAACGCCAGCGGTGGTTTAGGAGTCTTATTCAAATATAAATCGTATTTGTTTTGGTATTTCATCATACATACAGCGCGTGGAATATACTAGAATATTGCTATGGATTCAAACGGATTGGCATTTTTGAAATTTCACTTATTTTTTGATATCGTATACTGTTCGGGCGAAGTAGTTCAGATATTACAGTAGGTGTACTATAATTAAATACCTATGAAAAAATGTGTCGAATCCAACGTTATAAAGTAATGCTAGACATTTCTGCGTCTCATAGAGGAATTCATAACAGGTATATAAAGAATAAAAATAAAAATGCATTGAATGAGAATATAAACATTTTTATACAATATCGCACCATTTTCCTTTAGACCGAAGCAGTCCTGCACTACTGCTATTTCATTCTATTTGAAAATTGTAATATCTTGTGATGTAGTTTTTAGGGCGTTGACTGGGTTCGCACAGGTTTTCAAAATTATATATTTTTAATAGCTCAAGTGCGACCACAATGATACTCGTATACAAGTATGCATGTGACCGTGGAAATATGCGTGCACGGCCTAACTTAACCTGACCGTTCAAATTATTTGCTCTAATTGCAATATAAAAATGAAGACTATCGTGTTTGGAAACAACACGATCAGAATATTTACATGAGTAAAACAAGATCAGGGTAATTACAATAAAATAATGTTAACGTAAAACCGAAATTTAAATAACATATATTAGATTAAATAAGTCATCAAATGCTATACATTTGGTAACTCTTTGTTGCTTTGGTAGTTTCAAAGTCAAAAGTCATTTGTCCAGTACTGTGCTATGTTAATTACACATAGTTGTGAATTGCTTCTGTAAGGTCCTTGTCATCGTGGGCAATACGATAGTTAATGGTCAGTATTATGGTAAAGTGTTGGTTTTTTTTACAGGGGTGGGTAACCCATTCTGTACCATCCGTGATAAATATCGTTAATACTAATTATCTTTTATCATGGTACGGACAAACTCTTCGTACGGAATATTATTCACCTGCTGCGGCCTATGATTTTAGCTGGGGGCCATCTGCAAGGGACCTACCTTCATTCAAACAATCACTTATACCCCACAAATGACTCAATCACCGAGTTCTCTCCGTGTAGACCGAGTGGACCGTGCCGAATCGGGCGATAATATCAGTGACCAGACTGGGACCACACGTTACCATAGCTATAGCTTACCCGATGGATACTGATTAACATTCCGATAAGTGACACTAATCAATAATTTGAAATAAAAATTATTAAAGAACAAAAAAAAAATAATTGTATATTGAGAAGTATAATTATAATATAATATAATGCCGAGAGTATTTTAAATATTATATATGTACAAAAGCTACAACGAATATTTTCAACCGTTGGTAATCATCAGGTTATAAAAGCATATATAGCATTTTATATGTACAAGCTGATTTTTTAGACGTGCTCAACCCCTTTTTTGGCCGTAACACTTTAATTAAAATTTTTTTTTCAATTTTAAAGTTATCAAAATAACTATGTTTTCTATAGTGTTTTATTTTTGTGCCACCTTAATAAGTCCTGTGGTGATACAAACTATTGTTTTCAGATAGGAACACAATGTTTTTTAAGCAAAATAGTATTCAATATTTTTTTTTTGGAATATTTTATGTAACGTAATCAAAATTCAGACCAATACTTTCGGAATTGTTCTAAATTAAAATTGCGTAAGAAAAGTGTAAAATTCGCGTTGTTTTGAATTAGTAGAAATTACTGATAACACGAAATTACAAATTATTTCACTATCTTAGGTATTATAATGCTATTTTCCTTAATACTTAAATTAGAATAGTTCAAAAATTACATGTTAGAATTATGATTTCGGTACACCAAAATGTACAGAAAAATGACTCCAATGAAATGCCGTAGTGAAAATTGGGTGTTCCCATTTGAAAAACAAAAATGTATATCGCTAAAGGACGGCATGGAAAAAAACATCATTGAAAACGTAGTCTTAACTGTAACTTGAACGTTGTAGAAAAACATTTCAAATGAAAGCATTTTTACGGCCAAACAAGTGGGGAGTGAGCACGTCTATAAAATGACCCTTTACAAGAGTAGTTTATAAGTGTAGACATTTTTTTTTTTTCAAACAAATAATTTTAATTAAAGACCAATGTAAATGTACCACTGATATATTGACTGAATACGGTACACGCGTGGTCTACACGAGTCACGCGGTGGTATATTGTGTGTATACAGTGGAACCTTTACGGTGTTGATTGTTTGCACTCGCGTAGTGATATACCATTACCGATCGAAAATTATTTCGCGTACACTCCTTCGGGCACGGTACGATTCCTCGCGGTACCTTTTTAGGTCCACGATTGCAGGCGCTATGTTATTTTTATTCCTATGCAACGTTGCAACAGGTGCATGGTGAATATTAAAAAAAATTACATTGAAGATTATTAGAGTATTTATTACTTCTTATTGTCGACACCAGAGAAAACTTCCCATCACTAAGAAGTAATCGGTTATAACCTATATTTTAGATCATTATTTCATGTAATATCAGAACTATTAACTTTATTGTAAGTCCCCATATAGGTACGAACATACGTATACTATAATCGCGCGTGACAAAATTGGTTAATCCACTTCAGTGCAATGATTTTTTAAAATCCTTTCTCTTTATGAGCATTAGAGGAACCATAATTACCAAATTCAAAGTTCGTTCGTTTTTGTAGTTTTTGAGAAGTATCGATTAGTGAGTCAGTGTTATTTGGATTTTATGCAAAGAATTGTATTTTCATTTAACTCGCACACCACGATCTGAGTTACGACGCGTAAGGTCTTTGGGACGTACGATGTACGTGAGATTCTTCCCGACGTCCACCTGTAGGTCTTCCACCGAAATCTCGTATACAACGTTTGAAAATTTCAAGAGATTATGTATTTTATTTTTGTATCCAACAGAGTTTATGAATGTATTGTTTAATATTTCATCAGTTATATAAATTGTGTAAGCATAAGCTAGTGTTCCCGTTAGTCAAAAATAGAAGTGATATCGTTTTACGAGCAACGGAAAAAAAATTGGATAAAGTAATAACACTTGAGAAGTGTGAAAAGTTTAATTTCATAACGATATTTTTGAGACAAAACGTAATTATTGGTATTATATTTCAATATCATTTAGCTTCAGCGGAGACAGCTGGAAACTCCGGCTAACTTAGTCGGTATATCACGAAACTCTTTATCTCGGGTACGAAACACTTCGTAACTAACGGAACATTTGTAACTTATTGTACCAATAAAATAAGGGAATTGGTATTAGTAAGTTATTCTTTTTGGATTTTGATGTTTGAAGATAAGATTAAAATAATATGGAAACATTAAGGAAAACTCATAAAACGTTCTACAAAAAAAAAAAAATAAGTATTGTTTATCACATAATACTATTGCAAAGCTACCATTCACTTAAAACTCTGTTTGTGTAACAATAATATTTTTTTATGTACGCCCTCCTGCTGTTATATGCGTGTGTATATAAGTACGCGTACACCTGTAAATAATATATTTGCATGAGTGTATTGTTATTTTTTCAACACAACGGGACGGGTACTTATTTGCGATGTTAAATTTTAAACGAAAACATCAATAATTAGTATTTTTTATTTCTCGGTAAAAATGGGGTGAATACTAGATCCCTAATTATTAAGTGCATCAAAAAAGGATATAAAGAAAAAACGCAAATTTACTTTGTTTATGTACAACAAATCGTGGCGGAAATACAAAACATGAGAATTGCACGCGATCGTTAAATTAAAAAACTATCCAAAAATTACAATTAATTTCCTCAAGTTCGTTGAAAATAAGCATTGATCTAATTCTCAAAAATGATGAAATTATGTAAAGTTATTAATATTTGTATAAAAAGGAATAAATTATTTTTTTAATATTATTTTACATAACCTAAATACATTTTACAGAAATTGTAATGCAGTTATGTCCATACAATTATTTCTAGGAACAAAAATATTAGTAAACATGTATATTTGTATTATGTCATATTTCGCGTTCTTTAAATTAAAATAACTTAATGATATACTACATTATCCATCTTTATGAAAAGTAATATTTTTAATATTCGCATATATTACATCTTAAATCGATTAATACAGGCTAGATTGATTTATATTCTGATAGTATAATACAAACAACTTCGACAATATACATTAACAATCGAAGAATTAAAATTCCTTCGAATTTTTATTGTATTATTCTTACGACCCAATGTAATCTTTTCCGGTCGTAGAACTATTTCTATAAAATTCCTCCTCCGTTTATTCACGGACTCAATGGTAATTCGTGTCTGTTAAAACAACCCCTAAAAAATGTTAAATCATTGAAGAAATCTCCATGACACACTCTTCGCACTATTTACCGATGCGAATCAAACTGGACACTTTGCTAACTGTTAATATTACCCCGTCATATAACATTCGCTTGCTGGACTTGTACGATCATTAACAGGACTTGATTTGATATGCTTTCTTACGCATGTTATCAACACATCTTAATAATTATTTATGATATACATTTGAAACGTTTTTGAATGAATTTGCCCGCACGCATCTGACATGACGTTCTGGTATAGTATCACAGCGCAGTATGATGGAAAAATTACATGTTCACCACTTGCCACTTGGTGTTGTTGCTTTTTTTTTTCGCCAAAAACGAGTTTTGTTATCAATCGTAGACATTGAACGAGCATGTTTCACTCGGTAATTTTAATGTACGGTCCGACAGCGCGGGGTAACAATGTTTACATTGTGCCCGCGAAACACCTCACTTGTAATGAATGTAAGTTTTTTTTTATTTTATTTTACTTTTTTCAACGCGTTTTACGCACGATCGAGGTCATAGTCACCGAGGTACCAGTATTTATATTTTTATCGTATTCCAATACCGTCCCGAGAATGTATTCACAAATACTCGTATATAGTCGGTCGTATACGCGGTAGTCGTCGCTCGCTGCCGTTACAATGTTTGTCAGCGTATCAGCTACAATGGAGAAATTATAAGTTTTTTTTTTTTGAACGAATAAACGCGAATGATTTTCTTTTTTAAATCAACGCAACACATAGTATAAAGTGTTTTATTATTTATGTATGTATTATTTATTAGAATACTATTGTTATATCATAAGAGTAGCGCGATACATAATAGTCATCGTCACATGCGTATATGTGAATTACTAATGGCGCCCGTGCAGGGCTGGACTAACAAGTTATTGAATATCATGGGGGTGATGGAAATAGAAAACTAAAGCAATTTACTCAAAAATAAACTCTATAAAATTGCAATCTTACAATTTTTCAAAAATAATAAAATATTTTTTTTCCTTTTTTCCTCAAACATTAAATTTGATTAAAATATGAAATATTTGTAGTACTTGTCCCCATGAGTCTTATAGAAAAAATAGAATTTGAATATCTTTATCATATCAGGAGATATCGCAATGGGTGAATCCTCGGTCGGTTACCCTGTATATATTATCCAGCTTTGTGATTACAAGTACATGTCTAAATGTTTCTCTGTGATGATAATAAAATAATAGATTTATGCGTTATCACAATATTTATATTGTCACTTATACACAACACACAGTATTCAATTAAGTACAACAATTACACGTTTAAGCTGAGTTTTGAAGGTCTCATGTGGAGTACTATGATCATTCCAGGTTCGTATCGTATAAGGCTCTACAATTAGGTAGTTGCGCTAGGTTGCAGGTGGTCGCGATAGAATCCACCGGAAGAACACGATATTACAAATTTATTGGCTATCTCGTCTTGTACACATTACGTAATCGATGTTTGTATAGCTTTATCATCCGGAATTGGCGGCTGACGACAACCCGAGTTAAATCCCACCCGCGTCGACTTTTCTTAAATCTCTGGGCCTGGTCGCCGAGCTATTTCCTGCTTGTACGATTGGAATAATATTTGAGCGTAACGATTGCGCTCAAAAACGACCATTTCCTGTATTATACTCGTACTACCCTCGTATAATGCGCTAACGTTTTACATACTTTCACCGACTTTAACCGACTTTCACAGAACCAAATGTGCTGAAATGCCAGGACACCGAAAAATATGTAAAACATGATACGAACAGTCAAAAAAATAAAAAAATTTAAAAAAATATCAAATTTTTGTTCGAACGTGATTGTAGCGAACAACGATCGATATGCTATATTCACCACGACGCTGCAGTATACCGTTTAGAATGATAATAGTCTATATTGTGTAGTCGCTCGATTGGTTTAGAGCAGTTAATGGCCTTAAGCTCTCCCTATTTTCTGATACATCGTTTACGCATGATATTTCAATACTAATCGTGTTAGTTCGACCGAGTACGTTTCACACCATTTCGGTAATATATTCAATTAAGAACGAACGAAAACGGTCAGTAGAGTGTTATAAATATCACGAACGAATATACGGTATAATATTATATTGTGTACGTGATGTACTAAATACGTTAGTTTTGTTCATCATACGGGCGCATTACATTTGGAAAAAATACACTTATAAGTTATAAGTTATAAGTTTATAACTTATAACTAATGTCCTTTACACGTCCACAAAAAACAATTATAAAGAAGTTCGTGTACGCCCTGTCGACGAGTCAACGTATACATGCAGACGTACTCATCGAAGCTATTAATGGATTATCTCGAAACACCTAAGTCAGTAAGTGAATCCACTGACGAACTTATATCTATGATGTCATTGGTTAGGATAAAACGAATAATCATGTAGTTAATACATGTAGTTTTAAAATTAACAAATTTGATACCTTGTGTATGTACGTGCTATGTGATATATGCTCAGTCGTAATGCGCTAATGTTTCTTTAAAAGAGATCAAATTATAATACATAGAATGGTGGTAACGGAATGTTAACGTCCATCCCACATTCCCACACACACCTTCGAGGTTACCGATTAAAACCGTTTGTAACGGAATTTCAGACGAAGACCCAGCCGAATATCTGTGTATTGTAGTACAAAGTGGTAAAAACTCGTTTGCGGTTCACCGCGATAGCATGTCGACAGGGCCAGATCTGTCTGAAAGAAAAATAAGCATTGCTAACAGGAAATTCTCTTCACAAGAATATTAATACCTTTTAGATATAATAATTGGGTTATCAATTAGGATCATATATAAAATCTGAAACGTTTTCTTACGGGCCCCAATGTACTTAATCCGGTCCATGCCTTGGTTGGACCTGTAGCGCAATACGGAATACGCGTATTCAAAATAGCTGAAAGGGGCGAACAACTAAGGTTATAAAATGTTTTTACTTATATTATTTGATATAAATGTAGTTATTTCACAATATTTTAAACAGTGTTCAAGATAAGCGCAATACTATAGTGATGATATTGTTCACGGAAGTTTTGCTTGAAGAGACCTTCTGTCCGGCGATTATAAAAAAATAATATCTTATCGAACGACGCGTAACTGGATCTATTGACTACCCTACGAAACTATGCACGAATTTCAACTTAAAAAAAACGGTTTTAAGGTCCTCAATGTGTACGTGTTTTTTTTTTCGTTTTTATTTCTATGAACGATCTGTATTGTATATAATCCGTAAATCTAGTAAAACAGTGTACCTATACCACAGGTAAAGTGGCGGACGCGTAGGAAATACGCCAATGTGATATTTTGAGGTACACACACAGCACGCGTTTTCGAACGGATAAATATTTAAAAATCGCGTTTCGTCGGCACGTTCGAACGTCACACGACCGCGCGGGGGTCGAACAATGGATTTTACTTCGAAGCAATGGTAACCGTCGACGATATTAACCCCCACACCCCGGGACCAGAAACAATAATAATTGGTCGCATCACTCGCCCCTGCGAAAATGTGTCGTGACGACTCCGTCTGTTTCCCAACCCTCCGCCGCACGCGCGCTGCGCGAATGACATAATAATTGATCGACTCTTTCGGTCCCGAACGCCGCACCGCCGAGCCGAGGCAAACGAGATTTATTAATGTAATTAAAATTATTATTATTTGTTTTGTTTTTTTTTCCCCTCGAATGCTATATTATTATTACACCACCAGCCGCCCTCTCGTTATCGTATTGTATTACTGTGATTATTATTATTATTATAGGTACGACTACCCTTTTCACATGCGTGTGACAGACGCGATACGACCCTCCGTTTGGCGAACGTCAATAATTAAACGGAATATTTAATACTTGTTATAACGATAATAATAATAATAATATGTGTGTACCAGATAGGTATATTATAATATCATGGTTATGTTTTATAGCCACGACAATTCGTGACCATGTCGACGGTCAAACACCGGATATTTCAGAACATGTAGCACGTCTCGCCACTATATAATATGATATATAACTCATAAGCGTGACTAGACTTCGGCAGCCTATCTTAATGATCAACGTGACCTTAATGTAAACAACCTTTTTTCAAACTTTAAAGTCATAAGATATAACTTGTAATTTAAAAAAAAATCTATTATACAAGAGCATATTTCGTCAGTGTTAAGTGCATTTATTATTATTATTAAATAATAATAATTGCGTGCATTGTGCTGCATATTTCATAGTTGTCAAGTGCACGTACAGCTCTGTTCATAATCCATCATGCCTTAAGACTCGGTGTCTCGGTTGACGGGTACTATTTGAAAACTGCACTGGTACCACAGGCATTCTCAGCTACCACCGTTGATAACCCTATAAGAACTATAAACTTGACGAGCGCGTGTCGGAACTCGCTTTTCGTCGAACAACGGAACGGGACAACTCTAATATAGGTGCGTTTCATATTTATGTGACATGCATATTTTTGAATTCGCCCGAAAATCTTCGACATTTTTAAAAACGATTCGTAGAAAACATCGTTGGGTTCAAACTGTTAAATCTTCAAAATTTTGCTCGCTGTACATCCAAAATAATCGAATGATATGCTTATACAAACGAGGAGCCAAAAAAAACTTTCAGATCATGATACTGATGACCTTTGTTCATCGGGTGGATCGGTAAATTTACTAATGGTATACAGCAACGACAATTATTTCGGTACTGCAGTTATCGCCACCTTCACCCTAACCTGACGAGTCTACTGAGTACAATTACAGTGTCATAACGTATACGTCGAATAATGGTTGTTTAAAAAACAGTATTCAGTTGAAAAAATGTATTATTTTTCTTCAAATTAATATTGTGTAGGTGTAATCCCTAAGATCAACGGTGTAAACTGTTCCGCGATAGCAGTCGTAGAAAATAGTCTTATAAATATACGTATGTATATCGATCGGTTGGAAATTCCAATCGTTCCGGATGCCGGCCGGCCCGTGTTGTAACGTTATTATGACGTGAAGTATAACTTTTTACGTTTCTCGAGTAAAAGCCGAGTATTTAATTATTTTGCTATTTCGTATATTATACGATGATGTCCGATTTCAACTGGTAATACTTCCAGACCGCAGCTGCGTCCGAGAGGTCATGTATTGTTATTCGAAATAAGGAGTATAAGTATTAGTTTTCAATATTATTTCGCATCCGAAATGTACTCTACGTACGCGCCCCCGTGAACGATTAGGATACAATGTACTCGAACGGTACTTAGATAAGTGGTGTACGGCTAATCCAGGTAAATAATTATTCGAAAAGAAATATACGGACAATAATTTCCGAAGAAAAAAAAAAAACGGCGATGGAGAGATATATCATAGATTTGCATAGTACAACGAAGCCGTTTGATCACGTCGATAAAAATTGAAAATGGTTAATTCAAATGTGCCCAATTAAAATATAGATCGCAACCTTTATTCGTTATACGTAGAAAGTATAGAATAAGTATAAAAAAACCTAACAACGATAATATAACACATGGCGAATATTCCACGATCGATACAGTTTTAAGTAGTATTTCGTGTCTATTTTTGCTTTTTCTTCGAGTCTCACCATAACCCAATAGCCGAAGTCACCGACTGCAAAATTGTGGCTTACATAATATAATAATAATAATTTTAATAATAATAATATTTTTAATAATAATAATACTTTGCGCGAGTATTCATTTGTATTCATTTGAGTAAAATCTATATAATATTATAAACTACAATATATCTACCACGGTACGCATGAACGATAATATTACGTTTGAACGAGTAATCGTATTGTGTTTGACCGACGCAGGTCGATATGATGTAGTACGACTAATCACGATTGTATTTAGTTAAGTCCAGCAGCAAGCCAGTGGCCGTAAAGAGTTCTTTAACACAACAACTATACATACCCTTGCTAAATAAATAAGATCAAACAAACGTAGTAGTACTGCTCTATGTCCGTATTTAGCAGTAGTGCTTTTTCGAATGCCGCATTGAAAACCAACACGACGTGTAATTCAAAAGCACAAAATCATTTCGAAATGAACATTTTATAAAAATTGTGTATAAAAACGCGTAAGCCTAAGGTCGCCTCCGAAATGACCTCAAACACGGCAAGGAACACAATTATTCAATATGATAATTATTATCATAGATATTATATATTGAAATCGTTTATAGGACTAAATATTTGAGCCACGACCAGGAGGCGTGTACAGAATAAAATGGTTAAAAATCCGATTTTTGAAGAAAATATCTATAAAAGATAATGATGTACGCGTGGCGGCGATAATACGACAATTAACAACCCGTATTAATTCGGTATCGCTGACGGCGGCTTACAGTCGGTATAATAATATATTGTACAGTCCTTTACCGCCGTTATCCTGCTGCGGGCGGTCAGCCAACCATACGGAAAACATCCTGATTCGTTTCCACCAACTCATCGAAATGCGTAAACGATTTTCAGTGCTATCGGAAACAACGACAACTATAGCTGGCAGCTTGCTGCAGCAGCGTTGAGACTATTCTCAAATAAACCATAATATTATCTAGATAGTTTTTACTACCAACAATAATTATTATTGTAGGAAACATATATAGTAAATCAGAAAAGGGAACGCTTAGGAAACCCTTTATTAAGAGAGTGTTCAAAGACATCGGAATAAAATATATACGGGAAGCTTAAAAGAACTATTAGCGACGGGGAAAAACGGAGACATCAACTGCGATGGTCGTCTACACAATCTGAGGGTTAAAAAAATAACAGACAGTTTTTACCACATTTTATATTTTTATCCTATTCGGAAATAATAGAATGTTTCATATGTTTAGAACATATTTCTGGGAAAAATGTTAAACGAACGTTCGATATTAAAAGGAGGTCTTCCTTGATAATATGGTGAAAGAATGCATGCTAAAAATGGCCTCGGGCACACCCCGTCAAATTCTTCTTCGACGATAGGATACATATATATATATATATATATATATATATATATACGAGTATTATATATAAGATAATATATGAACAAATATGCAAGTTAACCAAGCTGTGAATACAAACGAATAAATAATAATAAAATACATATATTTAAAGTGTAATGTTTAGCCGCGCTTCATTTATCTCTTACAGATGTCATAGTAGATTTTGTGTGTGGGAATCGTGGGAAGCCTCTTCGAGACTGATTATCATTATTATCTATGTAGTGATTTGGTAATTGTTATGTCACACTATTTTGTATCGTGATTAGTTAAATAATACTAACAATCGCTTTAGTACGGTTTAGATAAACAAGTCAGTCACAACTTACCTATTTAATATCGATTCAAGGAAAAAAAAATAAAAGTACATCTAAGATTTGAATATTTGTTCGTGTAAAAATTAAAATACATGGATTATTCCATTTTTAGGTGCTTTGATTTGCGTCTAATCGTTCAACTGAAAACAAAAACTGAAAAACGCAGAACGCACCCCTTGATGTACGATTGCATAGTATATTTTAATCACTTCGGTGCCACCGGGTAATGACTTATATTAATATTTGGATCGTTATCTATTTAAAGATGGTTCAACTATTTTACATCTTTATCCAAATCCATACTACTGCAGCGCAGTCACGTGTGACTAAAATCAGTGCGGCGGCGAGGTGAAATTCGTTATCGTATTCGAAACAATGATCGTTTCGGGTGCGTTGAACGTGCAGCTCGGAAAATTCGACGAGTGCCGAAGTACGCTCGATAGCACCATTTTGCGTAGGTCACGGTAACGCCGCCGTTTATTTTTTAAAATATGCACAGTACATTCTCGTCCGATCGATAATTTAATTTTCCGGATTGTACTCACGCGCGCTCGTAGGCCGATATTATATGACTGGTCACAGAAAAAAAAGTCGTCACAGTTGGATTTTTTTTTTTTTCCTTTGAAATTAAACGATTCGCTCGCATTGTTATGATCATGTCGGTGCATATTACGATACAATAATATATGCATGCGTGTACACTGCTTGCACACTTAATATTTTATCCCCGTAAAATGCAATAGATATACGCGTTGCGGGTTTTATCACATTACTGTAAAATGTAAATGTCCATGTGCAGGAGCGTGCAGGCGCCCGTGAGTGTGTGTGTCGCGTCGCGTCATCGGAAATTCAATAGCTGCTTTTCAAAAGCTTTTATCACCAACAGTGTATCTGCATATAACGCGAGTGCACTTCGGTATTGCCGATATATGATTTCATAATGTATGATATTATACCGTGCTAAACATATTGTGCGACTAGTAAAATGTGGGATACATAGAGATTTTAATTAATTAATAGGTCCATTAACTTTTACTACGAACCCGGAACCACCACGGTACTTCGTTGATTTGACCATTTTATTAATTAGGCACACGTTCGCGTACTCCGATCGAATATGCATAATATTAATTTAATAACAAAAACTCGTTAAGCGAATAATTATTATAGCGCATATACATTTGGAGTAGCTGTGCAAACACAAAAAAGTTGAACTCAATTTCAATTACTGCATTGTCGATGAATTAGCACTGTCCATATTACTTTACAATACGATTTTGCGGTACTGTTGTTAATGACACTAGAATTTCATGAAAATATCGTAACATTACTTTCAAACGGATCACTTAGGATGGTCACCGTTTAGTGATCACGTTTTATGAACATGGTAAGAAAAAATCACGTCATTATAGTTATAAAATCAATTGTTGTAAAAGTCCTAGGTCTTTCTTACGAAATAATTGAGTTTGTTTTTTGGGAGCAGGGGAATATATTATATTGCTCTAAGTCTGTTTAAGTTTATAACACTTCTATGTTTTCGGAATTCAATCTTTAATAAAATAGTACCCAGTGCTAACCTATAATTTTAGTTTTAAAGTTTGTGTAGTGCTTTAATTTAATATTGAACTAATTTAAGTTCGTCTATTTCAACATTTTCGAAATTTAGACTGAGTGAGTAGAGAAGAATAATCTAGTTATTGTAGTCTGAAATTCAATTGTTAATATTATGATTGTTAAGCTATTATTTGAACATATAAAATTTATGCGAACAAGCTAGTGAAATTGTCCATCTTTGTCGTTTGAAAATCAAATGTTTTTAAAAATTCCTATTAATGTATAGACATAAATATTTCAAGTTAGAAAACATCATTTTATACGTGAAAAATAATTGAAATAAAAATCGATGTAAAAAACTTAAGAACTCATGAAATAAAATAAAAGCTGTCCTATCTGATATTTCTCTATTCTTCTAAACCTATGAATGGAACAGTCATACTGTGTAGTCGTCTAAGGTTCTGAGGTCGAAAACTGAAAAATTCGTCAAAACGAGTCTCACGGGAGTCCGATAAGTTTTCATAAACATAGTAGGTATATACGTCATGTAATTAGTTGGCCCGGGAAAACTACGTATTAATCTACTCAAAAGAGTCATGTTTATGAGAATAAGAAAAAAGTAACACAAGTCACGTGCCTAATGGTTTTGGCCTCGAGCCATCATTAAGTGTATTTTTCTGTGATACGACCTGAGCAAGTGGAAAAATAGAACTGTGTACAGTGTCAGGATAACTAGGATGTATTATCGTGTGATCTTGATGGTTGTAAGAAAAAAAAAGATCGACTGTTAACATCCGAGCGTTAAATAAAAGGAATAAATAATTAATATTGCAGAACACCGTTAAATTCAAATCCACAAAATTCCAGTCAAAGCTACTATAGATTGTTGGATTACGAATGATATGTGCAATTAATTAAACGATATGGAAGGTTTTACTGTAATCTTTTTTTTTGTTTTTATTTTTTTAATCGAAGAACAAATTAAATTTTTTTTATTAAAAAAAAAAAAGAAACACCGTCTAATTTAAAATCATTGCAGTAAAATACATCCAACACAGTTATTTCGGGTCAATGCGTTTGAATGTTTTTAAATTACAGCAACGTTCAAGAGCAATCCGTGCCGGGGGCACTTGAAAAAAAAAATAATAATAAATTCCGTTCGTTTTTCTCTCGTAAAATTGAACATCGTCATTAGCAGAGAATATAATACATACGCGATAATAGAATATATTATAGCAAATAAGTGCAAGTCTTTATCTTTCAAACTGTTTACTTTCAACTAGATACAGCTGCTTCCATGATTTTTTTTATATGAAATCATTCACTTGATCGATCATAAAACATCTTCCTACACGGTTCAACGATCGAAACCCGGATTGGATCGGTCAAGATACTTTTGAAAGAGACAGAAACTTCATTAACTACAGTTTTTTTTTTTTTGTAAAAGAACAATTGGAGTTTAAAATAAATAAAATGGACAATAATACGACAATTCTATACAGTCTGCGCTGCAGCAGCACTACTCGTGGATCAGTAATGTTTGTGCGTAACAAATAACAATTACCGAGTTTAACGTCGACTCGTTATTGACTTTAAAACTTTGCCCGAGTTTTATCACGGGGACGTGACAAAAGATGTTACGCGTCGTGGGGACCATCGGTTTTCTTCGGCGCGTACATTATAATAGGAAAATAACGGTCAACCGTGCGCGGTTCAAAATGCGCTCTCTTTCGCGGCACCCGTCAGCCCCGTTGGAGTCGTGCGCGGATTTATTTCGCACCTCAAGACCAGTACCGGAAATTCGATCGGGAAATGTTTCGTCATAAGGCGTTCGCGCGGAGGGAGGGAAATGGAAACGCGGAAAACCGACTAGCTGTAAGTAAAGCGTCGAGCATCTCGAAAAGAGTCACGCGATAGGATTTAGTGGGCGAAACGCGCGCCGTCCGTTCGCTTATGATGTTGAGTGCCGGGATCCAAATGTGTGTTATTTCGGGAGAACACGGAATATTGCACCACGGGTAGGTCTCGCGCGTGTGTTTCAAGATCGGAAAACGTAAAAACAGTCCACGGCGTGTTTTACTGTGGGACGGAAGGGGAACGCGGTGTTGGAACGAGATTAGGTCGGGGGATACGACGAAATAAAACAATTCGGCAAAAAAAGAGAAACGACCCGAGAATACAAAACACACAAACACACTGCAGGCGTATATAATTTACAAATAAAAAAATAAAAAAACTACTTACAGGGTGGTTTTTTATACACGCTCATCACTTTTTAAGGATCTTATTTCAAATTTTGATTTATCAAAAATGTACGTATTTTCCAATACGCAAATACTTTGGGCCTCTGAAGGATTTTTTGTTTTTCAAATGGGAAACACGTCTTTATTTATGCAAATATCAAAACTGTTAAGTTCATTTTTCAGTAAACGTTGACTTCTCTAGAGGAACGAAAAATATGTGTTTTGGAAATTAAAGCCTTAGAGTACTCATCAATTTGACGTGAATCAAAATCTGAAAAATTGCATAAACGAGTGGTGACCATGCTTGAGAAATCACCCTGTACATATGAATAAAAAAAGATAAAGTATACATGTATATGTATACATAGGGACTGTACGTACGTGCGTGTGTGTGTGTGTGAGAGAGAGAGAGAGCTAAAAAAGAGACGCAATAATATGTACCTTTTGTGTTTGCATGTTCGTTTTTACGTCGCGTTCGAGCGTGTATACATACATAATAGCTGGTGGGTACCTCTCGCGCAGGGTGTCTATCTAAAACAATCGCGACGAACGTGTACATGTATACATAATATATAGAAACGTATGTGCAAGTGTGTGTGTGCATATGTTTGCGTGTGTGTGCGTATTATACATACGTATTTAAAGTATATATACAAGTATGTAATAGTGGAACGTCTGATTGAGGTCGAATGTAAGTAATATTCTTCGGGGCTGCGCGAATCCCGGATGTTTGCCAAACATTAACTCGAGGGCTTTGGTGGTGAGTACCCTTCTGGCCGGGCGTCTTATGTACGCACACACATACACAAAAACACACACACACACACACACACACATAAACATACACACACGTCCGTAAATATTACATATGTTATATGTTTATAATCCTGGTGGTACTGTAAAGGAGTACGTCAATCGAGTAGGCACACATGTACTCTATACGTATCGTACTTACAAGACTCGTGTAACACGAAGAGATGACATAAACTGTCTATTGCGATAATATTCCGATGCGGTAATACTTCGTTACGGTAACCTTGGGTTTTAAATATTTTTTACACGTGCGAACGATGCAATGAAAACGCCCGTGAAGTATAAATAGTACAAAGAGTTCATAAAATCTTAAAATAAGTGTACAATTTCAATTTTTTTATAGATACAATAATAGAATAGTACAATAAACACGTTAGTTGTCCTCAGTAATAAAATTATCATGTACACCTCAAATCTTTAAATATATCTTATCTACATGTAGTTTGAAGTCTAACTAGTACCTGTTAACTAGACATTAAATAAATAAAAGATTAGGAGTAAGGTCCAAAGCATGATCGTTTATTATCATCCTAATGTTCTAACCATTTATTTATGAGATAGAGTCCAACAAAAATAATTGAAAAAAATAAATCCGTTGTATACTAATATTTAATATTCAAATGAGGTATGTAATTCATTTTGAATAATAATAATAAAAAAAAAACAGTAAATAAATTACATTGATGAATGATAGTCAAATATTAGCACTTTGCAACGAAAAATCAATTATAGTTGTTTTCTATATAAAATTTAGTTGGATGTAGGATCATCAACAGTCTAAAAAGATAACTGTCTTAACAGTCTAAATAATTCAAAATAAGATACTAAAGACTTAAAACTGTATTTTTTTAATATATAATTATATTTAACGTTTAGTATAAATTATAATTCGTTTTAATACAAGCGTACATCACAGGCTTTCATGAGACTTTAATCTTTGTAATCATGATTTTTAAATTATGATAACTAAATGTATTTTTAAACTATTTTTATATATTTTAGTTCAAATTAAATCACGATTTTTTTCTTTTTAATATACGTACAAAGTTATATTAAAAATAATATGAACTAATTAAATTCTATAAAACTTTGATGAAAAAATAACATTATGATCATTAAACTTATTTTAGCACGTCTTTTGCAGAAACAATAGTTTTTTTTTTCAAATATATCCTATTTTAATATAACAGAGTACAATAATTATTACCTACATACTTTCAAAACAGTCATCGATCAGTAACCGAGCAATAATTGTTTTGATTTAGAACGATTTATCGTTATTCATATAATTCGTCTTTATTCACTACGGAAGAGTAGAGTACTCCAGCGATACGTTTGTTAATAGCTGTCATTAAGTATTTTTTCGCCAACATATGTGCAATCATTGAATTAAGTCGGTAGTTTCTTCACTCGAAGCAAACTTAATTGATTACGTGAGACGGTGAAAAAAGACCATAACATAATTCGTTAGTGTGTACGACACTGTTGACTCCGTTTTAAATGAAAATCTTATTATTATTATATACCTACATGATTGACCTATCGCCGTTTTGCGTATTATAATGAGGCACATTCAAACCTCATGTGTAGTAAATCTGTGCTTGTTCGAATATTTACCGAGTAGCATATCTACAATGAGTTACGCTTGCATAGTATAGAATATTATCACAAACGTCTACTGTTTAAGTTCAGCAACGGGGGGGGGGGATAAAACCAGCAGGAAATTCGAGAAGAAATTAATGTACGCATTGAACCGTTGAAACGTTAACAATATGTGTGCCGTGTGATGTTCCGTTAGCTTTTTTGCGGTTACCGAATTGTGTAATCACGATTTATGAGCTTCATTCTCGCCGTTCTTTCCATGAGATATGCATAAAATATTGTTTGATAATGTGTCGAAAAGAGCTGATATAAATCCGAAAACGGCGGTATCGTTATTTATATTCGTATTGTATAGCCGCGATAAACCTCCCGCGTAACAATCAGCCACCGAAACGTTTGAACGGTAAAATAATATTTAACAATATTTTCACAATTTCATCTGCACCGATCAGCCCGGTAGTTTAAGATAACGCGCTCTCAGAGGTCAACGTATGCAGCAGTGTACGTATTATGTACGTTTCAATTTTGTACAATACATGTTTATACGCGTTAAAAGCACAACTAATTAAAACACGAATAATGATATATCATCGTGTCTTGCACATAGAACGTGATGTGTATATTTATTTTTTATTTTTTGTGTGTTAACGTCACAGGTGAACGTTTCAAGTTAAATGTTTTATACAATATACGATACCGTCAATTATGTAAATTAGGTCATAACATAAATGCCTAGTCAATATTATTAATACCAAGCACAACTCAGGGCTCATAAGTGGACAATACCGTCAATGGTTAGACATTAATAGATAATTTAGGCAATGCTGCAAAAATCAAATAATTTGTTGAAACACATTCAAAACTATCAGCATAGGAAATATCCTTAACGACTTATACCTTTTTGTAGCGAAATATTGAAATAAGGTTAGAAACTTAAAATAACGCTGTTACATAAGATACATAGTTGATTATATGATATAAATAAATTAAACTGAATCATTTCTTTTCACAATTTTATGTAGATAGTAGATGACACTTTGAATTGCATAAAACATGACTTTTTGTACTAGAAAATCTATTAAGCTTTCATCCTGTTTTACATAATATACATCTAGTGTAGCTTTGTGATCCTGCCATTCCATAAGTAACAGCTTCAAGAACCGTTAAATTTATTTTTCTCTGACTGTCTGCACGACGATCTTTTCATAATATAATATATTTGAAGTTTATAATTAAACAAACAGTTTTATCAATTATGGCTGAAAAAACCGGAATTATCGTCATTGTCTAGAGAATATTTCTTGTTGAGGCATCGTTGCCTGGAAATAATGGATATTAACATTATTTCCTTGTCATCATCGAATACTGTCTAATTTGATCGGAAAAATCGTTATTGACTGTGGTTATGAACTTATCTTCGTCGCAAGGCACTAACTGATTTCTCGATAGCGATTACGAGAACATGTGTAGTGAAACGACATGGTTTTCTAGATACTTTATAGTCTACAATCGAAACGATCGATGCGCAGTCATGCATATACGGTTCGTGTATCGGAGAGAATATAATATTATAATCATATTATTATAACTCGAAATGTCGAAAAAATGCCCCTATTGTAGCCACCGAACAATGTCCCGTATTAAAAAACAATAACTACGTTGGTGCGATGACAAGTTATGAATTCATAATTCATTATTAATAGTAATTTTTTTGTCTAGGGTTTCCGTTGAAGTAGCAGTTTTGTTATCTATACGTCTACATCGTGTCTTTGGCGACGTGTGACGGCTCGGTACGAAAACCGTAAAATATGACATCAATTTGGTAGCGCGGTGTTATGTCAAAGCGATATAACACCGATGGGTAATGAGTTTAAAAGGATAAAATATTATGAGTATATTAAAATATTAACTGTCAATTTAGTTTTCTGATTTTGTATTATTATAATGGGAGAATAGTGATAGCCGATTAAGACCACCGTCGATAAGATACAATATGTGATGTATCTTGAGAAGGAACGATTTAATAACAGCTATACGTTATATCATTTGATGATAACTGTTTACAAGACAAAAAGAAACGCATTTTAATATCGCGCTTGACGGTGACTAAAACGAGCCGTCGAATAACAACCGAAAACTTATATTACATAATGTTCAGTGGTGGCAGGAAGGTATTTTTTTGAGGCCACTAGGTTCAAGTCTTCTTGGTGCAAGGGGGTGGGAGTACACCATATAGGTGGTTAAGATGTCGGTAAAAAATCAAATGTCGTTTTAGAGATGATAAGCACGTCATTCGTTATGATCAATACTAGTGGTTTGGTCTTGGTGGGTGGGTGGTCGATTGGGTGTCCTAGCGAATTGAGGCTCACAAGTGATAAAAGTTAACGCCGCCATTGAATGTGTAAACTGTGCATAAATTAGCTATCGCGTGGAAAAAATGCAAGTTTAGTGAAAGAACAATTACGAGTAATGAAATTGGTATCGGTGTTTATAAACGTCACCGTTCTTGTAGGAAAACGAAAATAATACGCTTTGCAATATTTCACTAGTTTTCCAGTATAACAGTATATGATATTTCAGCATTCGAGGTAGGTGAGGGTTAAAAAAATATACCGTGTGCGTACGCGTTTGGGTGTGTTACGTTCATTTGAATATCGTATAAACTAAAGAAAACTCTGGTCCCTCTCTGGAACCCTTTATTTTATTTTATTTTATTTTATTCGTATACGCATATTCGAGCAAAGGAACATAATATTACAAAGTTTTAAACAGAATTAAATAAAAATAAAATACTTCAAAAAAACCTAAGACTTTTTTTTTTTAAACATGTCAATAAACTTACTAGAGAAAAAAAATTAATTTTCTACGCTTTGGCGATATAATGTTTGATTTTGATGATAAAAGTAGATGTATACATTTTCCATGTTTAGCTTTTCGGTACAACTATAATATTTCTATAGATTTTTATGAAATAATATTTAACGGATTATAAAACTGCAGTATTTTACCTTTTAGATAATTTTCAAACGGATGCAAAATACCATTAGTGTAGTTATAACGTATAAAAAATATTAATTTAAAACGAAAAATAAATTTAAATACCTCAATGGTGAATAATCAAAATACTATTATTATAATAGTGATTTATACGGAATATAAGATAAATATGAAACGGTAAAGCCGATCAAATGTTGAGTATCGCATGGTTATATGCGTATGGTAAAACACAGCCGATACATACGTTACTTATTAAATATTTCATTGGACATTAAACGAATGCGAAAGACGGGGACAAAGAACATGGAGCTTCAGTGATTGCATTTGATGTCACTTGTAGTGATCACTGATTTATGTGAAATATATTTAACTATTGACTTGATTACATTCGAATTCGTAATTTTTGTATTCACCTTAATTATTCGTATTTAACTCCGTTGTAGTTTTATTAATCGGTTACACGAATTCGATATATTAGGGTGGAGTGATTAATCACCTGATCAAAGGTCACCGCCTCAACCGCAGTCCTTTGTACTGACTACTGAGATTATATTTAACGTACAACAATACACTACAATAGTACAATTCACTTGTACATACATTTACTTATTTGAAAAAAAAAATATTGTCATAGCTGGTGTTGATAGACACCGAGATCTGGGATTGCTCTGAGATTTAAGTTGATTGATATAAGATACGAAAAATGCCGATGGATTTAAACGACACTAATTTAAAGTTTAAAATTTTAAACATAACACGAAGGCAACAAAAACATGAGCGAACAGTTTGGCTGTCCATGCTTAATTGGAGATAAATTAAATAATCATTTACACTACTCATGGTCAAAATTTCATTTTCATCGAATTGTTTATATAAATTTCATTTTTAAGTAGATATTTTTTAAAGTAATAAGTTCGATAGTTTTTTTTTTCACTTGGAGCGGTGTGTTTATGATGATGATGCTTTCCAATTTGTCTTATAATCATCAAATTGTAAACAATACATCTTACTCTTGTTTATATATAAATAGTTAAACGATTTAAAATTATATTGGTTTGAATTTGTATGCAAGTACTACCATAGTTTTTAAAATGACAATACCTTTTTGAACTCTAAACAATGCGTAGGCATGTTTTACAACAATTCAAAAGTTTTTTAATCAGTTCGGCACAACGCTTTGGTGCGTATATAAGACATGCACCGAAAGTTGAAAGTCTAAGTATTTTATTATCAAACTTTGGTCTGTTTATATAAATTATTTTGATTGTAATTATTTCTAGATGATATCACGTGTCATTTGATCTAAACTACGAGTATCGTAAAACACTAGATAAATCAATCTAGATAGATTAATCAATTAACTTTAAAATAATGGTTACTAATAACATCGATATTACAAATATCCATAAGGGCATGATAGTTATCATTTATTTCATAACAATTTAAAAACACGAGTGAAATTATTATTTTACTATTCCAATATTTAAATGATGTAAAAAAAAAACTCTAAATAATATATATATATATATATATATATATATATATATATATATATATAAATAATAAATATATATGTATACCCTTTGAACGAGTCATAAAACGTCACTAATTAGATGATTTTTGTGTGTTTGAAAACGAATTATTATGATCATGAAAAATAAGATAATACGGTTTCGAAAGACCTGTACTTACATTTTTTTTCGGAGTTGTGATCTAAAATAATCTTACATTTAAAAATGTACAGTTAAATATCAATATGTATAACAACTAAACATAAGATGAACTGTTACCAATAATTATTCTCATTATCTGTTTGGAAAAATCAAAGAAAAATTACCAAAATATTTAATTTATAATATGTAAGCAATTTATATTCATTTTTGTTTCATTTCAGTTTAAGTACACGAAAATTATAATATTTATTTTTAGCAACATGTCGTCATAGTTTAATGCGAGATTTTTTTAAATCAAAACGTTGTTCACAATTATTTCTCTGAAAATTTATACTTCAAACCATGGAACAAGGAACGTCGAAGACTACCTCAAAAGACAATAATATGAAAAGCGTTTACAATATTATTTTAAACCACGACACGTACAGAATAATTCTACATTTATATAAATTGCACTACCCGAATTTTCTCAGTCACTCTGAATATTTTAACGACCTTTAAGACATTTATTAAACATAATTTTAAGCCATAAGCTCTTTCTTTTTATAATTTATCATATCAAAAAAATGTATATTGAGATGTCCGCATTATTGATGTCATTATGCAAAAATAAATCCTCAATGCTCGTACGTAGACAAAATTATCTATCCAGAGTGCCGTATTACGTTATAAGTTATAATTAATTTGAACATATTACTATACATTTTTATTCTAAACATCTTTTAATATTCCCTTGTTTAAGAATAGTTGATACTTATTTTATCAATGTAAGCATATTTAATATTGTTGTACCTATGCACAAATTTAGTTTGACCGAATCGACTGTTGTCCACTATTAGTACTTATACGCTTGTACACATATTGATTATATTTAACGAACAGTTATTATATTTGTAACGGGATACTATTTATACCACCGAACTATTGAAGTTCATAAGATGACCGAGATTAAAATTTACTTTTATTATTTCTTATAAGAAAATAAACAATCTACGCTATACGCACACTAAGATGATATTATATATTATTTAAAAATACGTGGTAAAATCTCAGGGAAGAGAGGCGACCCTATGTGGCAGGAGCTCACATATTTATATGAATTTTTTTTATTCAATTATTTATTTACAACATGTTTATCTGTTTAATTTATAAGATCGCGACACTAATCGGTTTAATCGACTGGACCGGGTTGTCAATAAGAGGTATATTAGAAATGCGGTCGATTAGGATGGTAAAGTGGGAATGGAGTTTGAGATAGAAGTTTAAGTTGTGTATTTTCATGGTTTGTAGTTTCCATATTGAGGTCATAACGAAGAGAATTTATTGAAACGTTCCAATATGCATAGATAATGACACGAAGAGACACATGTTGAAAAGACTGAAATGTGTGGGTTTTAGAAGGTACCTCCCCAAATATGAATACCGCAGGCCAAAAATATTATAACGTTAGACGCTTAATATTTTAATAAGTATTCTAATGAGCCATTGTGAACTATAATTACAATTGTAGTTATTGTTCTAAAGTTTTAAAATCTTTCGACGAATCCATATATATATACAGGGTGTCCCAGGTCTATTTGACTAATGCAATAACTTTTTTTCTATTCAATATTTTTAAGTTTTTTTTTTTGTAATGATTTGTAGAGCCCTGCGCTATAATTTGTATATCTTATACTTTATTTTATTTTTTTACAACAAAAATAAATAATTTAAATTTTGTATTTAATATTTTTCTAATAATCCAAGATAGCTATTTCATAAATAAGTATTTAAAAACCATTTTGGCGTTTAAAACTTTTAATTTGGTTAAGTCGTTAATTTTTAAACAATTTTCAAAGTGTGTTAAAATTCAAATTTATTTCTTGCTAATCACTGTTACTGCTGTAGTCGATTTTCAATTGTTTTCTTCCAAGAAACAATAAATTTGTTATCATTAAAAGGTTGATAATCAATATTAAATACATACACATACTAATACGTATTTTATCATAATTTAACATAATATGATTATAATTTATAACATGATGTACCTACTATTACTTATTTTAAATCATCATCATTCATCAATATTTTATTGTTCAATCATTTAAATACGTTTAAACAAATTTAGAACATTTTGATTTTGAATTATGAAACAAATGACATGTGGTTTGAATATTAATTATAGTTATTCTGTAAGTCCTTTTTAAATTTAAAGTTAGGTTAAGTTGATATTTTATGTATCAAACACATTTTGCCGTAATCACTATAAACCTTAAGACTTGTCTTCTCATATTTTAAGACAATTCTATTGTATTAAATTTATGAGAAATACCTAGTAATACTATGGAATTATCAGATTGAACATAATTCGTAGAAAATATTTTTGGAAATGCCTTTGAACACAGGTACATATTATCATTAGTTTGCAAGTTAAAATTATTTTATTTTAATATCTTTATAAACTTTTGGTAACTAGATACAAAAAAATCAAAAATTAAACATACATATAATAACATTTTAAATTCTCAACACTTCAAATTACTATTATCAAGAAAAATATTCAAAATTAAATATTATGTAGATTACCTATACACAGTACTACAATTGAAGATTTTAATTTAATTTGAATAGCAAAATAACATTTTTGTTAAAATGTGAGTATCATTTGTATTAAATTAATTTATACTTCAACCTAACCATTTTAATATTAATATTAACATTTATTAATTTATTAATAAAATGAATTAAAATATTCTCACTGTTAACAAAAATATTCTAGGTGGATGTCAACATTAAAAGTATACATATTTGGTGAGAGTTCAAACAATTTCATTTTCAATCACATGCAGTTAGTTGTATAATTAATGCTTTGTACCTTGCTGTTTTAATACTACATTTGTATACTTACAATAGTTACTATTGTAACTAGTTGTATGTACCTATACATAAAACCATCAGAAGTTCAATTGTAACCAGTTCATCTTAAGTATAAAACAACATAAATCAAATGTTTCATTTTATTAAAAAAAAAAATGTAAATGGTAAAATTGTAGATCATAAAAAATATTGTTAGCTGTAAGTAGATGAGTAGATATATAATATTAGTGTTTTACATTTAGTCATTTAGTTCATCAGGAACTTTATGTATTCAATATTAACCATATTTATAGCTCTCTGTTTATATAAAAAAAAAAATAATATTAATGTAAGAATTTAATAAGTACCTATAACAACTAACTTAACAGAAAAATAAGGGCATTCTGAAATAGTTTTGATTGGCTTGAAAGTGTGTAGATAAATGTTATGGATAAACACGTTACTACCTATTTCTTTAGTATTTCTCTGAATATTTCATAGTGTGTTAGTATGTTTACATAATTACTAAGAATAAAAAATAACCCATGAAATAATTAAGTTAATGATTTGAAATAATTGTTAGAATAGGTATTAAATGTCAACTTGTCATGTACTTTTTAAGACTAGGGACTTCAACCTTTGAGAATTTCAGTATAAAAGATAAAATAAATACTAATTTTCCTTAGTTTGTTATTCATTAATAAATAAAACATAAAAAAACATTTTCATACTACAAATTAAAAATATATCTAACATTATCTTGGTTTTAATATAAAATGTAAGTTGTAATTTATTATATCTATTTTTATTTTTACTATAAAAAATTATAGAAAAAATATAGTTGCAACACTTAATTGTTGTTTTATTGCAGATTTCTTTGTATTAGAAAATTAATACAAAGCTTAATTGAAATCCCTTTTAAGATTTATATATTGCCAGGGTTCATGTTAATAACAGATAAAATCAATAATTTTCTACATGGCATAATATGTGACATTTAATATCCTTCTGATGGTTAAATTGTTTGAAACACTTAAGAGTGTATTGTTTTATACATGAATACTCTGCTAGTTGCAAACCGTTGCGTAATATTATAATTATACTTTTAGTTGTTTTGAACATTTAGCCAACAAATTGTTAACTTATATTATAGGTGTCGGTTATTTTTTTTTTCTTCAGCTAGCGTCACTAGTGAAAGAACCTTATACATACATGTATAGCAGAGAATGTTATTGAATGACAATAAGTAAATAGCTGAAAGTAAGTTTTTTACTTAGACTGGAGATATGTAGGTAACAATTAAAAAATAACTCAACATTTTACTTTAATTCTTAATTATTTATATCATCATCAACTTCATCATCAGAAATAATATTTACTGACATATTTTTACTGCCAGTGGTATTATCGTTGAATTTTTTTTTGTATTGTACCCAGCAATTAGGAGGGGAAGAATTTTTGTCTACGCCCATCTTGCGGTCATACACACAACATTTAATATAAAACAATCATAATTAATAATATAGAGACTAAATATTTTAGCTACTTCAAATTTTTCTAGTTACTTGATTATCTTTACACCAGTATTTTTGGCGTTTTAGAGCCAAATCTATTTCTTTTTTTCCTCCAGTGTCACAATAATCAGTTTTTTATGAATGGTGGCTAAGTCTGAATGCTTAGCACACCACCATGATTCACACTAGAAGAATAATTTTATGTAAATAACTTATCATAATTTATGTAAAGAAATATAGGGTTATGTTTACTTTTTTGTCATATATCTATTTGATATACCTATAATTTTTTATGTCGGTCATCATATTCTCATTCACATTTTTTTCCAATTGAAGTTCTTGCTATACTAATATAATTATAAACAATTTCATAATTAATTCTTTGTTAGTAAATATTTTAATTTTAAGTTCTGTATTTGTATATATTTTTATAATTTGTTATTTATTAAGTTTACTAAAATTAAATAATGTAAATTGTATTTAAAAATGCAGTGTATGATTTTTGAAATATAAAATTCAATATTTTTTATTTTTATCTTTCTTAAATATGCCTACTATTTATAGTAATTTAGAGTACCGTGATATGTTAAAAGTTTTTTATGAAAGTGGAGGAAAAAGTACAGTAAAAGCTTCTCGTCTGTATTTACAAAAATTTCCAGAAAGGAAACAGCCATTTAAAAACACATTTTGTAATATAGAAACAAAATTACGTAATACAGGTAAATTTTTTATTATCAATAAAATTTCCTATAAAATTAATATAACAAATTATGTACCTAAAACCTAATACATACATGTATAATTCAGTTATTATTATACAAATTTTAAATTAAGATATACATTAAAAAATAGTCTTTAGGTCGTTTTCCAAATGGTTTCAAACCAAAAAAAATATATGTTATTGATGAAGAACATACAGTGAATGTCTTGGCAGCTTTCAGCAGTGATCCTCATGCATCTGTCAGGTCGGTAGCTAAAGAAATGGACATCAGTCGTAGCTCTATACATCGTATATTGAAGAAAAATGATTTCCATCCATACAAATTGCATTATGTACAAGGATTGAAACCCTCTGATCCAGATAGAAGGCTTCAATATATTTCAAAAATTATTTGCCTTCATGACCACAATAATATTTTGAAAAAAATATTATGGACCGATGAAAGCTGTTTTAATAATAATGGTATTGTCAATCGGCATAATTCTCATTACTGGAATGAATCAAATCCATTTTGGACATGTGAGTCCAATGCACAAGTTCGCTGGTCTACCAATGTGTGGTGTGGTATAATAAGTGGTTATTTGATTGGACCTTATTTCTATCATGGCACACTAACTGGCCAACGTTATTTAGACTTTTTGACTAATACACTACCAATGTTATTAGAAAATATTCCATTAAATCTCCGAGTAAATATGTGGATTCAGCAAGACGGTGCTCCACCACATAACTCGAATATAGTCTGTGATTATTTAAACACAAATTTTCAATCGAGATGGATAGGAACTAGAGGTCCACTAAATTGGCCACCACGATCTCCAGATCTAACACCACTCAATTTCTTTTTGTGGGGTTACTTAAAGGACAAAGTATACTCCCAACAGTCAACGTCGTTAGATGATTTAAAACAACGCATAATTGATGTGTAAAACTCTCTTACTTTTGAAATGTTGGAATCCACGACAACTGGAATTCTGTTACGGTATGAAAAATGTATAATGAAACGTGGCGCACACTTTGAAAATTATTCATAGTTACTAGTTACTAGTTAGGTATATTGTTCCATAATATTTAATTTGTTATATTATTTAATGTTAAGAAATAAAACTGAACTTATAGTTGAAAAATTAAATTTACAGAGTTACATTTTACTATTTCTTACAATTTAGTATCAATTGTTTAGTATCAACATCCATGGTAAGCATCACGTGACCATGTTAAATAATGATAAAATACAATAATGTATAATAATATTATGTAATGACTAATGACCTACCTTTTAATGATAACAAATTTATTGTTTCTTGGAAGAAATCAATTGAAAATCGACTACAGCAGTAACAGTGATTAGCAAGAAATAAATTTGAATTTTAACACACTTTGAAAATTGTTTAAAAATTAACGACTTAACCAAATTAAAAGTTTTAAACGCCAAAATGGTTTTTAAATACTTATTTATGAAATAGCTATCTTGGATTATTAGAAAAATATTAAATACAAAATTTAAATTATTTATTTTTGTTGTAAAAAAATAAAATAAAGTATAAGATATACAAATTATAGCGCAGGGCTCTACAAATCATTACAAAAAAAAAAAAACTTAAAAATATTGAATAGAAAAAAAGTTATTGCATTAGTCAAATAGACCTGGGACACCCTGTATAACCGATTAACCGTGTAAATAGTTACAGATGAATTCATTAAATCGTTTTTAATGCGACAATAAGAAAACAATATGATATAGTACCTACATCCATGTACGCGCAAGACTGTTAATCGTTTAGAGGATTTGTTGCCGACGGAACGTAGTCATGCCGTTTGATCCGTCGGGCGTGAAAAAACGACTGCGGGTGGGATTTACTTCGGAGGCACCTACGAGCTTTTCACGGAGACGCGTTTGCACCACCTCAATGTATTATATTGTAAACAACGCGCGTTATCGCGTACGTACCGCTACCACCACCTAACCACACTGCTTGGGGGTGAGTATTCAATCTGCGGCTAACGACAAAAGGTGTATGCGTGCTTTTGGGATCAGATTTTATCATATACGGACATAACATTGCTATGGTTTAATTTCGTATTGGTCCCCCATCTCAGTGGTGTATACAAATTTTTGGCCGTGAGATTGCTTAAATTCAGTTTTTTTTTTTAATGTTCGTTTAACCCGAAAAGCTTTTTTTCATATCACCTTAAGTGTGTTCTATGGTAATACAAACTTTTTGATTTCAAATGGAAACACTCTATTTTTACTGGGGTATTTAGCATTGAGATAATTTTTCTGTGAACCCTGGTAAATCAAACTAGAATAGTTTTTGAATTTATTCTATAGTATGTAGTAAGAAATAAAGTATTATATTATAATACCTAATATGATGATAATATAATTTGGAATATAATGTGATCTCTAATTACTACTGATTAGAGGTAACGCAAATTTTACACTTTTCATGCGCAGTTTTGATTTTTAATAATTCCGAATTTTCACTTCATTAGGCACATCAAAAATTCCAAAAATTATTAACCTTATTCGGTTAATTTAATACCATATTTTTATGCAAATTATTATTCTGTTTTGAGTAAAATATATGGTAGTCCCATTTGAAAAAAAAAGAAAAAAGTTTTCTTCGCCACTGGACGTGACCAAAAAAAGGAGTTGAACATGGTTAAAAAGTCACCCTGTATATATATATACATATTTACATTGTACACAAGAATATAATGTGGGCATATAAGACAGGCTCCGTTGCCGACCAAATGAAAAAAATAATTAAAACAACGTAGGCGGGGTACATCTTGTGGAATACACGCAAGAACCACATAATATTGTAATTTCCTCGTGTTCGATTCAAAAATTAATTAATCTTATACAAAGTAATTAATTTCATACAGAAAACATTTCATAATATAGTCAGGAAATGCCTACATATTATACATATTGTAAAGCGAATTGACAGCTTGTCCAGATGACGGAACTAGTTCCGTTATGTGTGGTTTAGGTATGCATTTCGTGAAACGTTGTTATCCAGATGGCGGAATTACGCAAAATGAAAAAAAAAAGCGTTTCCTTTTCGCGAGAAACGGATGTAAACCTTGTCCTTCTCACGAAACGTACGATTCCGCGATATGAATGTGACGTACATTATATAATCAATATAATCATATAATCGTCACTTACGTTACGTTACGCAATACTGCTCGCATCGTGCGGGAAAAATGCCCGTGTAGAGAAATACACTTTTGCCGCACGGCCGCGTTCATGCAGTATTCGATTTTCGAATCCGATTGCCGAACGTGAAGGTTTTATATTTCCGTTTCGCGTGTCGAGTTTGATTACCATGACGGTTCCGTTATAATAACGGTGACACGCGGGATAATGGCCATTGTTCGTAATTAACTCTACGTGATTATATACCCGTGAAAAGGACGCGTCGTTATTCGGGAAAGCGATATTTAATCATTTATTTCATCGTCAGGTCATTTCACCGAACTTTAACAGTCCAAGTTAATCCCATTTAAAAGTTTTCCTATTATTTTCCATCCGGCAATCGGTTTATTCAAATCATATTCTACAAATATTACAACTGTGTAAATAACCAATGGGTCTACGATACACACAGCACAGGGTGCCCCGCCGGGATTTACACAGAGCGGTGTCTCCCGTGTTAATAGAGATAATCAAATTCTGATTTTTTTTCTCATAATCGTCCCTGTGAAAATGCAATTTTGTTGACAATAGTTTGGTGATTTTAGATTTATTGTTGAAGAAGTTAAGAAAATAACTATTTATCTTATAACTTTTATACATTTCGAAGATAGTTGTTGTATAGGGCTTTTTTTTTCTTTTATAATTTCAGTCGTAATTCATTATTTCTGACAGCGGCGTAAGAAAAAGATAACAGTCCATCAAAATAACCAAAAAAAAAATTAGCTTATTTCAAAATCGCAAGCTAATTATTGTACCTATCTACTTAAAATAGTGTTCTAGGAATAAACGCAAAAAATTAGTACACGCCCAGCTTGTTACGTATGTAGTGTGTCAGTTTTAAACTTCATAATATCACTTAATTTACATAGTTATACTGTAGCTGAAATACGATTAAAAAAAATAAAATAAAATAAAATAGAATGTTCTTTCCTTTTAGACTTTTTATAAATCTATTGTACGAAGTGCTTTACATACATCAAATACTTATTTAGAATTTTGTATGCTGTAAAATCGAATAATTTAATTTTTTTCTTTTATGTTATTATAATTTGATTACGGTCTTAGACAAATATCTTTCAGTTTATGCGATTAATTTGTTCAACCTAACTTTAAAGGTTACTCTAATGCACATTTCATACGGCGCTTGAAAATGTACGAGAAAAGGATTTCCATTAAAAACTTTCTAGTGTACCGAGGTTTTGGTTAAAATTACGAAGTCTGTCGTCTGGATATGCAGTTTATCAAATCAGTCGTGCCCAGTTGAATGTGATATATATTGAAATAAAATCACCATTACTCCATTGGGCTTTAATAATAATATTGTCACCATGGCATAAAAGCACCGACAACGGGATGACAGCTAACGTAAGACAAACAGTTTTTAAACCTATGTATTACAAAACATCATAACGTCCTTTGTTGTAAAAATTGTTTATACATTTTTCATTTTTTGATTTTTTTATAAACCGTATACCCTTGTACCTCTTTTCGTTCGGTACCCTCCTCGACACATGAATTTCTGAAGTTTCTGCAAATTGAACTCGTAACCGTTAACGAAACATGATGTCGAAAAAAAACTAAACTAGAAAAAACTAGGAGGAGGAAAATAATATGTTGACATGAAAACGACTACTAAATCAACAAAGTCTAAACAAATTCTTTACGAATGTTGCTTATTTTTTTTATTTTTATTTTTTTTTTTATTGATTGGTCAACTCAATTAATTTGCTTCGTTTGTACATCGTTTTATCAACTCATTGAAATATTTTAAAATTGAAAACTTAGAAATTATGAAAAAGTATTTATCCTTAATAAACTATTTATATTTCAAGTTCCTCAGAACTGTATGAGAACGCTACTGCAGAAAATCTAATAAATTTATAACGCTTTCACTTGTCCATAAACAATTTTCAATTGAGCTAGACTAGTTAGATGATAGATAAACTTTAAATGGCTAACTTCCATTACGATCTACGTTCTGACACTATAAAAAAAAACTATACTATAAACTATTCTAAATAAATAATATTATTAACGGATTCGTATTGAAGGAGAAATGTTTGTGGATAAACAACAATTTTGCTCGAGATAGTTTTATAAGAAATGGATGTGTTGGAAATAATGTGATCGGTTTTCATGGATTTACGGTGGCCCGGAAAACAATTAATGAGAAATTAAAAAAAAAATAAAAAAATAACAAAATACTTTATATCCTACCTTATATAGCTCGTACTAAATTTTTTCTATCTATAGACAAGCAGAACTTTAGAACTACTTCTTCTATCGAAACACATCGTTCAAAAACTGCAGTTGATAAATAATTGAAAAACATAGTTCTCGGAAAAATAAAGGGATCGACCAAAAACGAAATTTGGCACGCACAAAAATATAAAAAAAACTATGAGTTTTCTTCTGGATATAATTAGTTTAAGGAGGTAAAAGTAAAATACGAATCTCACAAGTATTGATATCTCCGATTTGAAAAAAATTGCTTTTCGCAAGCAAAGTTTAGAAATCGTTGTAGTTTGAAAAAGTACCTATATAGTAACAACAATCTGGCAAGACGGAATTATACGAGAAAAAATAATATTGCGTTCGAGACCGGCTGCTTATCCAGTAGGCACAACTAACATGTATGTATTGTACTCCTGCTGCATGCGTGCCGAAGTCAAATCTAAACTCGATCCGTCTTGTAGCGGCTACGCCGCGCCGTAATTCATATTTCTCTTTCGCTCTTTCGGGGAACGAAACTCGTGTGTACGGATTGAGGCTAACGTGTTGAGAAATTGTGTATTTCCAAGTCGCGCGACCTTAAACCGTTATTACGCATGTACCAGCTGCAGTACTATAATATGGTATCCGTGGAGGTGCAGGCAAAACCAGTGGCGTATTTACGGGGGGGGGATCCAGGGGTACTGGACCCCCCCCACAGAACCTCTTCAAAAAAAAAAATTAAAATTCTTGCATATTTGCAGAACCCGATTTATGTAGGCACACGCGGTCGCGCGGACATAGTTTTTTCCCGTAAACAAAATATTATATAAAAATAACTATATTTAATATAGTTTAATATTAGTTACAACAGCTAAAACAGATACATGTTCCTGCAGCATGGTTTCAAGTTATAAGTATTATAGTTAATATTAATTATGTAAAAACTGAGGACCCCCCCCCCCTAGAAAAAATTGAAAATACGCCACTGGGCAAGACAGAACCCTGAAACCCCCGTCCCCGTGTATCGTCTATCATCGTGCGGATACGATGGCCGTGTAAGACTGTAGTATGAAGCAGTCCCGAGTTCTGGAACTGTGCATGGCATGCGTATTGCTATCTTTTCCACGCACATGATGTCCGTGATCATTTTACGGTTCGCAGGTGATTGGTGCACAGGTATCGGATTTTTGGGACCCCGTTTTCCAGCCTATTTTCCCTCCGACCCACTCTCTCGCGACGATATTGCGTCATCCGCAAATGCTTTTCCGGTAAGCCTTTTCGTATACGCCCTAATCTAACATGGAGCAAGGAAAAGTGAAGATCTTCGCAGACTTTCCAACAACCTTAAAAATATGAACCAAATAATGTAACATGTTAATGTAACACACGTATTTTGCAACGTTCATTTCGACGTAGGACGTATAAGTTGTCCCGATTTTTAACATCGGCTAACATTCCAAGCTCCTTTGACTAACACAATATCAAATAACCTGTTATTTTTTTAAAAAAAACAACCATTACTCCTAATTGTGCCACTAACACTTCATTATATACGAGTAGAAGTACAAATGTATATTTTCAATACGTGTCTATAAAATTGATCCATTATGTTGTTCAACAACTTTTCATTCTTTTAAAAATCATGTCTCTAATAATCTAGTTATTTACATATTTTAATCGGTATAATATGAATTTAATTTTTACCTATTGTTTAATATATTCACGAATATTTTTGATTATTATTAATTATATATCTATGGGTGTATTTTTGTTTGAACCCGATTAATTTTAAAAAAAATAAATAATTATAGTTATTATATATTTTTTTTTTGCCCATAAAACACAAAAAATGTTTATAGTTTTCATTGTGTGATATACAATTTTGTAAGAATATATATTATATACAGAATAAAATTATTTGCTTTGTACTTAGCAGTAAAAGTGTACCTTTAATTGAAACAAAACGCGTTCTGTAAACATACAATGACCTATATACCTCATATTATTTTTCTTTTTAATTTTGTTGCTAAAATGTCACTTATAATGTTAGGACCCTTGTCCTCACGAATTCTTGGATACGCCCTTAATCAACTCCGTAAATTATGAAACAGTCTCACATTCTTGGGCGTATTTATTTAAACTTTTAACTATTTATAATTTATAGGAAAAAACAGGGATCACTGCGAAAAACACCAACTGGATTTAAAAAAAAAATCTTTTCCCCTACAATAATGATCTAAACTTAATTTTTTTTTTTGTAAATTTACTATGTGAATCTTATTTATGAATAAAATTTTTTTCTGGTTTAAATATTTTAAATCTTACTATTTTTGATCACCTGATTAGGTTATACAGTAAATTGACGATAATGCTGCGCAATATGACAAAATATCATATCAGATAATATCAATAATTTAAACCAAAATTTATTATATATCAACAACAATAAGCATTAAGAAACAAATCGAAATGAAGAATAAAACGAAATAGCAAATAAAATAAGTAACAGCGTTTCAATATAATATAGTATAATAGTATATATCCCAATTCACGAATAGTATGATACGAACGAATTACAGTGGTATGGGTACAATTTTACTACGGTCAAATTCAATTGGAAAGGTAACAATCGTTGTTAAAATTGAATTGTAGTTTAACGGATCGTCGGATAGAATATCAAATAGATGCTAAGGGTAGATATATTTATGATTGGTCAATTATCCTGAGGTGACATTTGAAGTCCACTTATATAGAACAAAAAGGTGACTTTACTCAGCACAGTACAATTACGAAGTGCATCAGTGTAGTCCGATTAACGTAGAATTAAAAAAAGCTAAATGTATTACTTAAGATTAAGGGACGATGCAGTTTGAAAACAGTAGCACAGTATAAATAATAGTTTTTTTTTTACACAATATTTTACCTTGGAAATAAGATACAGTAAAGAACATAATGAGCTTTATAATAATTGATAAATAATGAGAAAATAATAACAGGAAGAACAGATTGAAGAAACTTCGTAGGTACTTCGTCAGGATATAACTCTACACTTTTACGGAATTAATGTCTCGATCGATCACGGATGAATAATGCGAAACGTGATGACCATCTTGTGTAAAGATATTGGACTTTTCATATTAAAAAACTTTCGTAATAGATACGAGCTGACTACTAACTGTCTACCTAATGAACGCATATACAAATAATGCGAAACGCACGCAAATAATAACAATAGTATGAAATTAATAAAATTCAAGACGTGGAGCTCATTGAAGGATTTTTTTTTATGGATCAGAATATATATTAACGCTCCTCGTACCGGTAGAGTCATGGTGAACTCGCTATGTGATGTCATTATACTCCAACGAACGTATAGTCAAATTTCAGACAGCTAACCTAACCTAACTGTGATACGATACAATAATCGAAAATTGTACAGTATCGTTTTCGTCCGCGTCCAAAATCTTTCCGTGCACACGCGGCGGTGCTCGCCGATATTTTTAAAAACCCCATTCCCGACCCGGCAGCTCCGCGATCAGCTCCTTATTGCGGACGAGACGTCGTCGTCGTTCGATAACGTTATTTCAGACCCCGCACACCGCAGTGCACGGCGTACAATATTACGTACGTGAGTCGTGCGAAGGATGTTATAGGTTTTTCACGATACCGTCGAATTAGTCGCAGTGCCTGCGCGCACGCACAAGTCCCTGCAGTCCCTTTTCCCCTTTCGATCCGGTACCGATTCCGTCGTATTCGTTCGCCCCTATTCCTGTGTTATACGCACGCGGATTCGACGCTTTTCACTTGTTCGCAGGAGGAATACGTCCACCCCTACCATACCGCGCATGTACAGAGTGATTCGTTAATAACTTTGCTCGAATAGAGATTGATTTTTTTTCTTTTTAATCTCGAGTTACCAAAGGTAAACCTGTTTTCCGTAAGCGTTTTTTTTTTCATCCCACCTTAGCGGCGTCCTATAGATGCACAACCTTTGTTTTTTCACGCCCTTTTTTGGCTGCGGTATTTTCTCGAGGACATTTTTCTTTAAATTTTTGTGCACCGGAATCAAAATTCGAACTTGTAGTTAATGAATTATTCTAGATTATTCTGAGTTAAGGAAAATAACATTATAATGCCTTTCATTATGATAACATTTGTGATAACAAATTATAGCATTAACATGTTATTTGAGATAAAACCCATTTTTTACTGTTATACGTAATTTTATATTTGAATAAATATGAACGAATTTGTCCAATTTCGATTACGTTATTTCAGTAAAATGAACTGAATAATATTTTACTTAAAGAATATGGTGCTCACATAAAAAAAAATTACAGCCACAGACACTCTGAAGTTGGCATGAAACAATAAGTTATTGATAACTTCGGTTTTATGGTAACTTGAAAATTTAAAAATTAATCTAAATCAAATAAAATATATGATTTATAATTGTTCATCTATAGAAGGTCATCGTGTGCGTTATTCGCCAACAATGTGTAGTCAGTGCCAAAATCATCATAGAGGCTTCAAAGGCTACATATTGTATCGCGTGGGTTTTTAGGGTTGAAGATTCTTAGGTGCAGCTGGTCCAAGCCCGGTCAAACCCTTAATAGGTATGAAACATTTTTTATTTTAGAAATTAAATTTTCGCAATCTATCTGGTATACTCTTAACTATTAAACACATAATTGTTCTAGGGCCTGGATTAATAATTCCATTCCATTAATTCAGTTTCGCAAGGGTAGAACACTTTTAGTTAATATAGTTTAAATTTCATAAAAGTAACATATTCTTAGTATTCATATGCACCATAGTGAATACTTTATATCCTGTGTTCAAGTAGAAAAATAATATATCACTTTTTACGGAAATGAAAAATATTTATCTTAAATCTGTTTATAAAAAAAATTTCGATAAGTTAAGTTATTATCTATAACACAACAGTCTAGAAATGTTTTATAAACTTCACAATATTAATTTGATAATTATCATTTTTGTAGACGTTGCTAATTTATTATTGGTAAAATAATGCCTTTACGCTTATGGTCGATGAACGACGATTTTATTTTTTATTAAAAACCGTTAGTTCGGAGCCCTGGAATCATGTACTTTGTAATTCGCTTGATACTATCGGCTTTAATTTATGTTATCCTACATATGCCTTCGTTCGTGTATCGAATTAGGATTCATAACAAAACCTCGACAAACAATACACCTTTTAAATAGTATTCATGTAAACATATTATTCTAATTTTAAATTAACTCCGGTTCATTTATTAATAATTGTTAAGCATTTTCAGTCATGGTGATTATTTTGCGAATTTTTTTTCTCGACCTTTTTTAAAAAGTAATATATATTTTCGTACAACACGTTTTCGCTGTTTTAAAAATCTGTACTTTTTCCCCTTTTAAAGCTATAGAATAATTAATATCCCGGATTTTTTTTTCGCTTGTTTGTTTTAATTAAATATTTATTTCTGGTTCTTAATTATTTTTAGCTGAATAAAATATTCTTGTGTCTTGGACTTTTTAAGTCGGTTAAGAGCTATAACTAATTGTTTTTGGAGCCCTCGGATCTCCTATTAAATTGTACGGTATTATGATTTATTTGTTCTGCTTACAGTATATGATTTAAGCTCTATTAATCATATTGAGAGGTCGCTGCACTATTATTTATCAACAACATAATACTATTTACTTGCAGCTGTCGGCCAAGTAACTAGAACGGGCGTGAAAATTCGCAAATTAAAGATATTTATGATATTTTAACAGTGTAATGCTAACAAACCGATTCATAGAACAACCTTCCACCGTTCAGCGTAAAACTCGAATTAAATTAACAAACACTGCAGTGTATAGGATGTTGTTAAAATCAATTCGTTCATTATGGGTTTACCGGAGCTAAATAATATTAATTAATCCCGAATTCCGATTAACGATTAAAATACGACAATTAAAGAGCAAAATTATTACAGCCAGGTATAGGTTATAGTTAACACGTTCCGAGAAAAGTATCGACTACGTAGTATAAGTACTTTAACACCGTTATTTCAACAGATTTTGGACATTTGCAGTTCGTTTTCAAGGTACGTACAACGGAAAATTTAATGAGGATCAACTTAGATAAAAAATAATTTATGAACGATTTTTTAACAACTATTCAATGATTATACCGGAATACCGCATAAAGCAAAATATTTTGCATTCGTCATTATTCTTTAAAGAGTACCCTAAGCTTTGTACATATCTAAGAGCAATGTTATAATATGGTTATTATACTCGTGGTTCCGATTTATTTTTTTTTATTTTAACAATTCCCAACAGTTTTCATATTCATAACAAAACATTTAATTTTTCCATTTAATAATTAGATTAAAGCAAACGGACGACGGTACACGAGAAAAAGAGAGAATACGTCCGGAAACACTACTTTTAGGGACCAAAAAATAAAATCTTTTTTCTATTGTACAATATCTGCTACAGGGTCTTTACATTTTTACCCTCACGTTTAATATGTATGTACCAAATATGAATGAACGGCAGTATACATTTATTTTCCAATCGACGCAGCTCGTTAAACTTTACAAGGAAGTGGGAAAAATAGAAAAATGGGCTTTATATTCTTTACTCGCAACTCGTTAAATTATTTATTTATCATGATACCAAAAGAAAATCTTTGCGGTGACATTCAAGATAGTTTTAATACTCTTTAGCTTCAATAAAATACATATCATTTTTGTAAAGATATGGAATTCTTCAAATTGCACTACAACAATACAAATATAATTTTCCCCTTTTGTATATTATTATATACTGTCAATAGAATATTGCGATCTACTATAGAGCCCTATTATTTTGTCGGATGATCGATAAAAATGAAAAATACAATACACCGGTGTGGATGGAAAGCTTGACGGAAAAATTGAAAACAGAAAATTATAATTAGAAATATGTGTCCATCACGGACAAAAACAATTATTATTTAACACTTTATTACAATTAAAATATATTACAATCTTTATTTACGCATCCAAAATAATATATTAATTGTGATAAACACTGTAACACATCTTTTTCCTCTTTCTCATTTTAAATAAGTATTCTATTCACAATCGACAGAAGTTTTAATTGAACTTTCGGCTTAAAGACGTAAGTTTCTAGATAATTTTCTAACTTTTTTCGACCTGGGTTACAATCAAAGACCTATAATAAGTTCGATTACTTCTTTTTTTTTATTAGAAATAAGCCTCGGCCGCGGTGGCCATTGGCTGACATTGATTACATTGTTTTTCCTGATTTAGATTTTTACATCATTTTTACATAGGTGTTTTGATTTTACATATTATTATAATATATTACTTTATTACAATAAATTTTCGATTTCCGTTTCTTTTATGAAGTTTAGTGTCTGTTTGATGGCTGATACGTCTGGACCTAGTGACTGAAATAGAAATTCTGGGATGTTGTGTTTGGTTCTTGCAGCTTCTGTTTGTTTGCATTCGACGAGTATATGTTTGACTATCGATTACTTCTAAAATACGTATGAAAAATAATTTCCATAAAAACTCAGATAATATACGGTACTTAAACCTTTGATGATTCTAAATACTCTCGTTAAGAAATTAGCTATTGGTCTATTCATCAAACATAGTTTGTGGTAAGTGTTATGTTCATTCGATAGTAACATTTTAAAATTGTTACAAAACAAAGTTCTCGATCGTTGCATAGTTATTATGACAATTAACATCATAAATCTTCATGTTATGTTTTAATTATTTCACGAGTGTCATGATATGCTTATATGCTTGTGATAATATAAAAAAAAAATGGAAAGCCAAATTCATTTTAGAATAGGTTATTTTACAGGACCGTCAATTATTTTCATGTTTTTCCCTCAGTGAATTTTCATTAAAAACATCTCAAAGTTCTGCAGTGGCCTATATAGTAGACAATTAAACCCCAATTGAAACCCATTCTATAGAGTAGTGGTTATCAACGAGGGGGTCGCCAATGATAGGTTTGGGGGTCGCCAAAAACAATAGACGAAAAGATTTTTCCACTTTATTTAAAAATAAAAAAAAGTTAATTTTCCATTTTGTTTTTTATAGAACATGCTGAGGAGCGTAATCTTATATTCTTATCGATAGCGGTTATAGATTATTAAATTGTTCGTAACTCGTATCGTATCGTATACGACGTATACGTTCGCATATTTGTACAATTTCAGTCGCAAATATTTATAATAATCAGTTCCTACCTAGGTGTCATACCTCGGGCAGTACATGTAGCGTGACATACACGTATTTTATATCGCGTGACAGATGTAAAATACGTAACTATTATACTGTTTTAAAATGGAAAAAATTTTAATTAAACGCGCAAGTGCAAGTGAAAGTGAAAATAAAAAACGTAAACTGTCGGAAACTACAACGGACCAGCCTAGCAACGAGGAATTGGAAGCAAAAAAACTTTAAATGTTGATCCTAACCAAAAAAAAGAACGTAAATATCGAGATCAGTATATCCAATTTGGATCTACTTTTATTCAAGAAAAAATGTAAGCACCGTCCTAAGTGTGTTATATGTTTAGAAATATTGGCTTCCGAAAGTATGAAACCCTCTAAACTCAAATGACATTTAGAAACGAAACATCCGCAATATAGTGATAAAGATGAACATTTTTTTAAAAGACATGAAGTTTTTAATACATTTTCTACAGTTTCACAAAGATCTTTAGTTGCATCATTCGAGGTTTCATACTTAATAGCAAAAACAAAAAAACCGCATTCGATTGGCGAATCTCTAGTCTTGCCAGATGCTATAAAAATTGTAGCGGCTATGCACGGTGAGGCATATGCAAATGACTTAAAATCAATTTCATTACCAGATAATATTGTATCACGACGGATTTCAAACATATCTGATGATATATTAAAACAACTTTTAAATAGATTGCAAAGTAACTATTTTGCAATGCAACTGGACGAATCTACAAATATCTCTCAACTTCTTGTGTATGTCAGTTAAATATTTACAAAGAAAACATTTTAGAAGACTTTTTATTTTGTCAAACATTAAATGGCAGAACCACTGGTAATGACGTATTTACTCTTATTAATACATTTTTGAAAATAATGAAATTTCATGGTCAATGTGTAAGGCCATTTGTACAGATGGTGCAGCAGCACTTACTGGATCAAAGAAAGGTTTTAGAGCTAAAGTTAACGAAATTTCACCAAATATACTATTTACCAATTGTATGATTCATAGGGAGGCTTTAGCATCTAAAAAACTTGAACCATTTGTCAATGAAGTACTATACATTATACAAGATGCTATTCGTGTAATTAACTTTATAAAATCAAAAGCACTAAATTCTAGATTATTTACGATACTCTGTAATGAAATGGAATCTGATCATACAAAACTACTACTTCATACCGAAGTTAGGTGGTTATCTAGTGGTAAAATATTATTAATAATTGTTGAGCTTAAAGATGAAATACGAATTTTTCTCCTTAAACATAAAAATACACTCGCAGAACACTTCTTAAATGAAGAATGGTTAGCAATTTTAAGTTACCTTGCCGATATTTTTGATAAATTAAATACTTTTAACTTAAGTCTTCAAGATAAAAACACAAATATATTAATTCTCTCTGATAAAATCGATGCTTTCAAAAAAAAAATACGTTTATGGATAAATTATATAAATTATGAAAACTTTGAAATGTTTTCATGTTTTGAAGTCTTCAAGGTAAAAACACAAATATATTAATTCTCTCTGATAAAATCGATGGTTTCAAAAAAAAAAATACGTTTATGGATAAATTATATAAATAATGAAAACTTTGAAATGTTTTCATGTTTTTCAGAATTTATTAGTGAAAATGAAATATTTGATATTAAAAAAAAGACAAAATATTACTTCATCTAAAAAATTTGGAAAACAATTTTAAAACAAGGTTTGAAAAGGTTCCAGAAAAAAAGTTGGGATGGATAAGAAATCCATTCTCTATCAGTATAAATGAAATGGATTCTGAATTAAGTTGAGTTATGAAAGAGGAACTAATCGAGTTATCTTCCGACGAAAATCTGCGTATAAAGTTTAATGAAATGACAAGTGATAAATTTTGGATTTCTATAAAATCAGAATACCCAGAATTGTTAAAAATAGCCGTATTAACACTTCTACCATTTGCATCCACTTACATGTATGAAACGGCGTTTTCAGCTCTTACCGTAATAAAAAACAAATATAGGACAAAATTAAATGTAGAATCAGATCTAAGAGTTGCAGTCTCTAATATAAAACCTGATATGGAATCAATAATATCAAAAGTTCAAGCTCAAGTATCCCATTAACAAAGTTAACAAACAAGTTAACAGATGAATAAACAGTTGAATAACAAGTTAAATTGTACATTTTTAAAATTTTATTTGTGAATTTTTTTAGATTTAAATTTACTATTATTATTATTTTATTACTATTATATACTAAATTAATTAAATTTTTAAGTGGAAATAATCAAAATCGTATACCATATAAATGTTTTATCAGTAATTAAATCAAATTTTGATAAATAAAACAATTTTTTTTTTGAAGGGGGCACATTACAAAAAAATAAAAAATGGGGGGTCGCGATCCAAAAAAGTTTGAAAACCACTGCTATAGAGCACCGCAAGAAATAAAATGAACAGAGTTTATACATTTTTTTACGAATTACAGGTTCAAAGAAGTTCTAACCGTTAGTTTATGTCCAACTTGAACCCACTGAGCCGCCAACGAGTATCCGATAAAAACATGCCAGCAATGTTTTCGGTTCTTGTGGGACTTTATTTCTTTATTTTCAAGGTGTTAATTGTGATTGATTTTCTCCTTTATATAAATATACTGATTTTTAAAAAATATAACAGTGTATTTTGATGATTTAATTTTGTTATTAATTGTGTTGGATTTAATATCCAGACATTCTGATAATGTTTGTTTGTTTTGTTAAGCTATAATAAGTGATAGATTATGTTGCTAAAAACCGACAATCATCTTACGGTTGTCTATGATTGAATTCGAATTTTTTTATAATATATGTGATGTACTAAACTGTAATGTACCGTTTACATTAATGAATTCTTAAGCATTTTGAATCGCGTTTTAACAATCCCGTTTGATTATTAATTGTTTTTTCTTCTGAAACCCGTTGCGCTAAGCATGAAATACTACAATCACACTTAACGGAACGCAATTAATCGACGATACTAATAAATTCGCTTAAAGCAAATTGTGAAATGGCTGGTCTCGGTGTAGTACGATTATATTACACATAGCCCGGTAAAAATACAACTTATTTGGCTTATGCCTACATGAAATGTACCAAGTGAATCTGCGCATTGGTGCGATAGCTCCTGTTATTACTCATAAGGGTTTAATTTTTCTAAACAAGAATACTTCGAGTTTACGATAAAACTGACCTAGAACGATAAAATTCTTTGTATCTAATATTGATAGAAATACATCATATTTGCAGAAGTAAGTGTTCAATGGCGTGTGGGTTAAAACCGTTTCGTGGGCGCAGGACCAATGTAACCAGATTCTTGGTACGTATATAGCTATCAGGTGCACATAGTTGTATGCAGCGCGTTACGTCTTCAAGTCATTTGATTCAGGGGAACGTGACACTCAAAACCGTATGCAATAACAGTACTCGTATATTTATAACGACGGAAATATAATTTATAGCACTGCCTGATCTAACCTAAAGGTACGTTTTCCTTGCAGCGTCTGGTAATGCGTTTCTATGTGTTCGTTTTCCTATGTGCGTTTGACGCGGCGGTTGGCGTCAACACCGGTCGGGGCCAGTGCATCGCGTCAACCGCCAACGTCAAGATGTCAAAAAATATATATTTTTATTTTTAGTTACATTATGTTTTATATTTTTAGTATTAATATAATCGCTTAAATGCGAATAAAATTTATCTTAATCGACATTGAATAGAACAAGAATTATTACATTAAAATTACATAAACACGAATTAATACAATACAATGTTATAAACCAATTATCTAGTAAAAATACATTATAAATTATTACCTCAATGTAATTGCCAATTTTTCATCTGGTGTTATTGGATCAGGAACTCGTAAAGATGGCTCTTTTGTAAGCGACTCTCTAACCAATGATAAAATAAAATCAAATTGCTGGCGATTGAGACGAAAACACTCTCGACATTTTTTGTCATCAGTAGAAAGATGTCCTTTGATTAGTTTTTCTAAAAACCCTTCAGATTTCCTTCTTGAAAATAAAGGACTAATTTGATTTCTTTTTTGATTTGTTAAATTAAAAAGTAATTTATCATCTTCAGCTTCTTTTTTTAAAAACACATATGATATACGATTATTGTTTAAAATTTGATTTGAAATTATTTTGTGATCCATATTAAAGAATATCGACGATATCGTACAAACACGTCCGCGCAGAACCAATGTAGGAATGGTTTTAAGGTAAAATACTAATATGACAAAATTATGGACCACGATAAATGGTTGCGTAAAATTTGTTGCCAACATGAAATTTTTAAAAATTATACTATGAAAGTTATTTGCAGCGTACCACTCTGCTGTACAAAAGGCATCAGAATAGATGTGTTACCTAATTGAATTAAATAATATATTTAATGGTATAGATTGCATTAAAATATTATATGATCTAAATTTAGGTTGCCAACCTTTTCCAATAAGTGAGCTATATTCTTAATTTTAAAACTGATGATCGACATACTCGTATTTATTTATTTGCATTTTTTTATACTAGAACATGAAGTTTATACAATATATGTATCGTGTATACTACATTTTTATTGCGATCGATCTATATTCCTATAAAGATCGACTGATTGGTGATGCTTTCTTAATTTCTGATTTCGATTTGTAATAGTTTTTTAACAATTTAGAAAAAAATTGACGAGAAATTTGGTTATGGTCATTTTTTGATTGAATATTTGTAAAAAAATTGGAGCGGTCGCGGCGTTTGGACGCTGTGTGGAAAACAGTCTTGACGCGGCGTCCAGACGCTGCAGGGAAAACGTACCTTAAGGGTTTATTTTCCGCGCCCAGTTCAACGCGTTAAAATGTTTGCTCACACCGACTAAATAATAATAATAATTATAATACGTCCACCTGTGTTTGTTTTTAACTATTAGCTCTTTATACGCGTCATATCACCATCGTCGCCAGCACGCATAATGGATATTTTTACATATATCATAGATCCTCGTACGTTTTGTTTGTGTTTGGCAAATTAAGCCGTCGCGGTCGTGTCGGATTGTCGGCGTGTTACGCTACACGTGGAGTAAATACTAATAATACTAATAATGCATTCGAACTCGGGCGTCATGTTGTACGCTATATTTGTATTGGCGCGGCGGCGAGGTGTGGAAATAATGTAATATTTTCGAAAAAGGGCACTCGCATACCTCAAATCCCATTCTATGAATAATAACTGTACGCGACGTATATAAAGATAATGATTACACCGACGCCGTCGCGAAAACCCGTGGGTAGAGTCATGTGTTATTTTTCGTACGTATATTTAGCGTCACCTAATAAATTCCATTGCATGCTGCAAAATTATACACACAAACATTTTGGATTCCATGCGACGACCATCCCGGTTCGATCGTTATCCGTCGTTCATTTATTATTGTTTACCTACACTCGTGCGGACGAATAATATTATAAATGCATTGTTCCGAATCGGTAAAACACGACGTGTTCATCATTGAATATAATTATTAACAGGGCTCGGGACATATAACGCATATGATCATCAAAATAAGCATTTAAAAAAAGGGCTTAAGTACTTAATTTCAAGCACTCAAATGAGCCCTGAAAAATATTAAAATGAGCAAAAAAAGCACAAGAAGAATTAAAAAAACACAATTTTTTCTGTGATACCATTTACTTGATATCTGAGCAATTAAAATCATAACGAAAATTCAAATTTAAAAATCAAAAATGGTTTGACGATTTTGAGAACGTTTTAAGTTCTATCCGGGGTCGGCAAATAATTTCAATTGGAGTCCAGAAGATTAAAATTACAAATCGAGGTTGCGATGTTGCGTCAAAACCGCACGGCAGTGAATACGACGGCGACTATGGTGACGGCAGTATTTATAATATAGGTTCGCGAAATTAATAGGACAAACGTGTGTTTCTGATGCATGCGAATAAGATAAATGTAAACCGGGATAAAGGTATATTTCAATACGTTTCTTTTTAGACATTATTCACTACGAAAGAAAAATTCGGTAAAACGCAGTACAGAAAAAAAAAGAACATCCAAAGATTCGTTCTGCTAGATACGAACTATTCATATTATAAGATGAGATTGATGAGAATTTTATCTGTAAAATAACAGCATTACTTTTTTTTCATCATAAATATGTCAGACATTATATTATAATCGTATTTATAAAAAATAAAAGTTGAATATATTACCTGTTTTTTTTTTTGGTTTTTTGTTTTTGAAAATTCACAAAAAAATTACAGTATCATAGGTATTAAGAAAATGACGCTTCTCTTTAACCGATAAAGTTTTCATTTTTCTAGAGTAAACACAAAATCCCTTAGCCTCAAAGTATTAACTTATAGTGTTCTTCCCCCTGCCAGGCGATATTTTTTGGTGAAAATTACAATTTAGTGGGTTCACTGAGTACTGCCTTCTGAACTCATTAGAATTATAAATAATAATATTACTTAGTGTAAAACAAGAATTTTTTGGCTTTGTTTATGCCAAAAGAAGTAATAACAAGTAGCGTATAGCCTATATTAAAATTAGAATATAAACGTTAAAATTCATAGAATAAGATAACTTTCAAAGGATTTCATTTTTTTTTTGAAAAATAAATAATATAACTTAAGACTCTTTAAAGTTTTAATACGCGAAATCTATAAACATCTTAGCTAATTTTTAGACGATTTTTCCGAACAACAATCACAACAATCGTTTCCAACTATAAACTTCGTAAACAATGTATAGATTTTATTTTTAACCTATATGCTAAGATCGAATTATTATTGGGTTAGAGTTGAGCAAAAGTCAAACGACGCAATTATATTTCACAAGGTACATAGAATTTGATAATTTGACTTATCAAAGAAGTGATGTAAGTTTAAAGGGAGTTTTCTTCTTTTTTTTTTCAGTACTCATGAATTATTATGAGTGTTTGATACCAATTACAGTGTTTACTGAATCAATTTCAGAACGTCGAAGTCCGTCCACCCGTGAGCACACGGGTGAGCACACAGTTAAATATTTTATTAGATAGTCCTTCGATGCCCCGAGATGGGATTTTAAAATTTAATTTTAAACAAGGAAGCTAATGGAACCATCAAAAGCCGAAGTTTCTCTTTCGAAGACACTTTTCACAACTCTAATACTCGTAGGCGTTAAATAAACGACACTGATGAATCAGAGGTATATTATATTATAATGCGGTCTCGGGATCGTGGCACAAGTTTTCGACGTACACCAACATACCGCAAGTTCAGATTAGAAACACATCAAATTCATCGTATTATTCAACTAAAATGTCAAGACCTACTCATTGTATTTATGTGTGTGTGTGTGTGTGTGTGTGTGTGTGTGTGTGTGTGTGTGTGTGTGTGTGTGTGTGTGTGTGTGTGTGTGTGTGTTTGTGTGTGATTCATTAATAACTGTGAGACATTTATGTCGTTAAAAATTAAATAACTGTTTCATTTTAATTGTCTTATCATTATTATCCTTTACTTTTTAGATAAAAATATTACCGACAAGGTATGATTATAAAATCTATAATACACGTTATCAATAGTATTTTCAATGTACAATAAAAGTTTGTCTCAACTCGATGTATACCTTTTTATTCTTTGTTTCGGTTTTGAATAGTTTCTCTTATAACAGCTTGTTTAAAATATACTTTTCATTTCTACGTGATTATTTAATACACGATGTCTCTCATAATAAGCTTTGTTTTTTTTTGTCCCGCGATAGCGAAAACTAGTCCTTTGGTTCGGAGATATGAAAATAAAAAAAAAATAACAAATTTTATACAGTACGCTATTCAAAAGTTTTTGAGGTTTTATTTGTATTGGATTTTGTTTAGTTTAAGTTTACGAATAGTTTTCGAGCAATTATAAATTACAATTTATGTATCCTTCGTCCCCACATAGTTTTTAAGCCACGTTTATAAGTTTCAATTATAATTATTATGATCATACTACAAAAATATATTATTACCATAATAAAGTTATTTTTGTGTTATCTTGAAGAAATATTTAACATTAAATCAGTATATACAACGCTGTAGGAATAGGATTTTCAAAATAGCGATTGACGATAAATTATTAGTTAACGTTAAAATTTTATTTTTTATAAATTTAAAACAAATAAATTACATTTTTAACCAATAATAATTAAGAAATGGTTTTTTTTCGACATGTGATTGCACTTAAATAAATTATACATTTTTACTATATCAAACAATTTTACTGATAACAATTAAAAGCTTTAAAGTTTAAACCAATTATTTTATACATAAAATATATTCTATACATTAATTTCACAATATATACATATATCACAATAAGCAAATATTTTTTAATTTAACTTTGATACTGAGCCATAAAACACATTTTTTAAAAACATTATCAGTTTCAATTGTGTATTGTCTACTATAACAGTTATTAAATGACAATTATATTTTGACCACATATCACTCGCTAATAATATCACTGTGTCTTCAGATATATTTATCATACATTTAAAACACAATTATTAACTTAGACAATTCGAGATACAATTAATCAACTGTCCGAACGCAAGTATTAAAACGTGCTCGTAAGATCTTGTTGATTCAGTTAACTAAAAAAAAAATTATTCGAATCTATCTCGTTTATACTTTAAATTCATAAACAGTGATAAGTTTAGTTAAGAAATTGAAACGAGACGAAAATATAAATACATTTTTAAGGTACAGAAACTTAGGTGACTCGTATCTCACTTCACTCAACTCGGATCGAGATACAGTTTTAGTGTTGTATTATAATGCCGTAAGTAATGATAAGTCACTTGGTTTGAAAAATGATTCCCGCAGCGTAACGCTGTCTATGGTACCAGGGTACCTAGTGGTTATATCATTTTTCAAACCTTAAGTACTTAAAATTGTAATTGAGTAAACACTTTTTGAAATTCGTAGCAAATGAAGTCAAAATAAAATGTTGCGATTGTGCTTATATTTAACTAACCTCGTGTAATAAATACTAAGGGAGTCTATGTTATATTATTAAAAACAATAAATATGTTGACTGGGTATAGAAATAACGAATGTTTTGAATATTTGTTTTCTTTTTATTATTATAAAAATAAAACAAATGCAAATACAAATTCTTAACTTAAACTACATAAAGTTATTACCAGTAAATCGTGTAAAGGGTTTAGGCACTTTTGAAGGAAAAAAAGTTTCTTTTTCTTAAAATATATACGTTTATAATTATTTTTTAATAATTTATGATATTTTTACAGTCTTCGTTCCATCCAAAACTATTTTACTACGGTTATAATTATAAGTATAGTCCTACCGTCAATATTTGAGGCTGAGTTTAACAATGTTTTCATTGTGGTTTATTTAAGTGTAATTCATATTTATATTTAATATTATTCATTGATAATATGGATTTTAATATTAACCGGTTGGAACGGATTAATATTTTGTTTTAAATTGGCTGTATTAATCACGGTGCACAAATAAATGTGACCAACTGATAATAGTTGGATATGTTACGAAAACAGTTTAAAAGTAGTTATGAGTTTGCAGTTCAATTTATCTGCAACAGAACAACAAGAGTGTCCAACACACTCTGTTGAATCAGATAAGATAGTTATGCGTCTGCGGAAGGTCTGTTAGTTCGATTATAGAAGTATTCTCAAAACGATTTGATTTAGATTGCTTTTGGGAGTACAGCAACAAATAAACAGTGCACTAAAAAAGGCTCAAAATTACATTTCTGAGGTTAAATAAAATAGCCTTAAAAAGTGTTCAAATGAGATGCATCGTAAAAGGCACAACTTTGCGAAGAGTTCCAAGGGATGTAATTTTTGAAAAATCCTATTTTAAATTACAATTTTTCTCATTCATAACTTTTGATCGTCACGATTTCAATTAACATTAATTTTGTCATTACTGTTTTTTTTTTTTTTTTTATTATTAGAGAAAAATAATACAAATTTGTAATACATTAAAATTAATTTTGTTCTATAAACAAAGCTTTTGTTGGGCTAAATGAGTTATTATAAAACTTAAAATTTAAGACATTAACAATTTAAATAATAATAAATACATACATTTTCATAATATCATAATACAATAAAAAATTACATTGAATCACTAATCAACCATTATATAATAGAATTTTTGTTTATTATTTAATTAGGTTTTTTATTTTCAATTCAGAAAATTTTTGATTTTCATCATCAATCATAAGTAAAATTATTCAGTGTAGGAATAACCTAGGAATTGTTTTTTTGATAACTGTAAGACAATCAACGATGAGAATGTATTAAAAAAAAATTTAAAAAAGCTTTACTTCACGTTCGCATATTATAATAGACATATTTCATTGCTTTATTCATATGTAAACGTGTGTGTGTGTGTGCGTGTTCATTATTTCTTATATTTTTCTATGAAATCACCAGAGCTTTCGTTACAGAAAACTATGGTTTAAAGCAGAGCTGTGCGCCGAAAGCAGCATAAAAACGCGAGAATAATATATTGTTACGGCGGTAAACAATAATAATAATAATATGATAATATATCATTATTAATTATTTAAATCCTCCGAAACGGATGCGTTGCGCTACGAGAATAATGGGTAGGTTTGGTTCTATTATTATAATTGAATACGCGTATAATTTAATAACACACCCGACCCCGCACGCGGAGCAATATATAGTATAAATACTATTTTAATATACTTATACCCACGTCGCGGCCGTACAGCTTTAATCCACGAGGATCGTTTTACCGTTATCTGAACGCGCGTCGTGGGACTATAGACGCGGTTATCACGTTTCGCGGAAAAAATAACGTTTTCCGCAGGCGTTTATCACACGTCGATCCGCGAAGACTTCACGACAAACCGTATCCGAAACGTAATAAATCAGTTATTTCGTCGGAACAAGGTGTTCGTTACGCATGGCAATTTGTTTAGCGCTGAGTACAGTAATAGCTGCCGACATTGGAAGGGGCTCGGTTGCGTTAGATCATTTAAATTATCATACAGACACAGTAGGGTTATGTTTAACCCTAAATCAAAACGATTATTGAGAAAATAAATGTAAAATAATCGAAGCGTCCTAAACGGTAATTATTATTCCATGTTCCTATATTATACCATAACGATTGCGCTTACAAACTATATGTATTCAATTGTAACGATATACATATTATACGTGTTCTTAGTATTCGAAAATACAGCTCGCTGTAAGTTCACAATGAGTTGATTTGTCCAAAATGGGCGTGTATCAAAATATCTTAAATACCAGTAAAACAAAAACCAATTTATTATTGCCATACATTGTATTATATTTAATAGCATAATGAGTTGTGTACGTGCATATTAAAATAATTATAATCTATCGTTTGGTTTGCATCTATGTACTCACGTATTAATATTTCAAATATTTTTTATGTTTAATTTTTGACATTTTAAAGAAAGTGGAACGTTGTTATGTTTACGTGTGTCAATCAAAGTACGGCATTATCAATAACCGTTTTTTTTTATGCTCGTCAATGTCAATTATTAATTTATATTTTTTATGCTTCCGACATGATTTCGTTTATATAATGGAAAACATTTAAATAAATATTAGATATATTAATCATATTATTTAATTTGTATTTATTCATTATGGTCATGGTAGATAATAAGTGTGTATACTATATTTATTTCTAATTAAAACTTCACTGTGCAGTAGATAAATTAAATTATATTTAATTATTACAAAAGATTGAATGCATAATGATAGGTACATACGACGATGCATTCTGAAAATCAACTAATAATTATTTTCCTTTCTCAAATAACTATTTGATATTTTCTAGTAAAGTATACATGCAATATTATTTTATCCTAACTGATATATAAATAAGTAACGTGATTTAATTTTTATAAACATTTTTATCGTAACTTTAGTATTTGTGTTATTTTTGAAAAGTATAGCAATAATTTCTAACCAAGCGTTTACCTTAACATACCTAGACTACATTTTTTATATACACCGAACCAGGGTGGAATTCATGGTCTGAATATCTGAAAGAATTCAAAACAATTTCACATGGTTAGTTTCAGACTTTATGTGCGCAGATTTTACAGGGTCAATTCGACGTATCGCATAAATTCACTGCAGCCACATGATTTTCGATCGAAAAGGATTCGATACGGCTGTTTGGAATGATCCAAACAAAATAATTCTAATAACCTTACGTCAGTTTAGTTTCAAAATAAGGATTTATCGGTTTGAATAGTTTTGAATATATTTTCATAGATCAATCTTGTCATGAAAACATAAGTGGACAATCTAGCTTAGAGCGATAAACACAAATGTTATTACCTCTATTCCATTTCAACAGGAATAACGAATTGAAAAGCAAAAAAAAAAGAATTGGATCTAAAATAAGTCGATGTTAATTCACCGAAAATGTTTTATAAATACTTATGACGTAAAAGTATGTGTGAGAGAGAGAGAGAGAGTGAGAGAGAGAGAGAGAGAGAGAGAAATAGAGAGTGAGAGGAGGGGGAGGTAGGGAGAGAAAAATTAAAATGTAGATGATGCATGTTTATTCAGTAAAACTACATTAAACATTATAATTGCGTCGTTAAACCCGTAAACTCATTTAAAATCCATCTATTGTAAATGTTATAGATGCTTACAGTTGAACATTTATAATATTATAAAAATTATGTTTTTAAAGTTAAGTAGTTCATGGCTATTCAACTTAAATGTTTGAAACTCATATCTGCTACGCGCACGAAATGTGTGAAATAAAATACGTTTCGCTAATAACTATCCACATTCTCAGGAAGAGTTTAAATTTAAGCTGAAAACGTGTGTTAGACCTCAGATGTTCCAAAGATCTATAGCACCAAATTATTTTACCTAGTCCAGTAGTTCTGAAACGTATCCGACTCGTCGCGCCCTTTTTATTCTAAATGTGCCCTTTTCTAAGTCATCCTTGCAATATTAATCCTGAAATTTTTTTGGATCAGATGAAATGCTATGATGACGCGGCACCCATGTACAGACACGGGTGGTAAACACTGGGAGCCACAGAATTCATCAAACCAGTTAACAGTTATAGTATAATTAAAGTAAATACATAATATTGTTATTTTTAGGTATGATTTGATTTTGAGTCAGGACTTAGCTTAGATATTTATCTTGAAATTACTATTTGCCATTTTCTTTTTTCTCAAAGAAATATTTTTTTTTCTTCTATCAGTAGCGAAATTGCTTTCAAACATTTGCGTATAACAAAATAGAAATTGAATACAGATTGCACTTTAGAGAGGTAGCTTTTTTATGGTTTTAGCTGTCCCGGAAAACGATGGAATTTGAAAGGCGCCCGCTTTTACTGTAACCGTTTTTGGAAGAAACAAGCTATTTTTTATATTGGCTTCTAAGAAGTTTGGGAAGAATTTCTAGTGACGCTGATGGTTTAATTCGTTTGATGTAAAGAAACAATAGAAACAATATTTATGACAATATTACTTATGGACATGAAAACAACATTGTCGAGTTGATGAAATTAAAAAACGGTCTCGGTTGACAAAGAATAAGAAAATCGTGATTGATCGGCCAACAATGACCATCCGATCGAATATGATTAATGTGAGTAAATAGGTTGCGATTCATATGAAATATTAATGAAAAATAACAAAATAAAAGTGTTTACACAATAAAAAATAGAAAACCTGGAATCAACTAAGCCGAACAAAAGTTGTTATTATTTTTTTTGTTATAAATTTATAATTATTTGTAGAAAGATTTTTTTGTTTTAATATGATTATTTTTTTTGTTGTCATTATATTATTTACGAAAATATATTATCCATTATATTAGTAATTTAGATTACGCCGATGCTGAGCGGACAAGCTGTGTTCTCGAAGTTTTTCAATCGAGAAAATATCCAACACGTGAATATGCTAAGTAGAATCAAAGTCGTTGACGTTTTCTTGTGTAGAATAATTTACAATTACGATCGAAATTATGCAAATTACGGCCGACCTGGCAACCGGAAGGGTTACTCGCTTCGTGTGGCAGTCTGCCGATCCGAGGCGCATGAATAGGATTTGTTGGCAATTTATCGGACACAAAGCGAGCTGTGTTGAGTTCGGAGCAAGAAATCGATTTATTATAAATACCTGTACGTAGAATACATTTTACCATCATAATTTCGCGCAGTATTCTTGATGATACCGACTCGTGTTTTGGCGTGGGAAAAGAAAACTAAGTCAAAGCCGTGGCTTGTAATCGGATAAATCGTACATAAAGCATTTCCTGTCGAGTTTGTAAGCTGACCATATTATGACGTGGAATAGTGTAATGTTCAGTGCACGCGATAGTTCATTTCAACGTTGTGCTATTGCGTAACATTTCCTAAAGCCTTGTATAATTTGCACATTACATTTCATCTTTCTAACTCGGAATGTTTTATTTGAACAATGAAAATTAATTGTTCCGTGAACAAATTAGAAAACGAGTTTCTGCGAAAAAAAAATGCATTCAAATAACGTCAACAATATTATTGATTCTAGTTGTTTGCAGTCCGGTTATCGGGAAATACATTATATACACTTTTAGTGCTCCGGTTTAACGTTTATTCCGGAGAGAACGCTAAAAACAGAGAAATCACTGGGAAATAAATCACCTTGGCGCACTATGTTTTGTTCAACGTTTTTGTGAAGTACTGCAATATACCTTTGCTCTTAAAACAGTCGGACGAATTTTATGGGGGGAGGGGGGGGGGAAATAATAAGAAAATGAAATAAAAACTAATGATGTCGAGTGGAATATATTGCGAGTGGGAGATCCGTCGTGGTATTAGAATATACGGGGATTATGATGGAGCTGACTATGTACATTGGCGATGTATGATTGCAGTGATAACAAAGTAAATACTATTCGTACTGAAAATACAGATAGATTGGAGTAAATTAATTTTGTTCTCCTGGGTTTTCCACGTAATGAAGTGTATAATATATTGAACAATTTGCAGACATATTACATTTTAATAGCCATGATTTTTTATTTCTTTTTTCCTTTAAGCCTTGACTATAATGTTGACTGGACGTCTTTACTCGATGTTTGAATGTTGACATGGACATCAGTATCGGCGTCAAATTACTGTTATGCAGGTGCACAATGCGCTTGTATTTTATTTGACTTTGATTTTACTATGAATAATTCACTACGACCAAATCGCTGTTCAGAATGCGGCTCATATTTCACTCGTTTATGTAGCATGTTAGTCATATATTCATGTGATAATGTATACGATTAAGTGTGGACCCTTATTTCTTACTAAAATGTTTATTAAACCTCGAACTTTCTCTGTATTATGTTAAACCGTTTATGATTCAATTTCGGAGCCCGTATGTGAAATAATTTAAATCGCTCGACACCGGATTTGAATAATTCTCTGTTTGAACCATATGGGCCTACGAGCGGAGATGAAAATACGTGCGTTGATATTAGTGAGCTAATTGGGTCTTCAAGATATTTTCCGGTATGACGAACCGGTCTAAATTGGAAAGCAGATGATCGGCGATGATGATCGGTAAATGATATAGTCTATGTAGTCTGTACCTACTGCGTTTTGAATTCAACTAAGCGACGTTTGATTTCAGGCGTAGCTTGACTTTTGTTTGAAAAACACTTTTTTGTTTTGTTTTCGTGCTCCGTTCTAGTGCAAATAATTCCGTCTTAATTCCATTATAATTCTCTGATACACGACACACACACACTATCCTGAGGTCGTCGGAAAAATGCATTGAAATGTAGCGATCGCGTGTGTCGTTCAACTCCAGTACGGCGAAGGTGAATATTATCTATTATTCACGAAATCCCGCGCGGTTATAGAATGACGGCGATGATGACGACACTAACGACCCAACGATCGACCGTGCGCATAAACACAATACCAAACAACGGGAATTATGATAATGAGTGTTATAAGCATAATACTAGTCAAAGTCGTTTACCATTAGACCAGTCATACTGTATTATACGAGTATAATACGTATTACGAGTATATATGATTAAATCGCGGCCTATTGGTTTTTCGTCGGGTAGGTAGAACGCGATGACGCGTGTCCGCGAATAATTCGATCCCACGAGCCTAGAAATCCCCCGGGGGGGATACCCTTATTAGGGATTATTACTTCCGATAATCCGATGATCCATTCCACGTAGCTGCTACAGGTTTAGGGTGAGCTATGTGTCGTTAAAATTTGATTTCGAGTCGATGATTTCACGGAGTTCACTATTGCCGTAAACGATTATTTACGTTTTCTGATTGCTCCCTTATTGATAGTGAATAGAAAGCGAAGAGAGATAAATATAAATTAGTTAAACATAATTGACTAAACAACAGCAACTGCAACGACAGGTAACAATTATTTAAACTAACAGTGCCTTTTCCGACTACCACGGTGATGTTTACCGTTCGATAGCGCGATCGATCACAGGTAAATGAAATGCGTCCGGTTGGCTTACTAGGTAACAGTACAGCGTGTCCATGGGTAATACGGTCTCGCGAGATTACATTTTACCCGAAACGCATTTGTATGCCCATCGAGAACCCGGTAATTCGCGTAATCCTGCTGGCACCAGTTGATGCGAATACAGAGACGTCAAAATGTGATTTTGAACCTAAACGCACTGCACTCATCATCGAAAGCGAATCGTTTCACGCGTGCCTTCGTCCCGTACGCGAAGCGTCAAACAACTGTAGTCTGGATATACTATCATACTATGGTTTTTGTACTCCTTGTTTTTGTCTTCGATTTCCCGGTGTTATGTTATCGTGAGTTGTACCGTTGTACTACATTCGCTGAAACGTATAAATATCCGGTATCGCTCCGTCGTTATTTGCGAACAGTGTTTACACCGACGGTGTCGACGATACCAGTAATATAGACTTACTGCAGTGTCCTTAAGGTTTCAACTACCGAGATAGAAGCAACGTACACTATTCTTAAACAATGTAGGTCATGTCACTCACTTAGTCTTAACAAAACGATTCAAAAATTAAATTTTTAGTAACTATTTGTTACGTGGGGATTTTTTTGCTTAAAAATGTGTCACCGCTCTTATAATTTTCGGTATGTAACTAACCATCAGTATCTATCTAAACATTTTAATGTCCGCCACGTGATTAGAAATATCATATAAAGTCACTAATGTAATATGTTTTGATAAATTATTTTAAAACCAAAATTTTCATTTGAGTATTGTTTGAACGAAATGCTAGTAATACAAAGTCGACAATATGGAAGACTTTAAATAATTATAGATTGAATAAGTATGGTAATAAGTATAAGTATTGTTCCAGCATGATCATTGAAGACTGTAATTGTAGTGCACTAATGGAATAACGCTGAAAGTTTTATCGACAGAATTCGTTATTGTTGCATCTTCCCGTCAATATATTCAGACGTTTCCATGTTGCAATGACATGGGTGCGTACTGCACATTTTTTCTTGAACAAATAATATTTTGTTTTATATAACTGATGAAACAACCCATCTACATAATAAGGTGTCTAGGGAAAAATCGTACGATGGATAACTTATTTATATGATTATAGTCAAACGCTGGGCGAAACGGGATATGGGATTAGTTTATAGCTGTACAACATAGCCCAAATGTTGTTACTGATTACTTAAATTCCGATTTGTATGCACTTAAAAAGCTCAAAATAATATAAATTTATGCATAAAAGAAAACGACCAAAATATGCATCAAATATGCGCTTAAAATTATTAAGATATACAAAAAATATGCTTTAATTCAAAATGTACGCATTTGCACAGTAGTTTAAAGTATGGTACACTATTTATTTGGTAAATACTAATGACTAGTTTCTGAATAGTTATTTAGAATTAAGTTACCTTAGTTGTTTTTAGTAGGACATCAGTGAAAATTAACAAATTTACATTTGTTGCACACAATTTCATCGGTAAATATTAACTATAGTTATTAAGTTCTAAATGAGCTGAATTATTTTGACAAGTAAAGTACAATATTTGTAAAAGTGATTAATTAAAAATATCAATGGAAGAGTTTATTGAATTACTTGATTAGTGAAAATTTAACACGACTGTGTTTTCTATGTACTTTAACGGGGTACGTACAACATATTTTAATACACAAAACAACGTTAAACAATAAAGAATACAACTCAGACGACGTATTACGATTTTCGAGCACGACAAATTACGAACACGGTTTGGGTATAATATTGTTTCCTATAATGTATTATAACGCATTACAGTAAAGTTTATCAACATCCGATTCTACTCTACGGAATAAGGAATTAATACGAACTACCAGGATGTGTTTTTTTTTTTTTATCACCGAATCATCACAGTTGTTATACACATGGATTTATTCGATTCTAAATGGGATGGGAAGAGCATACAAATCATTCCACCCACTTCATCCCGTACAACCCCCAAAACCCATGGCGTTTCGCGATTCTAACAAGTTTTTCGCACTACTACTCTATCACGACGATACCATGAAGAGCAGCTTGCGAACCGCCGTCGTCCACCTGAAAAGTAATTCGGATGATGATAGTAAAACGGTAGAAAAGTCCTAAATTGGCACGCGCACACACCACTCGTGCCACGACGAGAAGGGTTCTTCGAGTAGTTCCGCGAAACGATTTCCGCCATCGTCTTTTGCTTTTTTCTCCTGACGCGTATGCTTGTGATAGCATTATATATTTTTTTTCTCGTCACAGGCACAAAAACATTCGAAAAATTGAAAATGCCTACTAGACATTTATTTACCACGATCAAATATCTCGTAACTCGTGGCAAAAGATTGACAAGTATAACAACATATTATAATATGTATAATACGAAAATAAATTATGCACGTGCAATATTTTAATAAACGGTGATGATGACCTGAAGGCCCTTCGGTTGCGGTGATTTAACTAGAAATATAACTTGTTACACGCACGCACACACACACGCCTGCCAAATAATAATTATTATACAATTATATACATCGGCACCAACGGTATGATAGTGGGAATCGATGAGTTCGGATAAATAATGTGCGCGCGCACACGCCCGATCGCGACGGCCAGTATATTTAATAATAATATAATGCAATATACGAGAGAGTTATTTCGCGTTTGTCTACGCCCGCCAAACGTAATTTACGACCTCGTCCCCGAAAAATCGGACTTTGATAATAATCGTATTATACGCGGCGTTCACCGTACGTACATATACGATATATGATGATAATAATAATAATAATATCGTATCATATACATAAATTATACGCGCACGTACGTATATAAATATATAATTATATGTGAATACGTATAACTGTTGTACTCCCACGCGTCCCGCGGGCGTATTGTTTTTCACCCGAAATCCCTTTGCGCGCGAATAAAAAATATACCGTTTCCGGAGGGATGAGGTGTACCTGCGTTTTTTTTTTTTTTAGTCGATACGACCACAGCGATTCGAATGTAATACGTACTGCGTATGTCATGTGTATTATAATAGCATGTGAACGTATACTACAATTTGTCGGTTTTTATTTACAAAATTATCATAATACGTCTTTTGCGACGAAATAAATAACAATGATTTCGTCTTTGAGGATTGACCGAAGACATTTATTTTTGCAATTTGTGCGCGTTTCTTTGTCGAAAGTCTACTAGGGCTTAGTTTTTCCTTTCGAGACCTCTCACGATGGATATGCGAAAGAGTTTATTTCTGATTTATGTTCTATATGGTCATGACAATTATGCACAACGCGTTCCGAGGACCAAATCGATTTACATATTTTTTGAATACTCGTTCATATTCTTAACCCCAGTCTATGCGTCATGACAAATTGAGTTCCAAGTTAAGTACGCATAAAAATATTTACTCAACACATAGTACGATTGTTACATTCACTCTTACGATTTATCATTTACTTATGATTATTATTATTTATTATTAATATTATAGTAACAGTTCCAGTATTATTTTAAAAATTGTCGAATATTTAAATATAAGCTATAGAAAACAGACCAAATGGGCAAAATTTTAAATCCTTCTATGATCATCAATTCTTATTTTCTTCTTGATTTTGGGTTCTGTTTTTTTTTCAGTGTTTCTATTTTTTTCAAAAGTCTCAATTTATTTCACACTTGACGGATTTGTCGAAAAAATTTTTTTGAAAAAATTATGAATTTATAAATCAAAATGGTTTATACTATATATAATTAATGGAAATAAGAATATTTCAAAGTCGTCTATAAAGGGGGTTGGTAGATACAGCTATTTAGGGTGTAACCGTCTCTGAAAATGATTTGACTATTTTAAACTACAACTGTGTACATAAACAGTGTCTAAAAGTATCTTTTTTATTTTACTCGGAGGTTATTCTGTTTTATTCACACAGTTAAGGGCTACTAAATGTAAGCAATAACAATATTTAGGATTTAGTGTTCACTAACTTTTATTGGCGAAAAAGTTGCGGGTTGGTCACGTTTCACAAGATATATTATACTGCTCGCAATATTTATCATTGAAAAAATGTGAGATATTGAGTTTACAAAACTATTTTATGCATTCAGAATCAAATATACTTTAGATATTAAAAAACAACATCATCATAATATAGTTGATATTTTACTCAAAGCAGATTGATATAATGTATTTTGTTTATTATTTTGTATCACATTATTTCTATCGGATTTGTTTGCGGCGTACTACGATTTTAAACTCTGCCGTACCAATCGTTGTCAACGTCACGTTAACGTCATCTTTGATCATTGTTTCGGTGGGTGGTCCTATACACACACACACACACACACACACACACACACACACACACACACACACACACACACACACACACACACACACACACACACATTCATACGTAAACATAAAAGAGTCTAACGAGATATGTGAGTTTGTGTTTTAGGCATTCATTGACCACATCATGGTTACACTCCAGTCCATATTCCACAATATTCTACCCGTACATATACTCGTATATATACCATTATACCCTTTCATATTCCATAATTTAAAAGCAAATACGAGTACATAAAAACAAGCCGATGAGATGATGAATGTCAATGAAGATCCCACATTTCTTGCATTATAATTTTTTTTATTATTCAAATTACTATATAATGTTATTTTTCACTTAACATAATTGTTTTTTTTTTCATTATGTCTACTGTTTATTTTTACTTAAAATGAAAATATACTCCTTGTATTTATATATATTATATGTGGCATGACCACCTATGGCTAAGCTAGTTCACCTAAGTCTAACTATTGCTGCTGTCAAATCTCGATAAAAAATAAAGCTATTTTTATGCAGTTTGATGCATTTTAATTCCGCTAGAACTAAATTTTGAACTAAAAACTTTGTAATATTTATATAAATACCCAACTCTAACGAAAAAAAAAAAAATAATAATTACCATTTTTCAAAATTATTTATTTCTTTGTGTTAGTTAAATTTCCAAACTGTTTTTCATTCTTTCAACTACTTCAAAAATATCTGTACAACCTAAGCATTAATTCGAAAAATATAAGTTTCAAGTATGTTGTTCACGGTGTACTGATTTGTGAAAACTGCACGAGTATTATTATCGTCCATGTTTTGGAACGTGGAAGTGACAGAAATATGATGCACACTATAAATATATATAGGTAGACACGATTAACAACTTGTAATGGACCAAAGGAACTTCTCAGTATGAAAATATATATATGTATGCGATCAAATTATTCGTAATTCACGAGTACGGAAAGTTCTAAATTGCATTTATTGCCTCCAATAGATTAATGTTTCACGGAACAAAATTGTATTTTGTTGAAAAAATCTTCGGCTTATTTTTCCGACGGTGTGTGGTGTTTAAAGGGGTACGGAAACGTGAAACAGTTAACTGTATTTTACAGTTAAACGTATTTTTGCTCTTTATTAAATATTTTGTTGAAAATATATTTATGACACAAATGTTTACTAGATAAACACTTATGGCATAATAATGGCTGACTGCGATGAAATTCAAAAAACTAAATGAATATTGTACATTATGACTTTGCTATAACTTTGCTTAGTGATATTAACGCACGTTATTTATCAGGTATTTGGACCCATGGACAAAAGAGAACCAGAATTTACACACCGCATAAAATATATGACTATATGATATCAGGCAATCTACTCTTATCATACCCTTTGGGGCGTTCTCGTGTAATTATTGCAGGAAGGTGTCATTATTCTTACGAAAAAAACATTAAAATAACAAACTTTTATTTAAAACTTAAGCTGCCTTCTGCTCTTGGAAAAAAAATGCTAGACCTCAAATGTACACACGTATAACATAATAATAGTCATAATAATAAATTGTTCTGCAGCCAACGTAGGACCCTCGCACTGGGTAAATCACTATTCTCACTGAGGGGACCAAGCTTTTTGTCATTTGAATTCGTTTGATTTCGTTTCTAATTGATATACGTCATTTTTAAAACCAATGATTTAGAATTTAAATTTACAAACATAATGTATAATACGGTCAATATGAATAATTTGTTATCGAATTCTTGAGGTAATATTTTTAACGCTTTTAGTCGCAAGGAAAATATTTTTCCTGATGAGGTGTACGTGATCAACAACATTTTAAATTACTGTCTTATATTCAAAACTCCACTCATTTACTAATTTACTATTTAAAAAACTATCCGCTGCCACACTCATACCAGATGTATGAAAAACTTGACTTAAAATGTAATGGCTCGGAGACTTTTTTTATGCATTAGACCACAAAATAAAAAATAATAAAACGCATAGCTGACATAGGTGGTAATCAACAATGCAAACAGTCTTGTCAGATTGTACAGTTGGGAAACTTTCAGTTTAGTCGTTATCTTTCGTCAAATCTAGCCATTAGACTTACTTATCACATTATATAGTGTATGGGTCGTAAATATATTTCTTATAAAACAAAAAACAATCGTCTGCTCAAATTTGCGAGAGTTGAATATTAGTAGACCAAGCCGGTTACTTATTCCGTAGTGAATTTGATAACGTTTGACAATCCGCATTGTGCGATTGGATTTTTCTATTATCTTGGTACAAATACGTCTATAAACAAAATACGAATAATAATGGTACGCTGCGTAGCTATTACGTTTCCCTCGTGTCGTTTCGAGGACGCGCCTGGAGTGGTCCGACAGGTCCGCGAAGATAATAATATGTAACATAATAGTGATATCGAAGACAATGACGACTACGGCGACAACGACGATAACACGCCGCCGGCGACGCGAACTATTAAATCCCCATGCCAACGTTATCTGCGTCTGATCCGCACACGGGGGTGAGTTCGTCGGTGTGATGTGCACTTGTGTGCTTACACCTAACCCGTCCGTTATGAAACAAAGGCCATCTTTTTTTTCTGAAATACCACTTCGTACTCCTGGACCAGGTCCTGCGACACCGCACACACCATCGCGGGACGCCGCGCGCGATTAAGTCAAAATATTCCCAAAGGAAATCAAAGCGATCGGGTGGGCGGATATCGGCGGGTTAACCTTGGAACTCATTACCCGTGGCGTTTCGCCTCCTACAATCACATTTTTTCCCGTTGACGGTGTTTAGACGTGTGATATTGAACAGGTTCTTTGTGCCGAGCGCGGTCGGATTCCGTCAAAAGGTTTCGAGTAGTTTCAAAAAAACCACCACTTCGGTCCGGGTTTTGGCAAACAATATACGGTTTGATTTGACAGGAGTATAATTGATATATTCATTAATTTGATATACAACCACGATCGAGGCAATGTTATAATGGATAGTTTTTTTAAAAAAAAAATCGTGTTTTTCTAGTGGAAACAAGTTACCGGCCGCGGCGTGATCTTATAGTAGATTTCCATAATATATGCCCGTTCGCAAATTCGTATAACCTATCCGTTATTCATCGAACACGAGTTCTACTTAAAATATATAAGTGCCAAATTAAACCTTTTACGTACATCTTCCCGTAAATTGTCTCGCAAATAAATACAAATTTATAAAAACAAAATACAAAACGCATTCTCCAGTAGTATACCTACCGACAAGTGGCGATTATGGCCGGTATGGTCTTCGTGGTATTTTCAGCCGGCTCTCAACACAAAAGTATAATAATAAATGAATAACATATCACGACGATAACGAGCTGGTTTAATTAAAAATCGTAAATGATTCGTTATAGTTCAAGTCGATTTACACTGTTAACGGTCCACACGGAACCTAAGTGTTTTGAAATTGTTATATTTTGAAAGTCTAATTACATAAACGCAATACGGCTGATATATCTGACCACCCACGTGATTCTTGTCATCTATATCATATGCAAAGGAAAAAATGTCGTAGGGCATTATAAGCGTCTAGAATCTAGATGGCGGAATAAGTGACGTTGAGAACACAAAGCACGCGCGTAGACCAAACAACATAGTTGTAGAATCTATGTATATTCTAGAAATAGATTGAAAAGGTACAATTAAAGCGTATTAACTTAAGTTATGTACCTGTTTATAATAGACGTATAATATAAGATATATGAAAACAATAATGATAAAAAGCCAGTATTGTACGCACTGTTATTATTGTTATTATTATTATTATTGGTGTGACCCTTGGGAATTAGCCGTTTTCCCACGAGACCGATCGTAAAGTTCACACGTAAAAAATATAAAACGCGACGAGACTTTACGGAGACTATAACACACGCGAATATTAAACCTAAATCACGTAATACATAATATACGGTGCACGTGTATAACATAACAAATTTATGGTATCCCAAAAATTATTTTATTATTTTATCATTACAGTCGATATATACGATCACAGAGCTCCTGAGTTAATAATCGTTCTCGTTTGCCAAAATTAGACCGGTCCGGAGAACGTAACATAGATATAATAAGTGATGAGCATAAGTCTATATCAGTCAAGTTTTCGGACTCATATCATATAGCACTAATATTTTTCAACTAAAAAAAAAAAAAAAAACACTTATCTTTTTTTTATAATGGTAAAAAAAAGTATTATCTACATTCTACGCCCAAAATTTAGTTCGTAACTGTATCGGAACCATGCATTCTGATTTCAAAAGATAAACAATTTTTATTTTTCAAATCATATTTTTTACCACACAGGTATTCGTATTCAATGTAGTGTTTTTCGTTGTTTACTTGAACCTGGATTGTCGCTACCATTTGCAGTCTATAATATATAAATGTTGTTGTTTGTAATGAGTTACGACAAGTTGTTGTAATTTATTTATACAAAAAACCACTGAGATTTGAACTGAAATTACATATAAAAGTGCATCTAAAATATTGGGATGTAAAAAAGTGGAAGAAGGCGAAAAAAATATACGATATTTGCATAAAGACTATCAAAGGATTACGGTACGACGGTAGTATACGATAACTATGCGGATGAGGATTATCTGGGTCACAAATTCCGTTTACATTATCATATTTTACACTCTATTCAATCGGTATTTTTCGGAATACGTGAATAAGAGCAAAACAACTACCTACGATGCAGCTGATTCAATAAACTACTTAAGCAGTATCATAATACTCAATGGTCTATACTTGTAAACACAATACGTCATACATATGTCGCAAATAGGTATATTATATAATATATACTTTCACTTCTAACTTTTTTCAACTAACTACTGCTGGTAAAATCAATAGTGTTTTCATCCAATCACGAATCACAGCCACGGGGTAAAGCACGAAACGCACCGCGGTTGTACATATATTTTGCACATTCGAATGTTGAGGACCAGGTTAAAACTATAACTGAAGTGATTTCTGTTTTTTTTTTAACTTTTTTTTTTTTTTTAAATTGTATAAGATTCGCAAATTGCACGGATTCTCTCAAGAAGGGAAAAATTCAATTTTTTTACCACAATAATAACTCTTTGAAAGAATAAAAGTCTCAACGGAGCAAGCGAATGGGGAAAAAAATTTAAATCGATTTGTGTACCTTGATAAAGCGAAATGGAGTTGGGGTTTTAACTTTTGACCTTAAAAGAGCTCACTCATACAACGTGTTTAGTTCTTATCATATTTGACAGCAATTGAATTCTGAATTAAAATGACAGTAATATTGTTCTTGTTTTAACTAAATCAATCGAGCACTATATAAGGTTATAATAGCAGTTGTCATTGAAAATTTTCATATCAGATTCATACTTAATTCGTGGTTGTACAATTATTTATCATGCGCGTACAGTCATAATTTTATCTTTAATCAGTTTTTTTTTTTTTATATTTTAATACCGAGTATTATGATTCAATATTGGGACAATGGGACATTATATGGTTAGTCTTGACTGATAACTGATAAGTATTCTGCACAGATTTCTGGCACAACACAACCCGATGCGGTCCGATAGAAGTGTTAAGCAAGCGAACCGTAAAAACATTATATTTATATATAAAATGATATCTTCTCGGTCTGCATTGCATTTGACAGCTATAAAATGACGCACGGGAAACTGTATATCTTTTTCATTTATATACAAACAAACGAAAACCGATCTTAACGTCATTGTGTATTATATCAGTTATCGCAAATACAAAAGATCCGAACAATGTTTTTTTTTTTAGGGGGAGGGAGGGAGTGGAAGAAAGAAAACCTACGGCGTTCCAGGTTGTATTAAGAAATTCTATAGTTGTACAATTTGTACTCGACATCAGTAGACGCGCGTCATATGAGTGGACAAGATAATAGGTATAAACCACGCGATACGTTTAATATGAGACAAGTATTTTTTCGCTACTCTCTGTTCGTCTGCGCTCTTTTTTTCTAAAAATAAATTTCATGCACTTGGCACGTGAGCTGCGCATAATTTAACTAAGCAGAAATATCTAATAAATATTTGTTAAAATAACAGTTAATGCGACAGTCGATGACCAGAATTGTGAGCAAAGTAAATGGACACGTCATATCGGATTAGTATATTGGGCCCAGATTTCTATGCGAAGTGCACCATTTTTTTTTTATAGGTTATCCTAGACAATACTCCCAAAGACCATAATATTTCGATTAATGTAACGGATACTTCAAATGTGAAACTCTTGTTTTGCACTTTTAGATGAGAAACCATGATGTGCTATGAAAATATTCAAATAAAAACAATTATTTGATTCCATCTGTAAATAAATAAATTAATAGAATGCTGAAAACTGTGAAGAAATATGAGTTATATGTACCGATATAGAAAGTAAATTATTTCAATGTCAACCTCCTTCCTACACTGCAGTTTATTGCAGTACAACCAGTTGATATTTCAAGTTCCTGTGTATAGCATGCGTGCAAGTAAACATTTTTCGATTCAATATTTGTTTTCCATACAATCATTAATAATCCCGTACATTTAAGTGTGCTGGTGTGACTGTTTTTTTATATATATATATATACAGTGCTTATAAAGTTGTACAATAACGCAGTAAAGGACCGAAAAATTAAAAAAGTCAAAAATAACAAAAACAATCAGTTACAGTCAAGTAACGTAACAGTAAAACGATGAACACAAGTCGTACCTCAAATCTCATATTAATTAATGTTGTGAAAAACGAAATTGGTTTGATCTGTTTTCTGCCGCTGAGAGTGACTCAACAAAGGCGTTTCGTTTACATACCTACGCATACACTCGTGTTATACTCGTATAACACGTCCATTGTTATTTTCTTTTGTCTTTGGGCAAACCGAGAGCTCGGACAAATTTATTTAACAGTAATCTACATAATGTGTAGACCATAGTCATTACTGCATAGTACATAGTCGTACGTCTTTTGCTATGTGTATTTTATTCGCATGTGCATTCCTCGTTTTTCACCAGGTGCTCCGCGAAATCTCAAATTACCCGTGTTCATTTCGACATTATTGGAATTTAAGGGACAACTTCTGAGAACTCCGATTTCTAAAGGGTACTAGAGAATAGAAATGTTTTTGCTATCCGGCGCATAACCATCACTTTTGAACAATTTTCACGGAAACTTTTCCACTCGGTATGTATAGTATAATATTATATTGTCCTGATGTTTTCCCGGACATTCCCTTTTGTTTCTAGAGAAAAATAATAGAAACTTAAATAGTCTATTGACCAAACATAGTGAAACCATTAGATGCCGGATATACATTCTCGGGCTCGGTCGCTAAATTTCTTCCACTATTTGGAGGTGTCCGCCATTCAAGCGGAAAAATAAAATACATTTCGTACATCAATATTATAACATTCTTTATAGTTACAATGTATAATACATTTTATTTAATTCATAATAACGATGAATTATAGATTTGTATACATTATTATATTTTAAATTATTGACGTATGCATGAACATAATATTTACTAGGTATTTAAAAATGTATGTAAAGGTAAAAACCGACGTTTATGAAAAACCCAGTTACCTTGGTTTGGTTGAGAACTTTGACTTTTATCCATACAATCTACTATAATTATTATAAATTCACGAACAAAAAACATTAAAGTCAAAAACAAAAATGCCATAAAAGTGCCCATTAGTTTGAGATTTTTCAGTAGATAAGTAGTGAAATTGTCCCAGCTCCCAAAAATATTTTCACTATCTGCAAGTGTCCGCTATATAGAGGTATTCGGTGAAGGAGTTACCACTGAACAAATCGATAACTCATACTCAAGTCCTGGTAACAAACTTTTAATCCGTTTATAATTCTTCAACAAAAAATATATTTACGCAACATTGATCGTGTATAATAAACTGCGTTACAGAATCGTAGAGACGTAGACTATAGCTAGGAACACTTAATAATAGTCAATATTCTGTGATATAACTAACCCGGTTTCTGTTTAAATAACAACGGAAAAATATCAAAAAATAAAATAAAAATATTAGAACAATTATTATTAATGATATCACAAATTGAAATAAAAATCCGGCGTGTCTTACAGCATTTCTTGGAAACTCACTGGAGAATCACTTTATGAATTAAATTGGTTATGAGCAACGTGATATGACCGTATGAATAATTACTATTTGCTAATAGTAAATAGATTCTGATGGCACGAAATAAAATAATAAAAGTGTCAAAACTGTCAGCCAATTCTTACCCAAATACTAGGAAATTATGTGACTTTGTCGGTGATGAACTAAAATGTACGGCCAGTAAAACGTTTATTTTTTATGGAGTGCATTGTATATTGTATCTCGATTAAAAGCTATATCCAGCTCGATCTATGTGTTTCTGTAATCCGGACGGTTCCAAGTGAACAAATAACATAAAACGTCCGATGTGTTGCCGGTATTATAAGTGGACCGTGGCATTTTCCGTTCTCAATATATTCAACGGAAAGGATCAGATATAAATAAAAACCAATATTCACAGCAGGTTATGTCGGGTGGAATCCTTCAAACTCGACGGTCCGGGTGGGCCATGCTCCTCTTCACCCGGAATTGTCCGTCGTTCATTATCGTCGTCGTTGTCGTCGTCGTCACGGTGATTCCAGTCAAAAACCTAACCTCACGTCGCGAGAATCTCAACTTTATCCGTAGCACTTTTCAACGTTTACAAAATCAATATCCCCGCGTATTGGCTGCTCGGCCGAATCTGATAATGGTCTCGGCTGGTCAAACGATCCGCAACAAAAGCGTGGTCGATAGAAGACGCCACTACACCTCTCGCACGCGTTGTCTCCGTCTTACGTACAACGTATGAAATATCTGCGTACAATAGGACCAATTCTGTGCAGAATTATGATCAGAGTAAACTTTCCTCCCGTCTAACTTAAAATGAAGAACGGTATAATAGCTGTACTACGTAATAGGGTTTTTTACGATATTTCGATTTTAAAGCGAGTTTTTTTTTTTAAAAAATCGTAAAATTAACGCACGGTTAATGTTGTTCCTTTCAGATTTGATAACGTGATGTCAATGTGCTTAGCTAATAACACAAAATCGGTGTTACTGAACGCAGATTTGCCATACGGTACGTTTGAAAGACGGAGACAACGCGTGCGGTTGGTGTGGCGTCTTCTCAAACCGACAAAAGCTATCGTCGCCTCACTTTTCTTCTCTCTCTGTCGGTGGTGAAACGGTTAAGCAGTACTTGATGTTACAAGTGACCGCAAGCTAGAGACCCGTGACGATTTAAAATAAGTAGAACTGTTTGGGGAGCTCCTGAAAGACCGAGTAGTTTTGAAAATAGACAACAAATTACAAAGACCCAATCGTATATTCGCGTCTGATAAAATTGTATATAATTATGTTATCCTCCGATACAAAAAAAAAACCATTCTCTGCGCTTTGAATATAATTGTTGTCTGTACCAATCAGAGATGGCTAAAAAAATGGCCTTTTGAGTAAATAGGCACAAAATGTAGCTTGCCCTTAAATAACTTTGACGCTCTGCAGAACAATAAAATGTATCCGTATTTCACAGGACCATGCGTTATTTCGTTTGTATACCAGTTAGAGCTCATAAAGGTTTTCGCTGTTAACGTCAGTGTAACTTTTTAATTACCACTCCATGGGTTCACTTTTTTTTACATCCACCACATTTATGCAATTATTCAAGCATATCTCGTGACATTTTTAGCAGTTGATTAACTCGTTGTCGTGATACGTGCAACTTGGCAATCTGTTAATATATTCTCAAGACTGTAGGTACGGTACGATTGGTATGCGCTAACGACCGAAACGTTGGTATACTATATTAATAATATAATTCTCTACAGTTTTGCTGTTTGTACTTATTTCTATTTATTTCAAATACAATAACCCGAACGTTCAACGCTATTAAGGACTCCGAAATAAAAAAAATAGAGATAATATATAATATAATAAAGATAATTACTTTTTATTTTTTCCTTGACATGAACCAAACAGTATGTAATTTGTATTTGAATAGAACAAATTTACATCAATGATTTTGGAATATGAAAAGTCCGAAAAGTATTGTCAAACAAAATGTCCGACTATACAACTATTGAAATATTTTAAGCTCTGTGCAAATAATTTAAAATATATTAGCTTTAAATGAATCAATATGGTTTTATGTTCTACCCACATGTTTTAAATATATGAAAGCAAACTGGCCGTCGATACGCTTTAACGCAAAACAATATTAATATATTTTGTATAAAATTGTATTGTGCCTACATATTTCTTTACAAAAAATGAAATTTTTATTTTGCTTTTAATATACTTGATTGCTGTCGTAATTATGTTACGAACTCTTTAACACGTCATTATTAAAAAAGAACAAACATATATTTTGTCTCTTTTTTTCTATATATACATCAATCATTTTTGACCGATAAATATTCATAAGAATATGTTTCAAAATTTTTTTTTATTTTAAACCTTGACTCGAACATCATAATAAAATGTATAATACAATAAGCTGAAGAAAATGAAGACTAGAAATCATTACACCGTATCATCGTGCAGATTAAATATTAAAAAAAAACATCTACAAACTTTTTTTCAATTAATTAACATATTCCCCATTGCTTATAGAACGTAACTAATTGGTATACAGCATGACTTCTCCTTGGCATACCGTTCAAAGTTCTCCGTTGCTCCGTCTCCGGAACATGTGCTTCGGCTCACAACGAGCCCGTATTGGTCAATGGGTATAATCTTACATAATATATGTACTTCGGGATCACGGAAAACTAGAGGGATGAAAAGATTCATTTGATTAGTTTACCTAAAAACGCAACTTTACCAGCAATACCGTTCCAGATAACTGTGTTTGCACGTATATACTTACTCTCCGCGTTCTTGGTAAAACTTATTAATTTCGGACCCCGTACTATTATATATTATAATATAAGACAACCCTACTTAGAATTACCAACGTAGTCCGCGGGAACAAAAGCTTATAAAGTTAATGCCATTAAAACGGTCGAACGTCTTAAAAAACATCGTTAAGAATATTTACGCGTATGTATGAAAAACGTGATTTCGGTGAAAACTTGTAACATTATATTACACTATAGCTATGTGGCAAATGCTTACGAATTCTACTAACTATGCGTACAAATAGGTACGAACATTAATTATGTTTTATCCGTGTGATAATACTATCAGGTCGCGTCATAGTATACTGTTTTGTTGTGTAACGAGAGTACTTTAAAGTTTAAACTGTTGTTTTAATTATTGTCATTTTTGGTATTAAATTGTTTTAAGCCTCGAGCATAGCGAGCATATGAGTACAAAATAAATGCAGGCACGATCAGCTGCTAGTCAACTCGAGCTGGATTACGCCAAGACAACAAAATTACAATTTGTAGGCGCCTACAAAAGACGGTGGCAGTGACGAGCGCGGGACTGTTCATCTTGTGTCGATGTGAAGGACGGACGAGGTACTCTTTAATATCTTGTCGGGACTATCCGTTTCGACGGAATATATTTTATTTATCCGTATATTAATTGTTTTAAAGTATTTTCATCGCAGTCAAACCGTTTTATATCGAGAAACTGTTTATATTTGTTTTAAAAGATTTGTTTTTCCAAAAAGAGGTACATAATATTCTTTGAGCACAAGTAATGGTACCTATCACATACTCTAACATTATGGCAAGTGAATATTTTTTGTATTAAGACGGTATTGTATGTACTGATTGCCATTGCCTGTTATCGTGGTCAGTTGGAAAGTAATACAACATTCGTCTAGATAAAGGTTAACTCACGCTAGAACATCCGGTGCTCGTCTTCGTGATCAGTTGTTCGAGTGTAAACTGACTCTAGAGTGATAAGGGTAGTGCCTTAGGTATTTTTTATTAGAAAATCCTTTTTCGCAGCGCTCGTCTTCGGGGTCAAATCCAAACGGGAAGTCGGCTTAAAAAGCCTTACGTACGGTCTTGAAATTAACTTGTTTGACGATCCGAGTGACGGAACCGAAATATAGCTGTTGATATATACGTAAAGTCTGACATGTGTACGGCATACAATACAGTACATATTATAACAGTCTACTGAACGTAATAGAACAGTGTTTCCCAATATGCCTTGAAATTTTAAACGTGTGTCGCGTTGCATGTTATGATGTTTCTACTATATATTTTATTTTAGGTACTTGATAAGCATTTAAAACTGTTTTGCTTATTCACGTATGTGTTTATTGATCCTAAAGTACTTATTTTTGGCAAGTAGACAATGTTAATCCAAAGGGTGTCGTGATTTATAAATCATGAGCTGTGATTGAAATTTTGGGAACCACTGTAATATATGGTAAAAAAACCAGTTTAAATGATTGATTTTTTGATTTTTGATTTTTTTTATGATTTTCTATTAAACTCTTACGTTACCGAAAACTGCGAACGATAAATCGTCTAACACGAGATCCTTCACAAGGCGTTTTGTTATACATCCAACACGAGCAATAATACAGTTCATGCAGTCATTATCACGTGGTCGCCTGTGGGGTATGTGAACTGGATACGCGTTGTCCGAACACTGACAACACTTAAATCCACGCGGAGACGACAGTTAGTTTTGCTGATGGCAACGATTTCACCCCCAGGGGGCCAGGGGCGTATTCAGCTCATCTTCCAGGGCGGGGGGCGAAATTTGAATTCGAATCATACTCATAAAAGTATATATCTATAAACGAAAGCTTGTTTCCTCTACATCGAAGCCATTATTTCATGTGATTAAGTAGTGAAAACCGTGAGCTACCGCAATACCATACAGTCCGTTCTACCACAGAATACTGCTGAAGAACTACTGTACTACCGTTCAAGCTAATCAATTTTTGTTGTAATATTTTTAATTTGCATCATATCAATATTATGCTCTGTGGTATCAACTATTATTTCCGATTCTATCGAAAAGCGAATAAGTCAATTATACGGTTGCAGATTGCTTAGTGCAAAATATGTCTTATATAATATCTGACAATATAATTATTATAGTCGCTATATCTCTAATCTCTTATTTACATCCATTATAGTAGCCACTATATCCCTATTAACTTATATTATTCTGGGTCCTAGATCTAGGATATTGGTTAAAAATTGGTTAATATTTCTTTTTCGATTTTTTTTTTTTTTCATATCAATGTTTAATTGATTGAAAACATGGTTTTGATCACCATTTCATTATGATTCAAAATAATAAAATAATTAAGTAATAAGTATGCATGAAACAAATATCCAGGGAGTATCCCTATCACCCCCACCCATTTTATACGCCACTGCGTCGGGCATGGCTAATGCCGACGGATATGATTGTCGAGCGAACACGAATGTAACATTTTTTTTAGAATGTTGGTGGTCGGTCGGTCTTAGTCAAAAAGCAGCTTGATAAAATCAGTACTTATGGTTGTATACCAGCAGTTAAAACGTTGGAATGATCTGCTGGGAATGAAAGTGCCAAGACCATTGTTATGTCTCATCAGCTACGACCACGTGATACTCTCACACGGTTTAGAGAACAATATCTGAACAGAAATGAAAACCTAATCGTATAATTTTTTAATCGTATTATCAATTTTTTTCAATATTTTATTTTCAATTTTTAATACGACGTTGAAAATAATTGGGAAGATTAGGAAGACGAAAAATCATAACGTGACAATAGAATTTGAAATTATAGAAAAATTCAACGAAGTTAAACAAAAATATATTAAACAATGTCTAAAGAACTCGAATCATCGTCGTATTACGTACCTGTTGAACTTTGAGGTATCGTGGAATTCGAATCGTAAATACTACTGAGTACTGCAACATGTACGTGTCGAGGCTTATTTTTTGTTAATATAGCTTATGCGGTTTGTTCGGAGAACACAATATTATGGTATCGAGAAAACTATATCTTGGACTAATAATGTATCAAATACCTTTCTTATAATATTTTTGGATCCCACTGTGGGAATCGCAAACCTTAGATTTTCATCTTGCGCATGTTTTAAAACTTTCAGAGAAAAAATTAATATAAAAAAAACCTATTGTTCGCATATCAATCCGTGTAACGATGCATCAAACCGTTTACGCAAATGTTTTTTGTTATTCAAATACAAATTGTAAATCATCTATTGTATTGTTAAAAAAAATGATTGTTAGGAACCTTTCGAAATTCTACTTTAAAGCTATCAATAAAACATTTTTCTTTTTGGAACTATACATAAGAGAACTTTCAATTTAACTTCTTCATTTAAAATCCCGAACTAATTAATTAGATTACACTATAACGTTTAAACATTCTTCTGAACACATTAATTACATTAGTATTATACTTAGATTGGTTGGCTTAGCGCTAATAACAACTCAAATCAAAAGAGTCAGAAACGAAAAAATATTTCCAGTAATATATGCTGGCTTCATTGGTCGCAGAAAAATTATTCAAATTTTAAGATTACATTTGGGCGAATTTCTTTTGCACTTTAATTGTACAATAAATACGTGTTAACACGGTATTTCAATATACTCGTATTATTAACTATATGACCTTATATTCAAATAATTCCACGCTTGTATTTTGGTACCTACTATCGAGAACAACTTTTAGTGATCTCCGTCCAAATAAAAGGAAAACATAAAATACTATTTATAGTATTTGAAATATATATAAATTTTATGAAGATATTTTTATATTTACGCGATGATAAAATATAACAATAATAATCGTATTGGTTGAATTAGTGCCATAGCCTGAACTTGTTCATGGAAAAAGACTATATGGTATGTTTTTTCGTTCAGTTATTTCTACATTTTTGTTGCATTGTTATCATTATGTTGGAATTTAAATTTTAAACGTGTCAACACTTAAAGATTTATACAATAACCATTGTATACGTGTTCAAGAATACTGTCTGGTGACTTATTACTTCATATGCATTCCGTTATAACTTCTTGCATACAATACGAGCATAATATCATTTTATATCCTAACCATGGAATTTCTCGGAAGGGGAATGCATTCGAACTTTGAAGCTAAACGACCGGGTCAAATATTCAAATTGTGCATAAAATAGAGTTTTATTTTATTTTTTAAAAACATTATTTTTCGGGATATAATAATTTTCTACGGGTATTGGCCGTATATTATACTATCATTTTTAAGAAAAGTACCAATCAAGAAAAATAATGAAAACGGTTTTTTTTTCTCGCAAACGTCTGCGTCGGTAGGACAAGTGTGAATAGAATAGGCGATTTTCTAAAACTAGAACTTGAACAAATTCGTGACTGGTGTTTGGTTGATGAAATTGCGCCAGCCCTAGAAATGTACTGTAGGGGTGTTCCCGGTCGTACAGGTACCAAGAGAACTTACTATTTTGCTTATAGTGCATCCATATAAGTAACGACCACTCATGTACTTATTAGTAATTATTACACCAAACAAGCGTATGCTCCCGTTCACCATAGCACGAGCCGCCACTAAGTACGTGACAACGATTTTACTCTTGGTCCAGTATAGCGTATCATGTTTATACCTTATCATTATAAGCTGATTAAATACAATTTAATCGAATACCGTGACACAGATTTCTCGCACAAAGGATATGATTAACGGAATGTATAAAATGTCTTCCGTTAATCAAGACTATAAGAATGAATCGTTATGACGGTCAGTTATAAGAACCGATGATATAATTTACCACATACATTTTTTACCGGAGACATTTTTTTCCTAGATAAATATTTTACCGGAAGTCAATTTTCCAAGATATTTTTATTTTTGGAGTTATTTTAACCGGTCACCGGTGACCTCTAATCGATAGATATAATAGTTGAGTGAATACTGCGTGTATTATTATATAACAAATGTCAAATATTATTAATATTATGCCTTTAGCACAGTGGTTCCCAACCTTTTTTATTCCACGCCCCCCTTTGTCGATTTTCGAAACTCTCGCGCCCCCTTCTATAACATGAAAAATATATCACTTTTTTGAGTACTTTACAAAGAAATTATAAAATATCCGAGATGAATTCAATTTTATTGATGATAATAATTATAAAATATAAATCATAGTAAAATAGTAAGTAATATAGTATAATTAAATTTACGATTTATTAATGTGTAGGCTGGCAACACTTTTCTTTAGACAATGTTTGGATCAATGTTTGTTTATCAATACTTTATCAATATCATTATTGATTATATTAATGTATCTTTATCAATACTCAATAACTGGTCGTTATTAATTTTTCATATTTTTCCTACATTTCAAAATAAAAATAATTTAATAAATAAAAACTGTATTTTATAATGACTGCTTACGCCTCCCCAGAAATGTTTACACGCCCCCCAGGTTGGGAAACGATGCTTTAGCATTTGAATCGTTGCACTTCGTCGGACACAAAAATGCGTACAGCCTATAATTCGACGTGCAGTCGTCGAGCACGCGAAATGTAAACGTTTTATATTACTGCATCTCATCATACTTTTATAAACTAATTTATTTACATAATTACCGTGACAACAACGTATTGTGAAATGATGATTTTTAACCTATGAGTTTTTTACGTACCTGAAACAAAATAAAAATTCTCGATTAGCAAACATAAAATTAATTAAACGAAATCACAAAAATATTGATAGTTGGACATTGGTTTATTTTGTTGGGGTGTTTCACTGGCGTTATATGTACTAACGATTTTGAAAATAGGTTTTTCCTTGATTCAATTCGCCACCTGTAGTCCGGTATAGAGTAAGCTCGTGCTAATTACTATTACGTGGAATTGGGTGGAACTATAGATTTTATGTTAGTGCTAAGACTGCTACGGAGAAGGTAAAATGGTCAAATTGCTTACACGCTGTTGGTTAAATAGAATATTATGAAGCCTCTGAAGTAAAACAAATATCGTATAATAAAAATTATATTCACACTTTCTGATTTTATTTTATTTTAGTTTATTTATGTTTATTTCAAATTAGGTTCGGATAACTACTACAAGATTTTATCTAACATTATAGTCAATCCACAAAAATGGGAATTTAAATGTGTGATGAGTATATAAATAACAATGAGGAAATATCCTCTTAAATTATAATAATTTGTCGCATTTAGATAAAACAAGATACAATTGAAATCTGAATAATATCGCTTAATTTATATGATAGCAATTTAATACGATAAAACATCGAAAAAAATATAATTTACTTATAGATGTTGAGACATTACTATATGAGCAAAAATAAAATAACAAATTCCATTTCCGAAACACGATAATGAAATTGTTTCCACGAACACAAGTCAAACTATAATAATACATCAACACAATATAGAAATGAAGAAACCCTCTCATATAAATCGTAATAATATGATGTTCTTTCGGCAAATATGCATTCAGAGCTACGGAAATTGACATTCAAATCAAAAACTCGCGAGTGATTGAGGTTGCAGGATGAAAATATATCTAAGAACTTTATTAATTCCGAGCGTAGATATGGAGTTTATACATGTTGATTTTCCATCGAAGTGAATGTGTTCTTTCTGGTCTGGTCTTTTTTGTGACAGTCAAACATATAATATTATCTAAATAGATCCTCAACTCCGCGCCTCAATATATATTATACATTTCGGTAATACTGTAGCAGCACTGCAGATATTACTTTTCAAATCAAATCCATGTTTCCAGCACACTCGTTAAGTTTTCAATAAAGTATATAGCTATAAATGGGGGGAAAAAATACATCATACAGCGGACGATTGTTTCGAGCGTCAACCTTCGAACGGAAAATCATTTTCGGTTGCGATGTCGTACACGATCTACCAGTAAGCCAAAGATCGAAAATCATAATTAAACTTAATAATAATACATGTATTATGTATGATATATTTTATGATCTAATGAATCCAGTTCTCACGGATTAAATTTCCATATGTTATCGAAGATTTTTACTGTACGGGCAACGTCAAAATTATATTATCTCATACACATATGCGTGAACGGCAACCGCATTGTGAAGAACGAACGTCTCGAGATCCAGTCCAGAGTGTATATAGGCTGCTAAATGTAACATACTATCGTTGGACCGTTTTATCAATGACTATATAGTTATTCTCGTAATGTAAGCACTCGGGCGCTTAGTTGTTTTCTTTTCTTTTTCGTCGTGATTCCGAAAAAAATAATAAATAGCGAGAGAAATAGAGACTGAGAGATGAAGCGTGTGTACGGATTAAATGTCACATCGGTATCGAAATTATTTTTTAACGATAAATATTTTATCACATGGCCTCTCGTCTCTCTTCGAATCCCTTCACGGAGGTATAAAGAAACTTTAGAGTATACTTGACCGTTTGGAAGCCATCGCTGAATGAATGATAACTACGTGTAAAAATATTTGAAAATGACACGTTACGCGATATCAAACACAGTGTGCGGTTTCCCCGAATTGTAGAAATTTCATAATTAATGCGGTACCAATCAGCATTAATTGATCGTGTTTCAATAACGGTCGTTCAAACTTTCACGTACCTAGATAAATTGTGGCTCATGATTCAGTTTGTTGCCTGGGATTACCCGGGACAATATTGACATCGACTTGTCAAAACGCTTCTAATCATTGTGGTTAATACGAAACAGACCTATACACACACATATATATATATATATAAACCGGTAGGGGATTTTGAAAAATCAAATCAATAACCAAATAAAAAAACCCGCACGGCTCGTCACCCTTGGTTGAATATGTCAATATTGTCAGTGACAGCCGTATGAATACTCGTTACTCGTATATAATTCATGTAAACTGTTATCACGTTATTCGTGCACTCGAAGAACTGAAAATGCAAACTCACCAACGGTAAATATCAATTAAAACTTTATAAAAATGAACACATGTAATAATGGTTTTTTAACTATATGAATAAAATTGACATAATTCTTTCTTGGCTCGGCGAAGCATTTGATCAGCGTTATTATATAATATTGTATGCAAAAAAAATATCAGAATACCGGGACTTAATCACAGATATATTGGAATTCGATTCGATAAATTACAAAAATGAACAAATACGTTATTATGTTTACTATATTATTTTGGATTACGGTCTTATGTTTTCCGAAGGTGAAATACAATCGTTTATAAAAGTGTTAAAACGCAAAAGAACAAACGATCTTAAAAATGAGCACGAGTATTGAGTATACATACAACTAAATCATATCCTTGTTTTTGCTTTTTATTTGTACAAAACAAACAAGAGAAGTATGTTAAAATACACAAATGTTTGTCAAGAACTTCTCAGAACCATTATACGAACACTGAACAAACACTATATGCTCGCTTATGAGTCTAGTCCTCGATCTATAAAATTAATGCGAGAACCTGCTTGTGTGGTTTTATAAAACGATGAAAACGTTTCGGCAAAATCACACACTTCTAGTTAATCTGTGTTCAGTAGAACCAATAATTCTGTGTAGTTGGCTAATGTTAGAGTAAATACTGACCTATAATCGAACCCAAAATCACAGGCGCATATTCAGTCCAAAACTTAGATGTGCACAAATGATTTATACCAAAGTAGCCCGTGGGATACTTTGCCTTTTACACGTTCCACAACCACTATTGACTATATGTATATATTAGCTTCTAAGCCAAATGATTAAATAAAACGCTATAAAAAATCGTGATGATGAGATCCGATTTTCAATAAATATTTTTTTGTAATTTAGTATACATCCAACTGATGGATACCTAAATACCTTAAAAATATGAAATTAATTAACAACTATTATTTCTATATTTATGTTTGTATTATCAACATTAAATTTTAGATAAATTCAAGTAGAATACTTTGAAATCGTTCTCATCTCACATCTGTGTATAGTGTTATTACTTTGAGAACATTGAAAAACATTATCTGGAAAGTGGAAATCGCAGGAATGTTTTTACGATATTTTTATTTGTAAGCGAGTTATGATAATGAAAAATATTATAATCTCAAGAAGTTTCTAACCAGAGTAGAAATTAAAATATCGTTCAAAACCTGCGAGAAAATACTAATAACTTTTTTCCCTTTGAGCTCGATAACAAGTTCAGTTTTATATAGTTTTAGAACAGCGTTCGTTGGATGGAGACCACGCATACAGGTATGGCGTCCCCTTAAGAATCCAAAATATAAAATTGCACACATCTATTAGTGATAAGGATAACGTCGTAAATTTTAACAGTATTATATATGAAGTTGTGAGTGCAACATCCCGACATATCCACATTACCAATCTGTTCAGAGGAGAAAAAAACTATTTTAAAAATTTTCCTTTAACTGTAAAAATATATAAAATATATTTTAAATCCAATTTTAAATTTATAATTTGATACTAAGAACAAAATAGTAAGAATAACATCCTTGTACTCACAAAACAAAAATACAAGTTGGAGATATCGGGTTGTTGCACTAAAATTGTAACTATTGGTAATAATATGTTATAATATGTACTTGGTTTTAAACACTGATACTTCTATAAAAATAAACTAACAAGTTAGTAATAAAAGAAAATGTATAACATGGTAATAAACTATGTCCAGGTTGTGGATATCGATTGAATATAGTTTTTATACCAAATGTTTTTGTTAATGCTAATGTATAAAAGTATTGCGTAAGCCCAAAGTTTTTATTTTGTGCGCTACAGTTGTCGGAAAACAAATATACGGTCTCCACGTCTTCATATGTGTCGCCGCGGCCGATTCTATAGACCATAATGCGAGAACAGAATAAATCGTAATTCCATTGATTTTTCAAATATTTCTACGGTGATATCAAAACAACAAGTAAAAATTCAAATTTAACAACGGAATTGTTAAAAAGGTGGGGTTATGTATTTCCCTATGTCACGGAATAGCCTACGTGTAGTATGAGTAGTAAAAAAAAATTTAAAAAAAATCGTCTAAACTGATAAAACAAACGATAGAATATTTTTTTCCGTTCGTGTACACAGTCATGTAAATTATCGCGGTAGACCACTGCCGTGAATGCAAACGTTTCCTGAATAATTCCGAGGACTATCGTGTTCCGAGTATGACTCTTAATACGTTTCTGCGATTTACACGTAACGCTTTCGTGTTTGGAGAATAGTATATAAAATTAAATAAAGTGAATATGAAATTGAATTTTTACCGTGACTACGCAATTAAAACCGTTTTTTAAAACACACACTAAAGAGAGTCATAGTCGTACACGAAACAAAACTATTCGTTGAAACGCGTAATTTAAATATGAAAAAAACAACGAGGAAAATAAAACTGACATAATTTATCATAATATCAGTTATATTATGTATGAAAATATTACCAGAGCTAAATGTTGTACACAGTCCGATTCCGCGCGAAAAATATGGAATATCTTATCGTACTTATATATTTATAAAAACAATGGAGTTGTTGTTTGATCATTAACATAAAAAGTCCGAGCTGAATGGTGACAAACGTGTACACGAGAAAATCTTAAAATCCTTTTCACAGCATAAAATATACAATATTTCGAGAACGCCCGTAAGCCGGAATTTGGTTTTTCCCCCGCAAGATTGCTACAGACTTCATCCTCCGCTGGATTCGTGAATATTGTCCACCAAATATAATGTTGATCGCCTTCAGAAAGTCGCAACAGATGTATTTTAAACGATTATTCTGGGCATCTTAAAGGCGAAACATCGTATTGTGCAATAGAAAGAAAAAATAAATCATGAAAGCGGAATCGCAATAAAAATATTATACGATTAATCGAGTTGTTTTCGACTAAACATAGATCACCTATAAAAAAAAAAAACCAATTTTAAAGCAAAACACACTATGAGTCCATCCGGGAAGTTCGCACACATATATTATTCTACGAGAGGAATTCGTAATTATATATTCAGCAAATGATTATGTTTGTAGTATTACAAAATGCATTCTGCAAAAAGATACGCTCAAACAACATTTAACGCGATTCGAATGCCCGAACAGTATGCAAAAACACATGGTCATTATTTATATACTTTTTGTTCGGGCATTAACGTTATACACTTTTCACCGCACTCATATATGAGAGTGGAATCAGCGATTGAAACGAGCGTTTTTTTTTTTTTTTGTAAAATTAAAATGTATTTCGGTACCTGACCATTATAGAATTTTAACTCGAAATTTTTTAGAACGATTTGTTATGGTTTATAAACGAATATTTAATTAAATTTTATAATAATGAATACTTAATTTCTAAACGATATCATCCGAAATTCACTCTGTAAACGTCATGGCAAATGATTTATTTTTGCTTTAAGATATAGCCATATCACATTAGTTGCTATTTAGTTAAGTAATAGGTAGTACTATATTATGTATAATTGTGAGATATATTTTTTTTTGCTAATAGAGTACCTAGTACAAGCAGTATTACACTAAAATAATATACAACCGCATAACGCATGAGTACTCTCTCGTCCTTACGTCAACAAAGCCATGTTGATTCTTAATCTATTTTCATACTCGATTACTTCACGTAGCTACGGATTTTTTTTATATTTAAATAAAAATATAGACGAAAAAAAAGTAAAAACACTATCAAATTTTTCCCATCCAGGAAAAACTGATAAGCCAAAAAATCAAATAATATAAAATACAAATATACTTTGCTTATAAAATTAAAATTCTCATTGCAGTCGTATAGCTAATCGATAATAACATACATTGAAAAAATGAACAAACGATAACATTTAGGCGATACAGCGTATGTTTGATTTCGATAATAGTTATAAACTAAAATATTTACTATATTATAACGGAAAACATAACTTTATTATTATTACGAGCATACCCAAAAAAAAACCATACAGTTCTTTCCGAAAAGAAAGCAAAACTTAATACTATTTTGCGTGGTACATCGTGGCGTTGCGATTTCGTGCTCCTGCAATACTCTAGTTGCAGCAAACTGACAGAGATAAATGTAATCCTGCACAAAAGACTCGACGAACTTAAATGCGAATAAAATCAAATGTGTTCTTAATATACATTTTACATGGCAAGATCTTACTACTGGTACACGTATAATATGTTAAATGTTCTTCAAAATTATTATGTCGGACTTGATTACAGTCCTCGAATTGATTAAAAAAAAAAAAAAACACTTGTTTTTAATAATATTATTTATCATAGTATTTATGTGAATATATATTTATATAATCAGTATTTAAACTATAATATGTACGTATATATACATAATTTCCAAAAAGATTTATCCAGATTTATCTAGTTCTTCACCACCCACTACACATGATCCGTTCAAATACAAGACATTTAGAATATTGATTTCTGAAATTTACAGGAAGTATATAATAATTAAATTGCATTCAACGTTTAATAATTATAAAACTATTATATTTTGGATACCGATATTTATTTTATACATGGCAAAAAGTGTAAAGTCTTCAATTATCCTCAAAAAAGTGTGATTGACGCCATAGCGTTTTTGGACTCTACATTATGTATATAATGTCATCACTCATCAGTCATCACCAATGAACTAAAACTTAGTTTATATCTTATTAATTGTCATGTGTTTAGAGCTATTATAATTATTTAAAAATGTTTAATAATTTTTTTTATCCTTTGTTTGGAAGTGTATTATATTAAATTTTTTACAAAACATGTTGCCGGTGAACTAATATATTAGTAAATACAACACGAAATCAGTCAACTCTTAAATCAAGAAATCACAATTAATACGCATATGCATAGGGTATTAATTAGTCGAAGCATTCACGTAGTAACTTACATATAAATCATTATGTTTGTACGATTTAATATGATTGTCGAAATTAACATAGATTTCGAGGAGTACAACGTCTTTTTTGCTTTTTTGAATTTTTATTTAAATAATAATTATTGAATTTACGATTATATCTTTTTTCTGGGTAAATACCAAAGGTCAAAAGTTCCTCCTACTTAATCCTATATCGATTTTAGAGCTTCAAATCCAAATCTTACGTAATTTATAGTCTAAAGTATTAACTGTACTAAAAAAAATTCGTTTGGTTTTATATTCTTAAGAATTTAAATTGGTGCATACATTTTACCTGACTACATGTTAATGAAAATTGAAAACTTAAAGTCAATAATCTCTTGGAAAATCTAAAATGTCAATATCATACCTCATCAAGTAGTCGTTTTTATTGATGTAAATTTTAGTTTATTTTTCAGTTTTGTAACTGAACGACAATCACCCCCCCCCTCTCCCCATAGTTCGAATCTACGCAAATGAACTATGTACACCATCACGTACGTTTCAGTTCATATTTGATGTAATACCGACGGTTTATTGACTATCATGTCGTTTGGAATTGTTTACACGGCGCGACATCACGGCTTGTTGTATAGGCAATAATGGTACACAACTGTACAGGATACTATGATAATAATACCATTGATTTCAGAATATTATACAGGAAGCCATCCTATATTATCAAAACTGGTACCGGTAAAATATTCCCTTTTGGTTGCTTACACTCAACTTGAAAAAAAAATCAAGTTTTAAATAAAAATAATTTAAATAGAAAGTGTTCTATTGTTTAGAAACAATTTAAGTTTACAAACATTTCTATTGTTTTCATCAAAGAAAAATGTGAAACATAAAAAATAAAATTAAAATTTAGAAATTGAATACCGTTTCTATTGTGTAAACCCTGCTTATATCGACTTTAATTCAAACGAATATACCAACGTCTAAGGGCTGCGTCCATGGAACACTATACCAATTATAGCATTTGAATGACGTGCCTATAAGTTTTCAGACCAACCATACGAATGCGTATCTGATCATATATATTTTTATCTGGATAAAATACCGGTATCTCAAAAAATACAGTCATAACATATTTTGTAGTTATCGAGTGAATTTAAAAATCAAAGAACCATAAGGCGCCCATTCTCCGACTGAGCGTAACGCGATGAAAATATGTTTCTATCTGCTGTTTAGTCGATGATAAAACAGTGGTAAACGTTTGAAAACTTCGAAACCGGTAGAGATGGAAACATTGATTTTTTTTTAACACACGACTTTTTGTACAAAAACCTTATCCGTAAATAGGGTTTTCAATACCTCGCGTGTCCCGTCGTGAAAGGAAGAATTGGCTTTACGAAGTTATAATGTTTTGACTCGGGAAATAATTAAGAAAATAAATCGAACGCGCAGCGATAAAACCCCAATTTAGTCGAAAAGTTTATTTCCCCGTCATTTCACAATCTCTCAACTTCAAAGCCTTTTACCTTTCCACGTACGCGGTTCGTAAAATGTTATATGTCCTTTGATCGGTCGTCCAGAATTACGCTGAAACTACAATTTTTTCACGTCCACGCCATCCAAACTTATAACAATACAATTAATATTTTTCATCTGCCATGTACACAATTCTTTTGATCTATATAATTTTAATTCGATCAAACAGAAAAATACCAAATTCAATTATTTTTATTCATGAAGTTGAATAAAAAGCATACATTTAAGATCAGTAGTGGTAAGAGTTATTTTTTCCACAAAAAAAAAATCGAGTATATCATAATTAATTATTACTAAATTCCAACGAAATTAATTAATTTCAATAATTTTTTACTTTAAACACAGAACAAAATGTGATTATGTCTTACATTTAATCAGCTAGCTTTAATAATTTTAAAGTTTTTAATTTTATAGTCTGTGTGAATGAATAGTAAAAAAATAGCAATAAGAACATATAGGCGCCATGAACAATTTAAATTAAATTAATCATTGAAAATTCCATTCCAGACTATACCACCACTCAAATCCATAAAGCGCATGCCAATAATGTATCATGATTTCGAACAATTATCCCTCTCACCATCTCGGAATACTCGTATACCAAAAAACCTCCCCTTTTACCGTCATCTGGGTTTTTAACTTTTTATTTTTATTCGTTTTGCGTATTATATTCCAATTTATACAGATTGTCATTTTTTTTTACATAAAAAGGGCCAAATCGAAAAGAATCTGAATTTCCAGTTGTACAGTATTAAGGATTTATTTTTGATTCTTACCATAAAAGTTTTTTATCGGATTATAAAACTTCAATAGCAAAGTATTAATATAAGCTTAATTTTTATCCTTTGGAATAAGAACGTGATCTTTTGTAAATCTTTTATATTATATATACATAAGATATGAAAATATATAATTTAACTTTGAAACAATTAATAAAATATAGAGTTAACCACTTTATGTAGAGAACGGGCTCGGCATGGACCCATTATAACTAAAACCAGAATAATAATCATGACTTTAACTTTTTAACTAAACATTGAATATTGTGGCTTTACATTGCATAAATGAATTGTGTTGAAAATACTGAGGACATATTATTACAGTAAATGATATTAACGAATATGTTGGTCTAAAATTTAAAGTCAAAACTCCCATGTAAGTAAATTTAAGTTCTTCAATAATAATAAGAATCTAATATCACTAACATTTTTTATTGAAAAATAAAAGAAAAAAAGTTAAATTGAAACTTTCTTAACGCATAGAGAATAGTTTTTTTTTCGACATTTTGTATGCTTACAATTAATCTTGACAACTATGTGGTCTATGGACTTAATTCTATGTACATAAATAATACATTAAGGTGGGTGAAACTCATTTTGATTGGAGTTACACATTATAACATATCGGATTCTTAAGCATTGTAATAGCGGGGCGTCGTTTAATTAATTATTATTTCATTTCTACAGGAAACACAGCATTTAGTCCAAAAGTTATACATAGCTGTTTACGTAAATAAATAGTTCAATGGAAACCGAGTAATTTATTATATTACCTATATTATATAATGGTAATAGAGCAAAATATAATAAAAAGGTTGTATAGCACATGAAAATTGAACTAATAAATCAAACCTACAAAAATCTGCATTTTTACGAGTTACTATCTAAATATTTTTTAACAACGAAATTGTTTTAAAAAATATGTCGTCCTGTTTTACAAAAATATATAAACCATTTATTTATAGAAATTATGTACTGACATAGTGTGGTTCATTATTTCCATCTGAATCATTGTTAAACAATCTAGTATAAAAATGATGAATCATTTTGACACAAAAATTGTAATCTACATAATATCGTCGGCAATAGAGCAGAACATTTCGTGTAACCAAAAAGCCAATTTTTTAGAATACAGAAAATTGAATTTATAAAATCAAATTTTCAATTGCTTTACATAAAAAATTTTAGAAAATATTTTTTTTTACATAAATATCAAATTAATAACTAATTGTCAATTAACATATATTAACGCAAAATAAAATATATTCTTTGTTTTGTAGCTCTTTCTATAATACAAATACATCAAATAGTTTAAATTTATCATACCATATTTACTTATGATATTGGTATATCATATAAAATAACATACATAGAGATGAATAGTGTTATTACGAAACATAGAAAATAAATATATAAAATACAAGTATCTAATATGTATATATGATATTATTTATTTATATTTTTTTTTTACTGATGACTGAGATTTTTATTAAATATATGAAATTCTAATTTTACGTTTATTTTATTTATGTTATAACAACTCGATAAGTCAACGTCAACCACTGTACGCTGAAACTAGTTAAAAACTAAAAATAACAAAAGCATAACGCTTACAAAATTTAAATTTAAAAAACTTATCTCGGGATCTTCGTGTTAATAAAATATCAACCGTGATTGATGTAATTCGAGAAACTTTGAAAAGAAGTTCTTATGGAACTATAAGACGTAGGTTGGTATATTTTGTTTTTTTATTTGGTGTCATCGATTAACATTAAACTCAAAGTTAAAAAAAAATCATCGTACCACATTCAAAACATGTTTAGGAAATCGTATGTTTACACACAGGTCGTATTGTTAAGCATTTTAAATGTATAACTGTTTCGGCGAAAAGCTACGATGTGACGTGTGGATAGAAATGAGAGCAACTATAATAATCCCGTTGAAAGTTGAAAACGGACGAAATGTCGAAGGCGAACTATTGGAAATCATCGTGTGAATTGGAAGCGTCGGTTAGGCAAAAGAAACGGACGACGGTCAACATAATAATATATAATTATATCGTTGACGAGCCTATCGTTTTTTTACGCACGATGTGTACACAATGATTGTTCGAATCGTCAGGAAACGATGCGAGGTGATTAACGATCAGCTGCTTTGGCCCTTGTATACACTACGACCTACATTATTAACTTGCGACTGATTGTACAGCCATAAAATTATGCGCGTTATTATACGGTCACTTTGACATGGGTCTCGGCCGTAAAGGTAAATGTCATTCTCGTGGCCGTAGACATGTTCACACTCGTGCGTAGCGTCCAGGCGAGTATCCTTAATTTTATTATTTTTTGTGGGGAGGGGCTGATAGAATTATAGAAATTTAAATAAATACATTACCACGAAGCACAAAATAAAAGGAAAACAATACCTCTCACATTATTATGTAATCTATAGGTATTATACATTCTATATTTATTACAAAACAAATACTGAATAATGAGTTGAAGACGCAATGGCTCTTTCGGTGTCGTTAAGTTTTTCTAGTACTATATTGTAATGACAACATCTAGGTACACTTTGTTTTTACAGAAATTGCAGGGGGGCTGCAGCCCTTTCAGCCCCCCCACCCTTGGTTGCGTCATTAGAGAATGTCACAGTTATTATTCTTGTTATCAGTAAATTCTAGCGTTCGATATGTGTCATAACAAAAATTAATAACGTTCAATTCGTTTTTCGTTTCGTTTGCCGCGCATAGTTAAACCGCGAAACAAGCTTAATTGTCAACAATCCAATTAGACACTTTGTCATGCAGCATTGGATTTTAAGACCCTAAACATCTGGATTTACAGCGATGACATGTCGATATAACCGTGTGCAAAGTAGAGCACGAAAACTTGGAAATCCATTGTTCAGATATTCTTAAACTTTTATCGCATTACGATGTTAATTATGACACCAACAAGTTACACTGTATCCCATTGTGGTTGCATATAATAACACGCGTCGTATCGATTACCAATTCGAAGGCGGTGCTCGTTTAGTGGACTGAATCCCATACACGTTACACATACATTGCGTTCAAGCGAATTCGGTCGTGCCTCTCGGAACACACAACAGATCTCAATGAACGTTGGGATTTATCGATGGTAAACAAGTGGCCGGGATTAAATATTTTAAAATTAATTCACCCATGACCGTGATCCAATTTTACGTGCTTAAGCCAAATCAATCAACAACTTGATAAAATTATGATTCTGCTCTAACATAAATAATTCTTACATCACCGAGTGATGTGAGATATCGCACAGTTCTATACCTAAGAAAAAAAGTGAACCATAAGCCAACGAGGTCACCCGTATGACGTAGTCGTACTACGGACGGTAAATATTCATACCAGAGATACTATACTCGTAGTATTCGATGAAATTGAGATTTTAAATTATAAGTTGTGCACAATAATATTATTTTTATAAACGTGTTTACTATTATGTACGTTTAAGCAAGATGTGCCAAACATTTGCCCGTACATGTCGACCGATGGATCATATTTTTATTTGGAAATCAGCTGTGTGTTTCAAACTCGTAATGAACATCTTATAATTCAAAAATGTAATTTTTCACACAAGTAACGTCCTGCTGCAGATGACTGATTTTCGTGTTACTGCTCCCAACGATTCAATGACCTATGCGGTGTTGTACCAGTTTAACGGCCATTTCAAAATCAACAAATAAGTGGTGTGTCCGAGTGTTGTCGTTTCTGGTATGCGACGCAAAATATTCTAAATGCGGTTTTATTTAAAATAATAAAAAAAAAGCTTTCATCAATTAACAGCAATACATGACTGATATGCTTTTTGGAAAATTGACAATATTTCATCAGAACTCAAGTGTTTGCCGACATTAAACGTTTATCCGCGTAATATAAAGATAACTTCAGAAAATATGTTTCACAGAAGGTAACATTAAATTAATTTCTAAGGGAAATTATCTTCGATTAAATAACAGTTGGTTAAGTCACGATTACGGGTGAGCTAAACACGGCAGGAATTTAAACGATCAAAACGATTTTATATTTGAAGTTGTCTCAAACACGTGGTACACGGTGGGAGAGAAAACTACCCTTGATTTCAGAACATACGACAAACCATGCTTTATTGTTTCAATTGGAATACACGCATGTACGTAGACGCAGCCACTATACGTCGCCGTAATCATTCGCGTTCAACTAGGTGAAAAATGAGTTTCCAACAAATTAAACGCTATTCCCGTTTTCTATTTTCTTATTCCACATTTCACATTCTTGCATTGAACCCGATGAAAACAGGTGCTCGACAGTAGAAGCATTTCTATTGCGTTTCCTCGATTCAAAACCGGTTTTTACCGAGTTGAACGCAAACGATCACAGCGACCTCCGGTGGCTGCGTCCACGTAAGCGCTACCATTTGTGACAGAAGGACGGCCGCGGCGCGCGTCTTGTACAACGTAAAACCGCAACGGTTTAACATTACAGATTACACGACGGATGACGGCGCACCGCGTTTTGTTTCGTTGAATAAAGTACAGAACGGAAGACACGGGTTTAGATCCGATCACTCGGCGGTGATGTCATGTTTCACTGCAGTCGTATATATGCAGGCGTCGGCAGCTGAACGCGGAGCGGTTTCGGTGCACTTTCGAAACGCATGAATTGCGAATCATCGCGAGCGGTTTGAAATTATTTATCGTCACAAGTCAAGACCGACGAATCCGAGAAAGAGACCGAGAAAATCACGGAAGTCGCGCGAAATCGAAACGATTTCCACGCCAACAACGTTCGTCGTGGGGGAGCACATCCATTGTCATATACACATATTATGTATGTCTCGCGTCCGAGCGGACTAGAGATCGTACGCTTATTCAGATGTTACGAAAAGGGTCGGTCGGTCGGTCGTCGAGTTCGGTTCGTAAACGATTTAGCGACCATAAACCAACCGTGAAATACGTTACGTTCGACACGGCTAGGCGACCGTAAAAACGTGCGCGCCAGCCGCTGGCAAAATAGATGTTCGTCCTGTCTTGTTCGAGAATAAAATATTACCATCTACTAGGTACAAAGAATATATCATTAATGTAAACATTCAACGGATTATAAACATAAAAAAAAACAACAACAGCAATTTTGTCTAGATAATAAAAAAGAACATTTTCGTTGTTATTAATAATTCAGCTACGATGAATATCTGAAATCAATGCTGATTCGGAACTTTTAGAAAATGCACATTAACCACACCTCTAAAATTGTTCACAGAAAAAAAAAGTATAAAACTAAAAACCATTATTTTCCAGTCGTTTGAACATTTTTAACTGTGAATATATCTATACATTTTTCTTGATGCTTTAATAAATTATCTATCTAATTTCATTATCCGAATATTTACTAATTTACAATTCATAGGAGACGCGAGATGAAAGATAAACATAATTTTATCACGATATGCATATAATAGATATACTAATGAAAATACAATAGTTACTATTTACGAATTCCAGTTATTTATTGAAGTCCTAAGTGCAAAAATAGACTGACCCAAGAACTTACGATATTTTAATAATTGACATAAATAGCAGCCACACAATTGAGCAATAACACGTGACCGGAAGAAGAAAAAAATATAACACAATTTGATCAAACCGATTGATTAAAAAAATTTTCATCAATTCAAATCTACTCACAAGGATTTAACGGATCACTAAGATTTGATAATCCTCAATCCTGACACGATTATTTTTAATTTAACATAGTATGTAGACATTGTATTTTATTGAAAGCATTAGCCTTTAGAAACCTTTCAGCAAAATCGCAATTTTTACGGCAATTGAATTTGAAATCAATTGAAATAAGTGAAGTTTAAATATTTAGACGTTCTATTTTGTAATTGTTTAATCCACATGGTTTTCATTTCAAATGTTAATTTATTCGTTTTCAAAATTAGACTTTCTCATTTTCTGCCCCTTTCGTCATGAAACGAATAATTGTTTATTAAAAAAACAAAAACATTAGATTCGCAATATTTTTGTTTTTCAATCATATATGCTCGTTTGTGTGTTTTTTTTCGATAGGAAATAATACAATTATTTGATCATTGACTTTAAGTACTGCATTTACACTGTTTATGCCTATGATCCATACAAAATCAACAAATGACCGATTGTACAGCAAAAACCGTTGTATACTTGCTAATTGCTAAGACACGTGTTGCATGTACATTATAATACATGGGTCGGCAAATGGCATGCCGATACGTCGATTACTAGAACATGTTTTAATTTTGAAACTTCTCGTGATAAATGACTAATGATATGGACTTGTCGTTAAGTGTTCGCTTTAAAAATATAAAAACATTACATTATTGCAAATCGAACTATGTCTCTAGTACCAACTCGTGTGCGTTTTTTTTTTATTAAATAAAATCTTTGAATTCTGTGGCCATTGGACAAACATTACATTGGTGTTTTACATGATGCATTATTAATACAGAGATAGTAAGATACAGTTATTCAGTTTCAGATAGTTGGATAATGTTATATTTTGTTGAGAAGTTTTGAATTTCGAAGAAATTAAGTTATGGATCGCACGTTGCTCGGGTTTGGGTTAAGAGATTCTGCTAGAATCTAGTGGGCCGTGTAGGGTTACCGAGGCCCGAGTGGCGATGAACTAGTTTTGGGTGGTAGGGGGGGGGGGGCAGTGAACTAGGTTTGGGTGGTAGGGGGGCAGCGAGGGTGTTCACGCAAAAACATTGTACATAGTGCGACCTAAAAATAATACATACTTGATAATAGCTATCTATCAATATAAAAAATAATAGGTAGATACTATGTTGAGCAATGCACAATAACTTATCTTTGATTTTTTCCAATTTATTATCTTTATTATTTTGGCGATTGTGCGTGCACATTATATTTTATTACACCGTATTATCTTAAATTTTAGAATCCTCACATAGGGGGGCGTTAAAAAATTGATTGCTGCTCAAGGAGGCGGTAACTTAAGAAAGGATGAGAAACACTGTGCTAGATGATATGGCAAACGTGAGTTTCTCCTTTCCCTTTCGAAACCCCGGCATTCAGTGAGGATGTGTTTGACGGTGTGTGGAGTATCGTTTGCGTTTTATTTGTAGTAATTATGACTGACAGTTATTTTAATATAGAATGAATGTGAGTATAATTTAACAACACATCAAAACCACGCGCCCGAAACTGTAAACGTACCGACACCAGTCAAATCCTTCAAATCCAATAAGTTCATAGATGTTTGGTTTGTTAATCGCGCGCAGGCAGATGACGGCGAGCAAGCATGCGCATGACTGCGACGTCGGTTGACGTAGCCAATAATTGCTGTTGCCGCGTACAGATGGATTGTGTGTTCTAATAATAATTGTTGCTGTTGCTGTCGTATCCGCCGCCGATTATTCCCCCGGTGCTCATCAATCATCTGAGGCCGTAAAAACTTTATGCCCGTCCCGCAGATTTCAAATTGAGTTATTGTACATTAATACTAAGGAGACAATTATAAACATCTTATATCATATTATATAAAATACATGATATAATAATTTTATGATTTTGTGAGGATTCCAAATTCAAGAACTAACCTATCGGTATAAATATGCAATATGCTATGGTACGTATGTCTTCTAGCTTAAATCCATATAAGGAAAAATTATCAAATAACCATGTGGAGATCGACGAACAAAAGTATTCCGGGAAATCTATGTGGACAAATATTTGTTTATACTTTGACTTAAATGTATATCAAAAGTTTATTATGGGAGTGCAGATGGTAAAACACGGAATGACATATCCAAAATTACGGAAAATCAAAGTGCGCATAAAAATAAAAAAAACAACATCAGACTTCAATACATCATATTTTTTCTCCTCCACCGTCGACCAGACTTCGCGTCCTTTAAAGTTCAATCAAGTTTTTTAGATCGTTTTATTTTTACACGTATACAAGCTCTGCAATCTAATTTAACAATCCATCGAAAAATAATCTTCTAAAGTTATAAATAAAAAATAAAATAAGATAAAAAATACGTTGATATTTTAAATTAAAACCGGTATAGAATTATTTTCATGAGTTCGAAAAACTATCTCTTGACCCATGCAGTTATTACATTACACACGTTTGTGTTTAACGCTATTTTGACATTAAACGTTATCTAATGAAAATAACACGACGTTCACAGGACCTGCACAATAATTACTCTGCCGTGATAAACATTGATACCGTGATATTGGTTGACATTGATGATGTCGGGTAACTTTGATCATTGATAATATTTTACCAATAAAATATTGGTGTAAACATGTACGAATTGACGTTTTTCATATTTTTTAACCTAATCACTTGGAAAATCACCTATACCCACGTTCGCGTGAGCAAAAACGGCTACCGATGGAACACAGCTGATCCGATCGTCGCACGGCTCATTAGCCGCCAGCCGGTAAGTACTAAATGTCCACGTGAAACACAAACGAACAGTGCGTACTGTAGCGTACACCTTAGCCGCGTAATTCCACGTCAAATGCGATCTGAATACGATAAATTGTGTCGCTCTTATATCGCGCACGTGCGGACTCGTCACGTAACTTACGATAAACGACAAACCGAAGCGGTTCTATTGCAATATTACACAAATTGTGTTTCGTGCAGCCGGACGTATCGCATCAGCACTTCTGGCCGCGTTTAGAATTGCAACGATAATCTCATATTTAAACGCGTGCTGCGCGTGTGCATTCGCTCGTACGTTGCGCGCCAGTAAGTCAACGCAGCACCATTATTACGTATACCAGATACCACAACTGGGTGAATATCCAACGGCTGCTTTTAGACCAGCCGTCATGATGACCGCAACCCCATCGCACGGCTTTTCCTGTGTCCTTTTTCCGTGACGCAATCCGAACAGCTTAGCTGGACGTTATATTAATTATTTTGCGTCCGTTTGCGTCCGGACGCCTCCGACAAGCACACTGTACAACGGCGAGGGAATATCATCGTATTGTCTCCGGGTCACACGTCACTATTTCCCTCCGATACGCGTCATATAGTTTTACGAAAACGTTCGACGAGGTACGCGCCATCGTAGCCTTTTTTTTCCATCAGTTAATGAAGACGATAAAATAATTGAACGGAATTAATTATTATAATATCCTCAAAACGATACGGGTGGTCGTGAACCGCAATAATATATAGGCACCTACGTGAATAAGCAAAATTAAAACGTCCGATCACCGCGGTCGGTGACAGGTACCGATATATAATTACTGCGGCTGTGAATAATAATTATTATATTATCTGGACTTCTAAGAAAGTTTTTTTTCCTTTCTCGCTTCCCACTGATACCGGCAAAGAGAAAAATGCCATTATCCTCGGTTACGTTCATTATAATTTTAATTATTTAATTTCGAGCGTGTTCATCCGCGTTCTTGCCCTGAAAGGTTATCCCACTTAATTGGAAAAAATAATCCGTTCCGACTAGCTTTTTATTGTCTTTGTGTAATCTTATCGTATTTCCGACAATCGTCGCCAGCGTAAGCACCTTTATATTGTTCTCGGCAGTCAAAACTCATAATTTAATTTGCCAATTTGAAGCGAAATAAAAAAACGGTTTTGCGTGCAATTACGGTAAACGCATTTTGCGGGTAAAAATAATTAACACGGCTTTTTCTTCGTATAATAATTTTAACGCGAAAACATTAGACACGTTTCAAATCATCTAACCCTGGTACATGAAATTCAGAAGAAACCCTGAGTTATAGATTGAATATTATAATTTCAGATATACTTCGCAGGACGTGTCATATTTGATACGATCGGTTTTTAATAAAATAATGCAGGCGAAAAGAAAATCTCTGTTATAATATTAGATGTAATATACATTAATCATAATTTGTCGTGTAGATAATTTGAAAAATAACAAGCTTTTTCCAAAGTATTTTTATCGTTATATATATACGTATATAGTGCTCACTGCTTATATACTTTCTCAAATCATCGAAAACAATCGAGTTTAAAAACCATTATTCTATATCAAATTCTTCAATCAGAATTCCATCAAAACGGAAATATTGATCATTCTTTCCTACGAATTTTACTACGAAAATTGTATTTCACTAAACCCTAATTAATAAATAAATAAATAAATTGTTAATTTTTCAAATCTGTGTAGTATGAATATAATGGATTCCATTGTTTAATTGAACATATACATAAAATAGTTTGATTTGTCTTAAAAATATTGTACGACACGACCTACATAGCCATATTATTTTAAACCTGATTTGATACTATTCCCGAAGGAATAGAGTATAATGTTTATATTTGCAATCGGCTATACTTACTATATAATATATTGTTCTTACTAATAAAAGTAACAATATTTGTAGTGGCAAGCAAACATTTATAGATTATTACTGGAAATTTAAACTACTAAACCACGAATAACTTTATTTCGATCGCATTATTATTATCTGCAGAATAGCAGCGCCAGATGACGTATATATTTCATAGTTACGAACAAATTCTGAAACCACTAACATAATAATAATATCGCAGTAGAAATCCATACGTGAAAGCTGCTGCTGCTGCAGTTATTCGCTGAACTCAAACAGGTGTTCGGTAATGTAAATCCCGACAAGAACATTTTATGAGGATACGGTGTTGAGTGTGGCGGTGAGAGCACTTGCAGATTGAGTCCTACAGATTACAGACATTTATCACTTACTAGTAGTATATATGTACCCACAGCGTGGGTACCGGTACATATATATCTGATTATCTGACTAAACAGCCATGGGAACGAAAATCCAAACGAAAATCTATGTTTTTTAACTCGAGTTCGCCGGATATTGGAGGATTTTAATTTTAAAATAAAAAACACCATTACCACATCTACGGACTAATTTCACGACGAGTTACATAAAATTCTGGTTAAGAATGAAAGAGCACGAGTAGTCACATTGAGAGGACCACTGTTGCATATATAGTTGTAGCTAGATAATAATAAGCGTATTTAGAGAATAAATAATAATACTGTAATGTAAACTTACGGATATACAAGTGTAACTTATGGCCATAGCCACCAAAGTTTTAAATATCAATAAAAAAAAAAAAATATTATAAATTTAGAGGAATGCTTTTAGAATTGAGACTACTGTGTATACGCTACGGGTACAAGACACTTCAGTTGGTTACGTAAAAAATACTAGGAAACACTCTGGAATATATGTTAATGGTCTTAGTGAAAAAGTCTGATCGTTAAAAGCTGATATTGTTTGTTTTTACTTTCGAAAAATAATCTCAGCAAAAAAAGAGACAATAATATGAAATCCCTTGTTCGCGGAATTATCAAAACAGTTGTTTAAGTTTTAAACTATTGCGTAAAGAGACCGGTCGAAGATTCGTTTAAATTTAGTACATCATTGAGAGGGGAAAGAAAGTGACACGGGAAAAATAATTGGCCAGCAAAGAGAAAGCAATCTCTAGAGACAGACCAAAATATATACTCGGACGGTCAAAACGACTAAGAGGTATATCTGTGACATGGGAGTGGGATGGGTATTAACCGATTGGAAATTAGACGAACGTATGAGTAGGTATGAGGATACAGCGGGGTGACTATAAATAGCCGTCAAAAGTTCGGAGGGGAAGAAGAAGAATGGCTTCGGCTTAGAACGCCGAAATTGAACGTGAGAGTATAATAATAATATGAATGATCATCATCGCTACGGATGGATTCCGTACCTTGCACTGCGTCGTGATTATTTGGCGTGTTTGGAATGTTTGGATGTGTGTGTGTGTGTGTGTGTGTGTGTGTGATTCCAACGGAAACTTGTGAGTTTTGATCGAAAATCAATAACACATCAATGACGGTTACAGCAACGAAGACTTTGGTAATATACTTAAAGCGTATGAACAAACAGTTTGATAAATCAGAAGAAACTGTTAGCATCGTGTTCTACAACAAAATTCATGTGTGTAAACTATTTTATAATTTGGTTTTTGAAAATAGTGTTTAATCTTCATTTACCGGAAAATATTATTTATTTACTCATAAATGGCTTCATTTCACGTTAACCGAATTTTTAAATCGTTTTATTTCCTGGCTACAACTCTCGAAATATTCGACATACATTTATATTAGGAACGTACCATGCTATACTATATACAATAAAAATAACTCTTTAAACATAATGCTGAATGTCTTTTATAAGTGTAATTTATAAGAACTTGTATAAAAGTACCGTTCACCATCCCTGAAGCGCCAGTATTTTTTAATGTATCTATATATAACCCTATAACTCTACTAATGTATTTTTGTTATTATTATACAGTCATACATAATATTATTATTATTCAATTATAAGTTTAAAAAAATGAAAACTTTTATCAAACGCACGGGATTTCCTCCAACAAAACCTATTCACTAAAGATCATCGCAAGGTAATGATAAACGGGCAAATCTAAATACAGTTTTAAATATTAGGCTACTCATTTTCATACTCGAGCAAATCGTTTTTTTTTTTTGAATACCCACAACGGTTAAAATAAACAATATACTAACCAATGAATAATACAAAAGACGTTTGGCTTATGAATGTGTATCGATGTATCGATTGTCTCTTCAACTACGTTCTACCGTTAGTTTTGTTAAACTGGTTTTTTATTCATAGAAAACGATCATTTATGAAAAAAAGGGTGATTTTGCCCTTCCATACAATTATGAGTATTTTCACATTTTCTTCAACGCTCAACACGTACGCACGCCCAAACGTTCATAGAAATTATCTTCAAATTATATCCGTAAATTATAATAATGCATATATTGTTGTGCAGAACTTCATCGTAACAATTTCATTTCTTAGTATATATTTCAAACGTTATTTTAGAGCTTGATTAGAGATCCGTCATAGGATACAATTTAGTATTTATTGCATCGAAAAACGCAAACGAAATCACTTTGAAGTATAGTTCTTATTCCACCAAAGTGCGTCTATGCAACACTGAAACTAAATGGCCTGAATACGATTTTCCCACAAATGTCTAATTAAAAATACATAAATAATTAATCTGTCATTATATTTGGTACAGCTTTTTTAAATCCTTCCTATCCTCTCTCTCTCTCTTTCTCTCTCAATATCTCTCTCTATCTCATTCCTATACGTATGCCAGAGTGCCTGAAACCCTTCGGTCATTACCGTAAGAGCCATTTGCCAGCCCCCACCCGTTGCCTGTGGTCCGGCAATCGATATGTGGTGTACGTATAATATTGAAGTGCAGTTACTCGCAGCTGTTTGTTATTTTTTTTAGAGGCGCGCGATACAAATTGTATTTTAATTGAATTCTATTATCATAATATTATATTATTTTTTCAGATACTCTTACGACATGACGACCATTTTCACGCTGTTTCAGAGGACTATAATATAGTGATTATATGAATATGGATCGAAAAGTTTTGATTTTTAGTTTTTAGGTATTACCGTATATTATACCGGAGTATCATTTTTTAAAGAGGGGAAGTTAAAAAAAAATATGAAATTGTCATCATAAAACAACACAAGTCCAATACCAGTAAGAAAACAAATCAATAAATTATTCGGTCGATTAACCCTTCAAAAACTATAAATGATGTTATAACGTGATCTCCCAGTTGAATTATTATGAGATTCCTAAAATTGATTACTATTTTGATTAAAGTGTATAGAATTTGACTATAATTTAATATAATATTGAAATATAATGAACTGTTGCAATGTGACATTGACTGAACTAAATGGCTGATTTTAAATTTTAACTAGGTCCTGTAAATTATATATTTATATATTATTCAAAATAACCAAGTGAGTGATGGTATCGAAAACATAAATAATGCAGTATAGTGCAATAATATGTTACATGTGCCAACACCATCAAAATTGATGAAGGAAATGAGCAAAGGTAAGACATTGTAAATTATTTAAGGCGGCCGGACTGACGCGACTGAGAGAGTGTTTGTAATAATAAAAATAAACACCAAGTAGATCAGTTTAAATTAAAGGAAAAGATCGTTCTCGTGGTTGAACAATATAAACGTTATGTAGAATACACATGAGTTAATGGTTATAAGTTTATAACTATAATAAATGTATTTTGAATATGATTAAATAATCCCGCTTAGTCAAACAATTGTTTTACTATTAATGCATCCACGTATATTTCATAAGACGCAGCCCATAGTTAAAATATCAGAAATGAATTTCATATTATAATTCATTTAATCGGCTAAATATAACGTTATTATCTTCAATTTACGTTTATATACCTTCAAAATCCCGAGTATATACCGTATATAATGCACGGACTAAGCTTGCCCACCGGTGCAGTATTTCCGATATTTAAGCTGTGCGTGTGTCCTTTATGATATTGGATTTTAAATTTTTTTATGGAAAAGCTTCATGGAAATTACAGTTTGTATACCGAGTATTGATTTGGAAAAATCTCACTTATTGTGGGTTCTATAAGAACATTTTAGAATACTAGAGGGACGTTTCGAAGTTTACCGAAAAGTATTTTCGAATAGTACAAATAATTGAACTTAACCAAAATTATTTTGTGTTATTTATAATGTACACTTGTTTGGTTATTTAAAACAATTTTGTATAAATTAACAGTAAAAAAAATAAATAATAAATGCATTTTACTATGTTTAAATCATATAATATATCATAGTGTGATCTATAGTCTTTATAATATATCCCAACGACATTTTGTTGTGACAATAATTATTCAATTACTACAACACAAACACCATCACATGAGCTCAAAAAAGTTTTTGAAATTCAAGAGAGATTATTTGTTTCAGATTCGTTTAGTCTAAAAGGTATTAAAATCTAATGGACATATTTAAACTAAGACATCAATGGCATTCTTGAAATGTTCTCATACAATAGGAAAGGGTCGTTCTTAATATTATATTTTTATTTAATAGTTACCTATATAATACGTATTATAAAATACAATCGAAATAATATTAAAAAAGCAAAGAGTGGAATATATTTCCGAAATCTATTTCCGTGAGGATATAAATGTGAAAGATAATAGTTAGCCATCCGTAAGTATAAACACCTAGTATATCATTGACTGCATGTATATGATGTTGAAAATAACAACATGCATTTTATGCAAAATCCGGTCTTTATATATCACAATTGCGTATGATGGAAAATGTACTTCAACAAATATAGAAGTTATTAATATGATCAAATTACAATTGACTTACGATGCTAGTGCTATAATTACGATCGCGTGATTCGATTGATAATTGGTTTTTCACGCAAATAAATAGCTCGTAGATTTCCAACCTATTTCGAACACAATTCGTTCAATGTTCTGGCGCGGTCGTTAACGAAATCCCGGCCCATTGGTTCTTTTCAAATTTATTATTGGCTTTAAGTACAAAACGGACTATTTCTGACCCCAGACCGGCCCTTTCGCAATAAATCCTTTTTACCCCGTATATACGATTCGTTCTAAATTTAGCACACGAAAAGTATTAAAACTCCACATGCGTTTGTGATGACTGTATATTATGTGTATTATATTATGGCTAGCCATTGTACAATGCAGGATTAATTCTCCAAACCATCGTCTTTACTATATCAGTACATTGATGCGGGTTACGTTCGTACTTACTGTCTCGCAATGTGTACTACTGTGTATAGGTACTATTATGCTCTGTAATAATATATATAATATATATGTACTAAATAATACGTAGCTATATTTCGTATTAGATCGCGAGTTTATTAAATTATATTATACTGTTCAAATGCGACTAAACACAAGAGCATAGAATAATTTTAAAATGGTTTTTCTATCTCAAAAGTTGAACATAACCTCGTTCGCCAAAGGTAAGTTGTTTTCAATTAGGATTTCATTTCATCTTTTTAAATCGAAATAACATCCAGAGAGCCGTCGAGATATTCATTCGCACTGAATACTTATATTTTCGCAAGAACAAAGTGTGTGATATTTTCTAGTGTACAATATATTCACATACATTCAGTTTAATATATTCACCGGTATAAGAGTTATCGGCATTGTGATAACAATGCCTAAAACATACAACGACGTTGAACCACTCGTCCAAAGGGATTGATCGAAAAAAGTTCATCGGACCACCGCGCCGTCGTTCTACCTTTCTCTACACATACGGCCAATTGGCGACCTGGTCGAAATCCGCATTGTGTCTGGCGCACGTATAGACAATGGCTCTTTATTGTAATCAGCTAGATCCTTTCAGAATGAAGAAAAACAAATTGAAAGATTAGTCCACTGGAAAAGTACGAAACGTCTTCTGAAAACATTTGCGATACGAAATACATTATAATTGGCTGTAAAAACTACGCTCAGACGAAACGTCGGGTGGCCATATTCTTTTGAGGCGCACCTTTTACATTACTTTTTTGTTTTTTCTGCTCATTCGTAAAACAAAATAATTGAATGAAGGTTTTTAAATTCAAATAAAATATCGACTAATAAGGTATACACTAATAATATGGGAAAAAACGGGATGATAAGTAATATGAGATGAACTTGCATGTAGTAAATATTTAATTTGTACTCGAAATGTTTTTGTTTCAAATACCGGTAAGTTCAAACCGCAGTATATACGTGCGTATTCTTTACTACGGAAATATGGAGAAAGTTTAACGAAGCAACAGAATATCGAGTACATCAATCAATCAATGACGACATAGACTTTTATTTATGTTTATATTTTTTGATCAATAAACAGACGTCATACCAAAATTCAAGAAGTTAACGTAATTTCCGAAACCGTCCGATAACCAACCGTCGCTCCGTTTCAAGAGAGAATGAGAGAGAGTGATGAGCGGGGACTCGTCTGAAACGTCTCGGATCTGTTTGCTTTCATATAGATTATAGACTATAGAGCAGCGGTGGCCACTAGCTTTAAATTTGGGAGCCGCAAATCTATAAGGCTAATTTGAGGCGAGCCACATTGTAAAGCGATGTTTATGAAAATCAAACGAAGGAACATTTATTTTTTACGTTCACAAAACATTATTATTATTGACATAATTATTAACATTATTGTTGTTTTATTTATGAGAAGTGCTTTTTCGAGTATTCATTTTTCTGTAAGCTTTTTGAAGTCTGGCTGATAATTTGTTAGCGCAGTTCGCACAAGTTCACTTAAATGTTCATCAGTTAATTCAGATCGATATTTAGATTTAATGAATTTAAGCGTTGAGTACAATGATTCACACACATAAGTAGTGCCAAAGATTGAAATAAGTCTCATAGTACACTCTTTTGTTATTAATTTAAGTTTAAATTTAGTTCAAGAGCCGCACGAAATTCAATTAAGAGCCGCATGCGGCTCGCGAGCCTCGTTGTGGCCACCGCTGCTATAGAGTATCCATGCGGTCGGTCGAGGTCCTATACTGACGGACGCATTCGTTTTTATTCGGCACTGTCCGCGGGTGTTAATCGTGGCTGGTTTCAACTGGTCGAGTGTGATTTAGATTTTTGTTGCAGTTTCGGGAACGGGAGAAAAAACAGTGTACACGCGCAAAACGGTTTAATTTCGAAGAATCGGTAGGAGGTTGCAGGGCAAGAGAGGATGCGAGCGAGTGAGAGCGTCGAACGAGTGAGCGCGAGAGATAATGATATAAAGTAAACCCGGGTGGTGCGTGTGTAAGTGCGTGAAAAGTTTTCTTTTCGGTCCGTTCGTCCGTCAGGATCGAATACGCGGATCTATATATATATATAAGGGTGCGTATCCGGGGCACTTGACAATAGCCAATCACGGCGCTCGGTCGCGCCCTGGCAGCGCTCACCCCGGCTCGGCCGCCGCGTTATATTGCATCTTAAAGTTGTCTGAACACTCTTGTTTCTTCTAAATGGCTTTGTAATTTAATACCGGACGCCCGCGCGTGCACGCAGACACTTGACGGTGGCGGCGGCGCACGGCTTTATTGCCTTTGGGTATTTCTTTTCGCTCGCCACGCCGCAACTCGCCCCGCCGCCGTAGCGGTGGTGGGACGACGCGTCTCCCATCTCGACGGACGAGAAACGAGAAGAAGAAAAAAAACTAAATAAATAAATAAATTAATGAAAAAAAAAGACAAACAAACAAAAAACGAATCTCAGGGGAAAGAAATCGAAAATTGCGACAAAAACACCCCTATGCGCACGTACACATTCAGCCCAACCCGGTGTTGACGACCGTCTATATATGCGCCAGCTATTAGCTCGTAGACGAAAACGCGACGTGTATCGCGGGCAATGCTGCTGTTGAGGTTATACAACTTCAAAGTTTAAAGAATCTGGATGTAGGTCCCACGAGTGTTAGCTAATTTCAAAATCTCTCATGTTTATAATGTCGTTCAAAATATTTTGTTGATTTTTAAACAAGCATGTCTTAAAACTTTGCCGATCGGGGTTCAAATGCTCTTAAAAATGGATAAAAACGTTTTTATATTTATTTTTGTACAACCTCAACATGATACTTATATAGGTTTATTTATTTGTACTTTTTCACCATTCAACCTTCAACGTCTTAGTTTCACATACTTAATTTTTTAATACCTACTAATTTTTCTAAAAACTGTAAATTCATTATAATATAAGTGGTTTTTCATCGGAACAGTAATTATCACTCTTCTAATTTTTTTAAATTCCCGCTTGACGAACATTTATTCTGTTAAATTAAAAATACTAAATGTTTTATAATTATAATTTACTAATATATTTATACTTATTTAAAATATTTAAAACAATGGAATTGGATTATCTTCGACAAAATATATATTCCAAGAAGTATAACCATAAAGAGTAAACCCTCTAAGTATAAATGGCGATTATATCCTGAAATTATACACATGTTGATAGAAAAAGTGATTGTCATAATTATATTATAAAATAAAATGGATTGATATTTATCAAGATAAAAAAAGCTATAGATCAATCTATTAATATCACCATTATTTAGACGTCATTTTAAATTAAGTGAAAATAATAATATCCGATCATCAAGTCGGTTTCACAATCTATCGCGTGTTTTATACTTGATATTTTACATTTTATATTATAATATATTCATTGGCAAGCACATCATAATATTATAATCTACCAAGGAAAACTAAATGTTTGTTTTATATTTATATTTAATATACTGCGTGTGTTGGAATTGATTAAAACAGTAATTGGAAACCAAAATATGTGATTTTGGTTCATTTTACTGACATCTGAAGCCTGAGGAAGAATAGAAAATATAAGATTAAAATAATCGATTTTACCTAGTTTCGAATTGTGTAGTAAATTTAAAAAACACAAGATAATAATTTCAGTGGTCTATTCTTTTCCTCTCGAAATCCCGGATTCTTTATGTTATCTGCAGAAATAACGAGATTCTACTTTGATATTATTTATTTTGCTCACACGTACGTTTTAAACACGATTTTTAAATGTGATTCTTGGATAACCGGCAAGCCACGGAATTCTCCAATATTACGTCCAGACGCAATATTCGAAATCGAAATGCTATATTATATGGTTGTTCTTTCCTTTGTAGACGACAATGATGTACTACGACGGAATTCTGCGCGAGCATATGCACATTTAATTCTTCTCATTTAATGTACGCAATGATACCGTTTTTTATCGAGTATTTCAAAACACTACGCCATAAGTTGAAAATCTGCTATTGCAGGTGATATAGGAAACAACCACTATGTCTACACCTATACTTGGTGAACTGAGTGTTTTTTAACCATTTTGAATAATATACCGATTCAAATTCCAATCGGCTCTCTTATCACGCAGACTCTACATAGTTTAAATTTGACTAAACATGATGAAACGCTTCTTAACTCAGTTTACAATAGAAGACAAAATATTGTATACATGTTGTGGAAACACATATTAACCAAACGCAGAATTCATGACAAGTGTAGAGAAAAGTTCCAAATCTCAGAACACCTAACGGAAATACTCAACCCAGAACCCATCAACGTCTTCAAATTTATTCAGTTCCTAGTAGAAACGCAACTTATAAATAAAGTGTAAATCATATATAATACCTGATACGTTAATATCACTGTTTCCCTTTTGTTTTTCCCCCTCTTAGTTCATTTTCAGTTATATCTCAAAATGTAATTCTGTATATCATCGTATTCATTTATAATATAATATATAAGACGGTTAACTAGGAGCGCCAGTCTATTATTTTAGTGGTTGTTATACAATACATAATATATACATACATCAGTTTGGTTATCGACTGGAGAACATATTAATGTAGTTATTACTAACGATTTTCCTCCGGCATAAAATAATTTTAATATGTAAACGATGATAACCTTATTAGTTTATTTATAGTAGACTGTATTTGAAATCATTTTATTTATTCAAATCGTACATATTAAAGAACTTTATGTTAAACCAACTTACGAAATCTTTTACGAGAATTAACAGTGTTTGAAATGTAAAATTCGTAAAACTATTGTAATTAATTGAATTCCATATAATTAAATGGAATAAGGGTGCGTCAAACGTAGGTTTAGGTGACATTTTGTAAAATGGGGTATTATAACGCTATTTTATACAAATTTAATAAATATTTATACAAAAGAGTAGAAAAAGGTCTTTTTTTTAAATTGGATAGAATATGGTCTGAGGAAGAAGTTCTTAAATTGTTTTCCAGACTCAAAATTCTGCTGTGGTTAACCATTCCCCGGTGTCGTCAGTATACACAAACGAATAAATACTTGAAAAAATAAATTGGGTAGGTGGCCACTGATGTTTTTTACGTAATTACTAATAACGAGCTGAAAAGTGTACCTTTTCCAAAAAATAGTAAACACACATACACACACACATTTATAAAGATACTTGTTAACATGCAATTATTGCTTATGAATATTGCACGTGTAATATATTGTTTGAAAAATAAAAATACCGTTGTTTTTTTAAATGTTATCATAAAATAATTAATCAGCAACCGCAATTGAAAACAAAATTATTGTTTCTACAGACAACTAATTTAATGTACATTTACAGAACATCTTTGGAACTTATATTACACAATCGATACATTTGATAACTTAAATTGTATTCAAGTAAAATCAATAGAAAAAAAGCATTATGGAAATAACACATTTTGCAGAAAGGATCATATTTAGTCTATACTGATACGATGGGAATTAGTACGTTTTGAATCACCGATAAAAATAAAATGTTTTGGAAAAATACACGGAAATAATAGGTGTTGCGTCATAAAATATGCTTTTTATATACTTTAAACCTGTAAATTAATACGTTTTGGCATGTCGTGGAAATAGTACATTTTGAAAAAAGTTGAGGATGGAAATACAATGTTTTGAAACAATTTCAACTTTTTAAGCCTTGATCTTAACTTAAAAAATGGAAATGTAAAAAAAATTACATCAATAGATTCAATGAATTTTTCACGATAAGAATCAATATCTATCTCGATTTTATCAAATTTAACAATAACATATTTTGGATTGTTACCCATTACTTATGATTTTCCAAATTAACTGCAATTTTTTCTGTTCTTACCAATAATAAATATATTATTTTTGACAAATTTTGTTGCTCGTCATAACGATAAACTATTAATTTTATATCGAGTGGTCGGGTGTGATAGGCTATTGAGATTAATGGTAATTTCAGAGGGAATCCAGTGTAGTTCGAGATAGCGAAGTTTGACATATAAAGTATCTGTACTGTATACAAATAAATTATATTACCGTATGTTCTTTGGTTCAAATGTTGATTTTCAACGCGTTATTGCGATTTAAAATAAAAAGATGTCATTAACCATGACGATATTGATTCTGCCTTCATGCTGAAAAGTCACCGTAAACGTCTAGGTTTTTTTTTCTAGTAAACGAGAGAATTTTTATTTTTATTTTTTTTTTGAAACAAACGTACGAGAAACTAAATTATATTATGGTGCAATTTCAATCTCGTCGGTGTAAGATGAGTATAGAGACAAATTGGCAACGGAAAAACATAAATATTATTCCTTTCGGATTTCATAGAAACGACTGAGCCAACAACATTAATTTAATAAAACCCACTTATTTATTTTTTCCCTATAAAAATTAACCCGTTCGAGCAGTTTATCGGGTAAAATCTTCAATGTTTTTTTTATTCACGCCGGCCGTGAGAAATATACGTTGGAATAAGACTATATAGGTGACCTGTCTAATTCGTAATGAAGCATTTATAAACACAAATGGTTTTATGGCTAATACGTGACGTATATTTATTGTGAAAAAGTACTAACGTTCAATAATATTATGTAAAGTTTAATTAATTAATTTATATTAATTTTGTCATGTAATACATATGGTGATTGATTGCTGCGTTTCATTAGCCCCTTGTTTTCTCGACAGAACAAATTCAAACAGTACATAACTAGCAAAAAATAAATGAATGTTCTGCTATTATTATGTTATTGTATCAACTCATAATTTTATTAATTTTTTCCAGCCCACGGATAAATTAACCTGTTTAACGAAGTGGACAAGACCGTATCATTGTTACGATCAAATGATGTTGGTGACCCTTTCCGAGAGTATCACGTGGGGCTTATAGGATGAGTGCCTGGGGTGGGTCGGAGAGAGGTCCGGTAGAAATTAGTCGGGTTAGTCCCATCGGCGCTGGCCGAGTCAGTTAACGAGCGTCCCGCGATTAGAATTTTAACGTTTTAATCCACGTGACTGGCGTGTAAATGATCATTTCGACGGTGAACATGGAGGTCGATGTTTACAGTAAGAACGCGAGACGATTTATTTTAACATTATTACGACGTTTTAAACGACCAGGCAAGCAAAAGGGCTGCAAATAATGATTTTATACGCTAGGAAAATTACTCTGATTTTTTACAGTGCAAAATTAATGACTTCTGCTTGGTTCTGTTACTACGGCTAAATGATCGTCAACGCTCTCAATAAATGTTACTTGTTTCGATACACCTCCATAAGCCAACTATACTCAACTGTTTTGTTAAACATACGTATATCTTCAACGAAAAATCAATTTGGGTACGATATACGCGAATTAACAATCCACGCGTCAGACCATCAACATATTATAATTAGTCAAAGGTCATAAAACATTTTCTTCTTTAGACAAATCGGACGACGGATCTCAAATTAGTACGTTTAGTTCAGATGATAGAAAATTTTGTAAAATTCACAAAAAGTTGATGATGTTCTGTAAGTTTTAACAATCATATGACTATATAACTTGGTAACTATTTAAACAATAAAACTATAAGTAAATTTTAGTGGATTATGAAATTATTAAATACAAATGGCAATCCGAATACTAATTGAATACTTCATTTGAATTGATTTGAACTACTTGTTATATTTGGTTTACGTATGCGTTTCTCTCATTGAATATAACTATATGTTAACCGATTGTTGTAATAAAACATTGTACAGATTTTTCAAGTTTTAATCTATAATGTATACTTATTCTTAGTTCAACAGCAATTTGGTTGATTGCTGTGTAGTTTTTTCCATTCTGCACATTGGGTGGTAAAGGGTGGTTGTATTTTTCTCTGGTTAGATGCCTACCTAAAAAAGAAAACCACCTGAGGCCTGGTTTGAACCAAAGGCGGCCATAATTACTGTCGCTTTACTCGGTACTCCACCTAGCAAATTCTTTCTCACCAAAGTATTTTATTAAATTAATATTAAATGTAAGTTAAACAATCAGAAGAGATTTATGCACCCGAATCATGTGATAAAAAGTCCACAAAATCCTTGAAAATAATAATTGAAACAACAAATGAACATCCTAAACGAATAACAAACATTTATTTATAAGTAGATGATATTTTCGCATAACAGTTGTACTGCAAGTAACTACAGTATATTTTCAAGACACTTATTTTGGAGTAAATATATTGTTTTAAATTATATTTACAAATCAAAAGAAGGATCTGTGTAATTTAAAAAATATACCTTCACTTATTTTGTCGAAAACTTTTTATAGTTTTAATAATGTTCTTGAGTTGTAAACATCAATATATATATATAAAGTATAGATCATATTTGAGTATAAATTAATATTGTCAGTACTATAAATCACAACATCTTATTTAAACCGGAAATTTTATATTTGAACAATAATAATTTACAAAAGTGGGCTGAGTTTTTTCATTTGGCTTTATATATTACAAATAATTAGTATAAATAATATTTATACAATGTTGCAAAATGTTTTATGAGCAATAAAATAAAATAATCGTCATACGATTCTCAGAATATACACTATATACTCGTATACATCGTATATCACTAAAAATTGTATAAAATATTATACTTTAAAAGATGAAACTGGATAATTCTATTTTTTTATTTTTGTTTTTTTTTATTCGTTACTGATATGATGTAGAAAAGTATGCTCTAAGTCAATGATATTTACATTTTTAGGGAGCCTGGCTCACATTAAGCGAGTAAAAATTTACGTAAGCAGCATTTTCAATATGCACATGAATGCAACAGGTAAGAGGGTCTAAATTAAATAAATATTTATAATTATATATTTTATTAAATTATTGCATAAGCTCAGTAAGCATATATTTTATCAACAACATACACGTTGTCAATGGTATAGAAACGCCATAGATAGACCAAGAGCCACGTCTTGCGGGTCACGTGTTGGAAAACTCTGCTCCATTTGAAATTAAAATTTATTCTCGGATGTAAATACAGTAAATAATATACAGAAAATATTCAAAATTTATGAAGATACATGTGAAATATAATATGAGGCGTTTATCGTTAACATACGATTGTTTGTGTTCCTGTAATAATAAGGAACAATAAGGAACAAATAAAGGTAAAATCCTGTTTTGAATTTATAATTATTTTTTGGAATGTTTTCTGCTATAAAAGGTAGTTGTAAAAATAAAAAGTAAAAATAATAATAAGAGTAATAATAAATTCATAGCCCCAGAAATATTTCTACTATTTTTAGTGACTGTATTATATTATTATTATAAAACATTAATTTACACCAAATAAATTAACTCTATATGAATCATAAAACCTAAGATAATATTGTTTTTTTGCGGTTTAATGAACGAATTTATGAACTATTTCGCATTTTGGTATTGTCGTTCGAGATAATACGGAAAATGCATGTAGCTACTGAATCTCTAGGCACTTATCCCAATAGATCGCTAATTATGTTTACTTTTGGGATTATGTGGATTACAGAAGAGTACCGCAGCAGGTTTTATTTGGATTTTTAACGGATTTTCATATTGAAAACGCTTTTATTCAGATTATTAAATTTAATTAAAGCAATAAAAACACTCGAATTAAGGGTACCGTGGTAGGTTTTTTATTTTCCCGCGCAATAACAGTTTACAGTACATAATATATTATGTATAATACGCTTAACGTCGATTAATGTTTTTCTCGTTCACGGCTTATTACAGTTCTACAACTTCACTGTTGCCATATATTATTATGCGAGTGCAACTGCAGGCGAACAACGGATTATTCCGTTCAACTGCAGTTTTATCGGTACACGCTAGGTGCAATGACATCCACACATTATTTGAGTACTACATAATATGAACTAGTTATTTCCCTTGCCGTCGGGTTTTTCCCGGGAAAAATATGCTGCCCGGTTAACTCGAGTACCTTTGAAATTTAAACAGCCGTGTGACCCCTCCCCTCGGCAGCAGCAGACACCGGTACTTATTGTAGCAACTCGCCACCCCGTCCGAACGTGGGTTTTAATAACGATGATAATAATAAATTGCATTTTCCACGGAAGACACCGTCCGGGGTATAATGCTGTACCACGCAGGGGAAAAATAAAAATAAATAAGAGAAATGAATAGGGGCGCCGGATGAAAAAAGGGTCGACGATCTCGGGGCGTATACGAAAAATATTCCTGAATTTGTAAACACATTGTTCTTTTTCCGGCGGCGGAAGAATTCGAACGGAAAAGACGACGCGCGTGCGATGCAATTGATTTATGATGACGAACCGCGCACATACCAACGTAATGGTAATAATATTAAAATATTATATTGCGGTCACGTCGCAACGGCAGATTATATTGTTTGGCTTAATACGCACACGACCCTCGATCGGTGGTTGATATACTGGAGTATGAAGTTTTCGATCGAAAATATTTTAAAATAATCGCATATTACATTACTTAAACGTTAATTTAAATTTAATCGAATTTTTTTTCTAAATAAAATAACATCTCTAAACCATATTCTTTCCAATATCATGCGCGTCCCAAATCATCAACCATTATATACGTAGTCTCTCTACCAAGACGGTAGATAGAGATTTTGATTTTTCCTGTATCACATTTTTTCGCAACTGAATCCCGAAATATATTATAAACAAGTACTAACTAATAATCGCATGATAATGATTGTTTCAAAAGAACGCACAATCAATCAATGCTGAACTATATTTCTTACGCAAAAGAACTAATGATCTTTATAGTGTATATAAATATATATATTTTTTTTAGTTTAGAAATTGTGTGTGTTTACAATTAATCTCGACAATTATAAGAGAATATTATGGGTGATTATGGAAGCAGCCCAGAATTAAGAAAGACCAGGGTGGTGGCGGTAATAACATTAACAGATTGAGAGGCAAGTATCTGGCGAGTATCGGGTGTGATGTTGAGAGAGTAAAGCAGTGAAAACTATAGTATATTTAGATCGGATTACTACGAGATGAAAGCGGAAAAATCACCACATACATTATTGCAGATTTTACTTTTGTAAGTCTAGTCTTGGACACTTACAGTACCACTCGAAAGCAATATATATTGAACATAATATTATTGTCTATAGAAACGTGAGGAAATGAGCAACAGTAATTATACTCGTAATGAATGTTTCTCAAAAAAAAAAAAAAATTGTTGTTTGATTATATCAGTATGCATTCGTATAATGTATAATGATAAGTTTATAATATTTTTAACATAATTCCATACCACGTAGATGGTGATTTCAATATGCGTAAGAACTCTAGACATTTATTTCTGTTGAAATTAAATTTTAATCGTTAGCGAGACATGAACGTCATATAACTACAGCGGCCTCGAGTATACGGTACGCACACACGCACGCACGCACACACTGAAAACACGTACATATTTCATCTCGGGTTTACTCTACAATTCTCGGATTACTAACGCACGGCAACGTACACCGTCATAGGTTCAATTTAAAATTTCCTCGCGACGTCATAATTATATTACCACGGAGGCAGTTACGCAGTGCATGTGGTGAGTAGCGTTGTATTCCGAAGCGTGCTTCTTCTAGATATAATTTATATTAGGTTCACTCTCTCGTAATTTCTCGGCATTCGGACGAAAAGAGTATAAAAGCAAACAATTATCATAAAAATAATAATAATAATAATAATAATAATGTGAGCAGTACGAGTCTGTGCTTGTACACAGACACACGCACACACACACCTACGCGTACATCGTCGGCTCAGCTCTGCACGCCGATTAGGAATTTGTCAAGGAGCCGCGTACTCAAGATTCCATTAACTTTTGTCAATTACAAGCGTTGAGTGAACGTGTACAACCTACATATATTATACATCGTATTTACTCGTTTATCTGGGGTTCGCGAGAAACGTTTCTCGTGACGCGTAACGCATACGTCACTGAGCGTATTACACGTAATACGAGTACCTATAGGTTAAATGATGTAAATATCTTATATTCATATAGCATGGGCACGTGCGACTGATACCACCTCTAACAGCGGTTATGGATCACGCTACAAATTCAGGCGGAACGTATATAAATACGATCTGTTCTATAAAATATCGTGGAAGAAAAACCTTTTAAGGGGAAACATTTCCCTTAGAATGTGTCTCACAAGTGCATCATAGGTAACATTGGAAACCTCACTTGATTCATATGTCAAACTTAAATTTCGTCTAATAAAATGTATTTAAATCCAATATACAGCGTCTGAGTCAAAGGTATGACTAAATACATTTTTCGACAGCAAATTATATCATTTTTATAATCGTTGCATGTCATTTTAACTGAATAAAAAATAGCTCGTCGTAATACTCGTAAATATGAATGATATGTAAGAAACTGTCGTTTGTGCACTACAATAAGTCTGAGACTAATAAAGGATTTTTTCTTTTTAATTACACGATCTACGTCTACTAATAACTATATACTGTCAAAATATCGACTATATTTGCATATTCCACAAAATAAAATATATTCATCGACGTATTTCCCAATCACGAGTATAAAAATACTGTATTTGTGTGTAAACTGTTGAAATAGACACAAAAATAACCCGATATCGATTCAAGGTATGATTATATTTCAAAGAAAATATCATTAATTTTTGTGTTTAAATTCAATTGCACGTATAGTTTTTATATTAATTTATTCCCCCGTCTAAATGGACACTATGTCGGGCTCTTGTATAGATAAAATAAAAAATGTAATTACTAAAATTCAAAACTTGTATGTTATAAAAAATGAGCAAGTTCGTTCCCCATGCTTTATAAATCTCCCTGAATTCATCGAAGGTACGACACCGCATCGTTGTTTTGTGATCGCAGAATGCACGCGTGAGAGTGGCGTGTCAGTGACGGATCCGTAATTAATATTGAAGAGGAGCGTGGATACCTGAACCGTGCAAAAAAGTTAAAACCACACACAAAAGATTAAATAATAATAATAATAATAATAATTATGGTATTCAGATTTTAAAATTACATCGTAATTTAATATTATAATATAGGTAATTAAAAATGTATTTAACTCGACCCTTCGTTATGGCAAAAGTTTGTTTTTGACAAGAAAGCAATTTAATCCTAACCCATAAATAATTAAACAACGGGGTGTGTGAACGATAATCATAAATGCTACTTTTTCTACTGTAACGACTATTAGCAAACATAACCGTCGTAATTTATATTATTCTTTTATATGCGGTCTTCAGTGGTCATATTATATTGGTTAAAAGTTTGATCCCTATCTATTCGGTGTGTAGGTACATCGTTGATTCACGATTTTTAACACGAATCGAAATTAATACAGTCGGTATTAAATGTAAATCAAATATGTTTTTCCTCGACACTGAATATTACGGTGAAATATCAGCAGCCCGATGGATTTCAAAAGTAAACAACATAAAACCTACACATAGTTTACAAATCCCCCAATTTATTCCATACGTTAAAAGTGAACCATATATACCCTTGAGGGAGTTGTTCCCCAGATCTATTCAAAACCCAATTTCATAGAGACACGTCGAATTTTTTATACACACACATATACGCATACACCGGCGGTTTTTTCGCAGGATTAAAAATAAGACGGAAAGATTTCCGCGGAGTGTTTGCATTCTTTACCGGCTCCACGCTGGGAGCCTTCCAAATTGGGATTTTTTGACTGCACTTTTTTAAGCTACATTATTGCGGACTTTCTTATTTCCACTCCCTCTCAAAAAAAACCCATGGGTCAAAATACGTAAAAGATGAAAGTGGTTTTTTTTTAATGAAGTCTAATTTATTCTGTTTCTACATAGAGTAAAATAACGGATCAATATAAATGTATTTATTTTTCGTTACTTAAGAACTTTACGCAGGTTAGTTATGATTCAATAATATAATTATTATACAACACTACGACTGGTGTTAATATGACGAACGTTTAATATTCAACAGAGTTTCAACTATTGGTAAATTTTATATAAAATATTTTTCATTATTCCTATAGTTATTCTATTATTTGTAATCCAACATTTGAAAACAATATTTGCACATTTAGGAAGTATGTAATAACAAATATTGTAATGTTAGAGGCGATTCAATGAGAAATGTTGCATCGGCACATTACACTATACACCTATAATATATTTAATCGTATCGTTAATTTTTATTTATACCAACAATTAAGTACGTAGATACGTTATAACTTATGTTCATTTTCTATGACACATCTCAAATTGTTTTTTCATTAATTTGATATACTCATAAGCACAGGTTGCCACCCCTGATTTAGATCATGATTTTTAATATTTTACGTTTTAGTTTCCAAAAAAATGGTGTACGCGCAAAGTAGAAAAAAAAATCATTTTAGATTTTTCACCATTCCATTAAATTCAATTGAAATATTATATATGTAGTCCTTAGTGTAATAACGTAGTCCCAATCCCCGCGAGTCTTATAAAAACAAACATAATTTGATCATCTCTATTGTATCGCAGGAGACGTCGCAGTGGGTAAGTCCTCAGAGGGACACCCCGTACAACACATCATCTATATCTAGGACGCCGTATGGCTACGATTTCAAAACAACGACGAGTGTACCGCAAACCCGCGAACACACCATGCGGTCGCTCGACGTTTATCGTAGTGCCGGTGCACACGCGCGCATTTCGTACGACAGACGGTTTTCAGACCGCGTGCGCACGCGAATGTTACAGCCCGTGTGTGGTGGTGTTATTGTTTTACCGAATATAATGGCGCGTTAATGTACGTGGCATGTACGTGCACAACTGGTATCCGCGCGACACACTCCTCGAGTGCAGACATTGTGAGGCATTGTGTACCCCGCAGCTTAATATCATCATTATACGCTATACAGTCGATCGGGAACTTCCTACAACACCTGTCTAGTGTCGGCTACTTATCGACGTTTCACGTATGACATATAGCCGAACAAATGGGTCTACGATTGTACGGAGTCCATGGAAGTTATGACGATATGGTATATATGTTACGGTCCAGGTGGATAAATGGTCATTGTAAACACTGACCGGACAAAGTTTACAATGTCCGAATTATTCAAGCCATGTAGATAATTATTCACATAAACCAGACAATGTATGCAATGACCAGAACTGCAAGTTCCAAGTGAACAAAATACATATTATATTAATGACTTACCTATATAATTTTATTTAATATTTTTTTAAGAGATTTGATTAGCAAATAAAATTGAGAATATTTTATTTATATTAATTTCTATTGAATATTATTATTATTTTTACAAGTATTACCAATGTGGCATTTAGAGTTGCATACAATTCCAGCAGCTTTACATTTGCATCTCCTTGTTTCGCATTTTTGCACACAAGTCCAGCGGTCACAGCCTTGGACTCCTAGATTTGAAAACAGCCAAGCTGCTTCTCTTAGTGACAACTGAATATCGGGGACTTCATCAACACTCACAAACTCTAATATTCACATTGACCACACCAGTTTTAGCATTGTATACAATGACTGGACATTGTATTACAATGACTTAGTCTATACAGGAATTAAATATGTATTATTTACTTTGCCCAAATGTCTTAGACATTGTATTACAATGACTGATTTGTCCACCTGGACCGTAACATATATATAGTTATGTAACATGGCGCGGTGAAACCTGTAAAAACGGTGCACGACCGACGATGATGATTAAAATATTATAGGTATCGCGCGAGACAATACGATATTATCATCGTCTGTGAAACCTATGTGCAAACGTTGCACGGTAGTTAACGTACGGCGGCATTGTGTCAGATATGAGTACGAGCGTTTTCATATGATGCACTGCGTTCGAGGGTTAAAATATGTGTTTCGTAGCGTTGCAGACGAAAAAGCTGCTAGGTTAACGGCAATTATAGTAATTGTCACAATTGTCACTTGCATATGTTACATTCGTGCACGACATATACGTATACGGTTGTACGTGGGTCTGTGTGTGAGTGTGCGTAAGTGTGTGTGTGTGTGTGTGTGTGTGTGTGTGCTTGTATGTATTTGTATGTAAATGTACATTTTTTAATATCACATGAAAACATTTAGCAGCCGATACAACAGCGGCAGTTGTACGCGATCGAAAATAATGGCTGCGTTTTTAGAGGCAGCCTGGAAACTGTTGACGGCGTTTAAGCAATACATTTACGCTGCAACTGCGCAAGCGATTCATGCTTTGAATACACTTTTCAACTGAGTGCAGAAAAAACGCAGTTCACTGATCAACGAGAGGATATAATGGCTAAAATCAATTTACGTCAACTTCTCTTCACCGTTCAGGTAATATAAATATGTCCATTTGCAACGAGTTCTTATAATTTAACCTTTCCCCCCACCACCACGTTCCATCAAGCCTTTATTTCTAGGAAAAATATGACAACAATTCTCGTCGAGTTTATTTGTAAATCACGCCGTAATATTGGAGTGTTCAGATTTGAAATCAAGAAATGCAGTGTAGTATTTATTAATATATAATTAATCGTTAACTTGCAAAAAGTACAAAACATGTTCATCTGATCAATTAAGCTTAAACCTTCTTTAAATAAATATTTTCAGTTAATTGTTACCTCCTTTTTCATAGGTATTATTTCGTAACAAATTATTATTCATTGTTATTTTTTTATTATTTAAGATAATTCATCATTAAACGAATCATTTTTAATTTTTTTGATCTTATAATATTTTGTGTCAATCGTTCATCATATGGATTTTGTCTAACATTTTTATGAATTTTATGACATTTGGAAAAAAGATAGTTATTTTCTTTTGTTGTGTTTCTGAACTAATTAGATCTTCTACTATTGTCAAGGAAATGTTTTTATTAGTTCTTATGAAAACCTTTATTTGTAGTCTAAATTTTGAAAAACAACTCACATTAACCGTAATATTACAATAATTTACTGTAATTCTATTTAGAAAAATATTATTATGAACAAATTATCATTGAATGAGTAAATAATTTTTAGTAGAATTTATCATGTTTTCAATGAAATAAATATATTTAAGCAATAAATAAAAAAAATATGAAAATTAAAAATTAAATATATTATTTTATTTTTTACACCCAACGGTTAAGACTTTTTTTATTGTTTTATAATAAATAATTATTTTATTGGACATTTTATTTGTTTGAATAAATCATTTATGTATTAAACAATAATTTGTGTTTCACATTTTTTATAATTATCGCATTTTATCTATGCGTGATCTAGAAGATTTTATTTTTTAATCAAATTCCGGTCGAGCTTTTTCATATGGGTCATTATTTATACAACAATGTACATACATACAAGACGTTTCCGGTGTTTGGTTCGTGTTCACACCCTGCAGAAGCGTCGTTGCATCTTCACACGTATCGTTTTGTGTACTCGATATATATATATATATATATATATATATATATATATATATATTTACGTTATGATAAAGCTGAGAAACTTTTCGTAATGGTATCAAGAAATCGGCTTAATATGCATCGGTGGTCGTGTAATGGCCATGTGAGTCCTGCGCGTGCGCGTTACCTTCGATTTACGATACGCTCGAAATATTCCGACGGTCGCTCTGCGATCCAGCCATTTGATAAGTGTACCTACACAACGGTAAGATGTAAAACGGTTAAGAAAAGAAATAGTGGATTTCGAGTGTTCCCGGAGCGGATGAAGGGGTGAAATGCGTGATGGGGCCGGGGAAGGGGAGGGGACGCGGAAATAAAATAAAGATTTTCAGCAGCACACGACAGAAAAGCGAAAATTACCATAATCGGTATACATTATTTTATTTTATTTTTTTTTTGTACTCAACGGCTGCGGAACGAAGTGAACACACTCATTTCCTGTTTTATGCCTCCGACGATCTACACAAAGATGAAATGGGTCGTGCGTAATCTCTCGGGTTTAAAACGCCGTGGAAAATAATCGGAGAAAAAATCATTCCCGTAGGACCACCATGGCCGTATACACCACTGAACAAACATCACGTAACGTTAAGCAAGACCAACGTTCTGAAAAAGTGAAAACCGTACCCCGGTCTATATGGGTAATCGGTGCACGAAGACACACATTTATCCCGTCATTATCATTACCCAATATCGAACAACGTCGCCCTAACACGAACAAACAGTTATCAAGCCGACGAAATGTCTAAAACCGTGAGTTTTCGAAAACGTGGAAACCACCCGATCTATGTATTTTATTTTCGTACTCTTCTGTGAACGAAAAGTGTATAATAATTATTTTTCGATGACCCAGCGCTTGCACATGCACCACGTATAGTATATTAAAACGTCCGGAAAACTTTTTTCAGCAACCGGAAATCTGAATCAGTTTGGACTTTTAACCACTACATTTGAATGTTTTATGTTTCATATTCGCCGTGTTTAAACTATTGTTATCACTAGGGTCTACGGATTTGAATAAAATATTATTTTTATGCTCTTATAGACAATGCTTTCGTAGCACATAATTGTTTTCATGCAACACATGCTTCCATAGTGAAATTTTTATTTTGCATATTTTTGTATTTTTAAACGTTTCTTCACTTTTGGGCATTTTTCATAATTTTATCAATTTTAAAGCATAGTTGAACATTTTATGGCTAAGAAATTTTATTTAAAATCATTTATAGTAATATCTAAAGATAAATAAAGCTAAAGTAAAATTTTTAAAATTGCATTTTTTTTTTTATAAATTATAAATTATAAATTAGGTACCTAAGAATATAGTACATTATTTAAAAGTAAATAATGTTTACGTCATTTTATAAGGCCATTTAATTTTTCCGGAAAAATGCGTTAATGACTAATTTTTAGATCATTTTCTGATGGTTTAAAGGACATATAAATCCGGGCTGTAATGATCACGCATATTGTTGCATATTCAGGGGTTGTCTCGTCCGAACAAGATATCACGATAACCAACACGAACAAAATCACAAGATTTTACTTCCCACGAAGTTACAATGTTTTTCTTATTATTGTACTCGGGCTTGACCAAATTACAAAACAATAGGTTTCGAATGACTCGTTAAAACAATTATCCGACAATCGCATTAGTCATTCGGGCGTAGATGCAGAAACCACGTACCGATTTGTATATTACATATACACAGGGAGAAAGAGGACGGTGTAAAACTGATTTCAGATTCACGTCATGACTAACGTGTCAGACATTGTGCAGCATTTTCATTCCACACGTTTTCTGTCCTTATATTCTATTTTCGATTACTGGCAATTGGAAAACTAAATTTTGAAAAATAAATTATAATAATCGATATATTCTTATAACGCTCGGGGAAAACATTTCTCCCGTTGGGTTGAGAATGACGAACATATATTTTATATTCCGTGTACGGATTTAAATCAATTTGTTTGTTTTGCATAATATGACGTAATGTTTTATCAATGGCAATAGAAATGAGAAAAATGATTTGTTCACTCTGTTCAGAAGTGGGCTTGACAATGAAATTTATGTTTCTGTGGATAATAAAATGTAGATACATACATATATATATATATATATATATATAGTCTTGTAATTATTTATAAATAACGCGATAAATATTAAAATACAAACTGTAAAAACAATATTGAACCTATTTTCTTTATATTATATTATAAAATGTTGTACATATGATTAAAAATTACATTAGTAGCTTAAAAACCATTAACGATTTTATTTTTTCATTAACGGTTCAAATGGTATGAAATTTACTTAAAAATATAACGCAAAAATCGATACGAAAAATTATTCAGAATTATGTATTAGTTGTTTTATTTATTTTCAAAGTTTAACAAATGTTCATAGATATTAAGTACCTAGTAGTACAATTTAAATGTATATTTCGTTCAGTTCAATATTATATTTGTAAATAACTTGTTGTGAACGAAATAAATGTAAAACATAAATTACAAACCATCATACAATCTTGTACCTCATTTTCTTTCAAATTTGTCTCAGATGGTTTGTAAATTGATCATTAGTTTCGACCCAGGATATGACTATCAATTATCCTTTATTGTTATTGTTGGATATAATAATTACATTTCTTCGAAGTAAGTAAGACTCTCCAGTTAGGTACAGGTGATTGATAAAGATCCTATAGGGAAAATACTGTTGAATCTTCAGGCATATTTTTAGTTGGTAAGACTGTGTGAAAAAGGACAATAAAATCAGAAATCCGATGGAGAGAAGCTACAGAGGATGACAAAGACAGATGGCAAGATTTGTACAAGGTGGTACTGTGGTTTTAAGAGCCACAACCAAAGGAGAATAATAAAGAAGACATTTATTAAAAAGCCACTGCAGTGCGTCTCAAAATTATAATTCACATATCATGGTCGACCAAAGAAATATATACTGATTAGAATCTATTTTTTATGAATAGCAATTTATTCCCAAACGTTTACCATATTTTTATGATCAACAATGTCGTATTCAACTTCATATTAATGTATAGGCAATGGTAAGATATTGATGACTTGCCGCATTAAATACATGTGTAATAATTTTCAAAATAATTGAGCAATCGTAAAATATTTATGTACGTATATATATATAGATAAAAAATAAAGTAAAGGATACGAATTGTTGATTTAAAAAAAATGTAGTTAATTAATTTCTGTGTCATTACAATTCACCGCATAGCAAGTTTGTGTGTGTTGCAGTATTACACCACATATTTGTAATAAATTATTTTTATTAAAGATTAATAACAATGTTGTGAGGTTGTTTTTTTTATATAAACTCTGATTAGTTTGCCTTAAAGTTTTCGTAAAAATAAAATATATGTTTTTTATTTTAATGTTTCAGTTAATTTTCATTGCAATCAGTTTTGTTTCCATAGAGGTTAATGGATTCGGTGGTGCTTTTGATTGGGGTAAACAGTTAACGAGATCAGCAGCCAGAAGTCTAGTCAAGTATTTTTGATTCATTACAAAACATTATATGTGATTATGTGAATTTTAAAATATTTATTAATAAGGTACCTTGGTAAACATTTTTAAGATGCTTGATCATTATTAATTTGTAACACAATGAGAATGACTCGTAAAGTGCATTTTGAATATTTTATAAATAATTTTTTCGGGATAAAAATAACGGCATCGTTTTAAAAACATTTAAAACTTTCTATTTTCAAATGGATTACGTAATTTTTTATTTAAAAAAAATAGATTTCATGACATTTTAGGTGCCAATATGATCTACTATAAATTATGACAACGAAGTAGTGTGGTTTTATTTTGATAATATTCTGTAAAGATCTGATCACACGCGACGACACAATGTTGGTAACAAAAAAATTTGTAAAATATAAAACTTTATTTGTCCTACACACGACCCAGTCAAAAATAAAACAAAAATGCCCACATTAAATTAATATTATATAAAATGCATAGTTGCATTTAAATTAATGTTCGCAAGCTTGTACTTTTGCACTTTAATTTTTATTGCGCTACAATTTCGTAGCGATTTTATAATATAACTTTGAAAATGCATTTGTTTGCAACGTTTATTTTACAACGTTCCGCAATATGAGTTCAGATAATTGTATGTGTATTGTATATATTCTTACGTAAACTAACTTTTTCCAACTAAGTTTATAGTTTTCAACTTAACGATGCAATATAAACTATCAAATATTAGTTTAAAATTCAAACTTAAAATGTACAAATATATGCGTATTACCTGAATAAATAATTTATCAACAAAGGAGCGATTGAAAAAATAATATTTAACTTATCCTCATTCAGTAGTCCAAATATTTTTAAATGTTTTTTGTATTCTGTATATACTATATACCATAACACGGTATGATACTCGACATCAAACGATTGCAATTTTCGTTTTTTTTTTCTTTTTTCTTTTCAATATTAATGAACAAGCTCATAAAATAATGTGTAAACAATGATGGAGGGTTAGACATTGATCTATAACATTTTTCTCACCAATAATTCACCGTTTACGACCATTATAGGCATCGACGGATTTCATTATGGACATATTCTCACTAGCCTGATATATTTATCGCAATAAGCGAATTTGCAGAAATTCCCGTGAAAGCACCTACCTACATAATTAGTTCAAAGAACTTAGACAAATACATATTGAAAATTTTCTTTCATTCAATACATCCCCTCCCTCCACCATCGAGCCGATCGTATCGACCCTCACTTGAAACGTAGTACTCAACCAAACCAAATCCACGACCACTGCTACTATTATAATACGTCGTAATAGCTTGATAATTGAAATAGCGTTTAGCATTTTTTGCTTCAATTAATTTTCGTGCTAAAAGGTCAACAGGTCGATTAAGTGCAAAGGTCAGAATATTTCACCCGTAATATTTGTGCAGGAGAAATGGCATCAGAACACCATTTTTATATAGAAATTACGGTGTAATAATCGTGTAACCTTGGGGGAAACTGTCAAGATTCATGCCAAGAGTGGACTTATTTTTACCGAATTGCTATAAGCGAAGAATAAGCTGTTCAAGATGTTCTTATGTGACTTACCCTAAGGAATATCTTTTTCACATTTTTTCAATCGTGGTTTTATTTTTCCAAGTAAAAAAATATTAAGCTAATGTCAGAATTATATAGTAATATATTATCTTTTACAAAAACTGACGTGACACAAATTATATATTTTAAAAATTACATGTACCAAATTATTCAAACTTCAAAGATTGTATAACAATATCAAATTATGTATTAGTATCTATAATATAGATTCTATATATAGGTAAGTAATATTATTATACGATAAAAGTATAAAATGTATTAATGTTGGCCATAAACGTTGACATGATTTAATATTTAGGAAATCGTGCGTAGTCATTAAATACGAGTATATAATAAATTTATGCATTTTGAGACAAACGAGAACGAGTAAACAGCTTATAAAAACAATCTGGTCACGTCCCTACGTGTTTAATATGCAGGTACCTTTAGTTAAACATTGACATTTTGCAAATGAATACTATTTGTCTCATATAATCGTGAACTGTCTATAAATAGAACGACAGAGTACCTACTAATAAATATGAGTAAATAACACAATAGTGGGATTTGTAATTTTTCCTCTCGGAAAAATAAAAACCACTATTCATCAAAATCATATAGTTTATATAATATGCATTATAATTGCCACGATAACAATTTAAGCTATTTTATTCAAATGACAGAAACTCTAGAAACGAGGGTATAATACTGCTTTTGTTCCATTTTTTTGCTTTGATGTTCAAAATCTAATTTATTAATTAATATATTCTAACAGATAAAAGTGACAAGATATTTTTATTACCAATAAGAGAACAGATTTTATAGATTATTAAACAAAAAAAAATGTCTCATCCAGGCTTACTAATAAATACCACCGCTGATCTATCTGATGTAGACTATACCTAAATATGAAACATAGTACCTCCCACTGTATTGCTGATCAACTAAAACATTTCAAAGATATCTCTTAACGTAACATCGAAGGATGACAAATCATTTTTGATATTAATACAATTTTTAAAAATTGTGAAATTCAACTTTTGAATTCAACATTTCTATAGACGTACCACATTTCATAGTCGTACAAATGTTGGAATATAAATGACTATAAATGTTATTGTTTGATATCTCATAGACGTGCCATGACGTTATCGTTTAAATGTTTGTATCTCACAGCCTATAAATTATTTTATAAAAAGTCGATCAACCGGGCAATAGCGATCTCACGCACAGCGTAACATAAATATGCTTTGGTTTATAACATCCCCTATTCTCAAAACTCATCACCAGGATGTCCCTAAGACTGCGCGACTTGTACGGTGGGTAAATTTTATATGTATAATTATTATTATATTTGGCCTGATTTCTTTAAGAGATGTCAATGGATAATACGCCCTGAAAGCCACTTGGGAGTTGTCACATAAATCTCGGGTTGGACACACAAACCGTACGCACTGTCTCCTGGCTATAATATCCTGTGTGGCGATCGTCGGTGGTATGATTGGTTTAAGTTAAATTATTTTTTACCCCATTCAGGGTACCATCGATGGTGATGGACAGTTCGCAATTCGCGACGCAAAAAGTAGCCAGCACCGTCGGCAACGTGTTGAGTCCGGTGAAGCCGCTGAAAACGGCCGTGGATGCGACCGGCAGAATGGTGTCCAACGTACTGGGATCAACGAGCAGGCTTTTGGGCAAGGACGTGCCGCCGGGGCACGAGGTGATGTTCCTGTACGGTCGAAAGCTCACGTACCTGGGTACGTCACGGAAGTACCACGACGCGGTCAAGACGGTCATCGGACTCGCGCTGACTAACGTGGTGTTACACGCCGATGACATGAGGGACGAACAGCCGATTGACTTGAACACAATGCCCATACTTATGCGCGTGGTGAAGAACCTCGAAATAGCCGGTGCTGAAAGGCCGGACATCAACGATATAGTCTGGCTTTTGGGCCGCAATGGAAAATCGGACATACCCGAAGAAATGGAAACACTGGTCTGTATATATATATGTATAAATATATGTGTGTGTGTGTGTGTGTGTATTTTGTAAATATTTTGTATGAGGTTGACGGTATGGGTAAGGAAAGTCAAATGTTTATCCGTGGATATTCTAACATCAAATTATGGATTAAAAAATTAAAAATAAGAAAAGCAAAAGATAAAAAATTCTTTATTATGATAATCTATACTTGTATGTTTAAATCATACAATTGATCGGTACGTTAGTTGGATTGTACAGATTTTATCTTATTTTATCTCATTGTAATTTATTATTTACAATTTTTACCCAAACTTACTAATTCTTCATTAAGTTACCAAAATAAGCTGGATGAAATTAAATTCTATAATAGTATAGTGAGTGATCAGTACAATAATACCGGTCAAAATTACATAAACACTATTTAACTCAATTTTTAAACTATATTTAAAGGTGTTATATAATAGAGTCCATGTTAAAGTCCCTGGGTATTTTAAAAAAGATTGAGTTATACCTTATATTTATCAATTCATATAAATGGTCTACACTTTGTAGTTGGTTGTTGTTTAATACACTATTATATGTACTAGTACATATATAAAACGATGCATGTTGAAAATCATGAAACTGGTGAATCACTGTTTTGAATCCACACCGAAAGACGATTAAAATGTAATAACGAAAAATATTAATCAACAAACAACACTAATACGTAGTCCAAAATGCATTCGCTCTGCACTCATAAGTGCGACCACATTGTAGTGAATTTTACTTCAGTGCTATCATTGGCAATTTCGAAAAAGAACGTAGTTAAAACAAGTTAGAAATCGAGTTTGAACTGTACATCTTAGAAAACAGTAAAAATTCAGGGTAGCCTAGGAATTTATTCATATGAATGTGTGCATACACACGTGTAAAGATAAATAATTTTTGACTTAGGGATTAATCACTTCTCTACCCCTCATAGGCGTCAACGTGTGTGAGCTGTAACGTTTTTGACTATAAATTGTGAAAACACACTTGTTGCCTGAGTTGACTACACTTGAGTTCACATGTCTAACAGTAATGTTGTTTCTTCAGCAATACTATCGTTAATATTAATAACGGTTGTTATATGACGATGAAATGGAATTATTTTCGGAACAAATGAGCTTTTAAACCTCATTCATCGTAGACGCTTATTGTGATATTTCAAATATAATTCAATATAATAACGAATATCACGTTTATAGTTGACTATTTGGTCGACTTTATCGTTTTCACAATCAAACGAGAAAAAATTATAAATGATTATTTTGTAATGATCGTAGTTTACTATTCGGCAAAAAAAATGAACCGAATACAATATTATGTTGAATACTTTTTCCTTCTAAATCATTACTTGCATTTTAAAGTCGTTGAAATATTTTCGCAAACAATTTAATATTTCTTGGTAGAAGTTTAGCTCACAATGTATATTGTTACAACACAATGAATTAAAGAATAAAATTAATTAATTATTAAATTGTATGGAAAAAGAAATCGAATAATTAATTTCTGGAACTGGTGAAAAAAAATAATCAATATTATTATTCTCTATAATTGTATTCGACAAATGTCACTAATCGGTTTATATTATTAGTCGTAGACAAATATATAAACATGAATCGGATCGTGATTGGTCGGGGTGCCTACATAAAAACTGGAAGTACTCAAATCATTCTGTCTTGCATATACGAATACATAATAATGTATATATATCTGGCTTAGGGGGAAAAATAAGATAATAATAATGATAATAACAAAGAACGTTGACAAATTACACTTTGAGCGACGGAAACGCTTTAACTATAAATGTAAATGAGGAAGGAAATAAAATATTTCCACGTAGTTTATCATAACGTTTATTTTTTTTTTTCAAGCAGTTATCGTTATTTTATTTTTTCGCCTACAATATTTTATTACGACAGAAACGGAAAACGATATAGCCGATAAAAACACTACGTATATTAAGTACGTGTAATATAATATACATTGTTGATAAATCATCCAGTTTGGAATTTTTTCTTTCTCTCTCCTTCCGACGCTCGAGGGCTATTATTACAACGTAACACCCTTTGAAAAGTCTGTGTTTCTATGGGTGTTACATTGTTTTAACGTGCTTAAAATTACGAACGAAACCCAACGCAACCACGTAAGTAATCGTATTTTGAACATGGTTGCCGATACATGAACACATTCGGTACACGAGTACACATGGGTACCTGAGCAATACGATAGCGCTCGCTAGAACACAATGTAACTCGTCTCCTTTAAGGCTTATTTAGTTGCCGTAACAAACGTACTCGAGTACTATAATATTACGCAGAAGCTGTTTAAAAGACGAAACGTAACGCGTTGTGGGTACCTCATACGTTTCTCTCTCGTAATAGCACACGAGTGATTTTTCGGATTTAATTTAATTTTCACGTGTCGCGAAGTTTATAAATATAATAAAAGAAATTCCATGACTGCGTATGCACACTTATCACGTTCTTTGACACTCGACGCGCCTGACGTGATATACGCGTTTGCGGGGTACAATGACGTGCATTGGTTCGTTTGTCTTAATATCGTTACGTACTCGAATGTTTTAACTTTAGCTCTTACTTGTTTGATTATTATTTTTGTATTTTTATTTTTAATAAAAACGAGCAAAACCGTTAAAGTGTAAATCGTATGCAACTTGGTGGCGAAGAATAAACTAAAAACCATTCCGATCTATAACTAAAAATAAAAATAATAATAGTTATATACCTAGTGCATATAATATAATGTGAACCGGAATTATATAGGTTACACGTACGATCACCATGTGCGTATCAAAATAAAAACAAAAATTGAACGTGACAAGTACAAGCACAAAGCTGTTCAAAGTTTCGCAAAAGTTAAAAAACGGGAAAAATAAAAAAATGACATCTCATTAAACTCATTTAGTATTCGTTTTACTGAACTATTTTCCGTTAATTTTTCATGATTTAGTTCCGAATTAAGTGAGTCGTAAAAAATGGTTAATACTAATTATTTAAATGTTTTTACTTAGCTATAAAACCTTCAACAGAAGAATAACGGTATATTATACTATGTGTGTTTTATTGCAGCCCCTTATATTATGGTTTCTCGTTAATTACGGCGGCGCACTGAAATACCCTAATTACTTCATAAATACTGATGTACGCTTGTTTCCAAAGTAACGCAGTATATATCATTATAATAGCCGACTGTCATTAATCATTTCTCGCACCGCGCACACTTTGGTTTTCGAATCTTTGTCTAAAACGTACATAATTATATATGGCCGCGGCGTGAACGTTGGTACACACACATACACACACACACACACACACACACACACACATACATGCACACGCACACGGGCAGAGCGATCGGTAATAATATACCCATGTTGCTCAACGCATCAACGCGCCAATAATCTTGAGCAGATACGATTTAATTCAACCCGAGTGCAGTTATCACACCGAAAGTATTTGATAATAAACAATACATTTACGTATATTGTACAACCATATTATACTAAATAGCATGTAAATAATAAAACGCACGCGAATAGCCTCGTAAGATACTTAAATTGCGGCATTCAAATCCCCTAACGCAATTACGCAGTAACTAATATGCGTACCTGGCTGACTTATGATCAACTTAATGACCGCTTCATTTGAATAATTCAAAGAAAAACGAAAAACGACTTCACGATAATCGACTCGGAGACTCTTCGTTTTTTGATAAAAAAAAATAATAATAATAAACTGCTTATTTTCTTTTAATTTTTTTTTTTTTTTTAAACAACAAATACAAATATTATAAAAGCCTGATGGTAAATTATGAATATTTTATGGATGATTTTAACCATATACTTTCGTTTTTTTTTTTTTCAACGTATGACACATCATATTGACGTGTTGTAAAATCACGTATGTACACAAAAAAAAACAAGTTTTCCGAAAACATATTTACAAACAAAATTAAATATTTTAGAACAAACAACATAGGTTGTTTTAGAAATATTTAATTTTTCACTATGCACTAAATGTTCATTTTTCACTATGCACTAAATGTTTTCAATATTTGACTCAAGTAAACCTACAATTAATTTTCAATTAACGTGGTTTGTTATTTCGACCGATAATAAGTAAATAAGGACTTGGTGTCTGTGATACGCACTGAATTCGTAAAGTATGCAGACATTGCACCATCAATACCGGCCGTTATACTCCAACATTTAAAAACCTACGTTCAACGTGAACGACTAAATTTATACTTCGATAAGACCGTGAATTGGTCTACAAGCATGTGTATTTATGGTAAGATATAGGGACATGGGGACTCTACTCACAAATCATAGTTAACAAAATATGACAGTAAAACAGCGTTAACGTCTGAACTACAAGGCCGTTAATCGTTAAAGTATATAATCCATGATGATCAAGTGCATTTTATTAGCTATAATTTTTCAGTTAAACTATAAAAAATTATACAATTGCGTTTCCTCGCCGTTCCTATACTATAGTGTCATTATCTCGTAACATAAATTGAAATGAGCGTGATGGTCTTATTATAATAACGGTAACCGTGATTTCAGATTTTAGGGGCAATGAAAGATGCCGACGGTCACTTTAGAACTAGAGGAGTCATGGAAGATTTACGTTGGATTGCACAACACCCAGACGGGTTTTATAGGTTGGACGAGAGTGAGTGCAATGACTACAAGTTAAACACGGATACTCGGTACACGAGTTGCACAATCATACATTCGCCGAAACTCGAAACAATGGGAGAAAACTAACTACAAATTTAGCAACTCGGAAGTTTCTAATATTAATCGCTCTTGGTCGAAAAATGTTAATCATAAAGTATAAATTATACTTAATTTAAAAAAAAACTGTTCGTTTATTAAATTTTTTTTTTTTTTTATATTTATTAAATTTTACAATGTGTCAACATATTACATGTTCTTACAAGGTATTAATTATAATAATGATACGGTTAAAAGAAAGTAATAGTCATAATAATAAATAAATTCTAGATTAACAATATATAGTAGGTTGGTCGTAGAATAGTTTCTATAAAATTTTTTTTTTTATTTTTATTAGAATATTTACAATTTATGCTATAATAGGCATAATAAGCAAATTTGAACACATATAAATTTAAGATAAAAGTAATGAGGATAGGTCTGAGAAAAGATAAGATTATGTAGGTATTATGAGACAGTGTGCGATAGTATTATGGGGAGATAATGCCTTCAGCTATTAGTGTGTTTAAGACTGTGGTAAGGAGGGAAATTAATGGATTAATTAAAGAGCTTAAATTGGATATGAGTTTTGAAAAGGTATTTGATATATTTTGTTCTGTGATTTTATTTTGGTTGTTGGTGGCTTCTGCTGCGTGTGATTTGGTTTTGGTTCTGGGTTGAGACTGTTGAAAGTGAGGGTCAGGATCTTTGACTGGTTGAAACTTTTGAGCAGATTTTTTAACTATTGACTCGAATGCTGAGCATCCTTTGAAGTTTGCGGTGTGGTCTTTAGCGCATAGGGCGCATTTAGCTGTACTATTTCGGTCTTTGATGCACTCGATTGTCAGGTAGTTTTCACCACATTTGACACATCGAGCTTCATGGTTGCAGTAATTCTTTGTATGCCCATAGTCTTGGCAATTATGGCATTGCGGTGGGCCACGTCTTTTTTTTATTGGTTTTTCAATTTTCACTATTGTGTTGAGAAGAGATGTAATATCATGGATATCGTTGTTATTATCTTGCTGATGGATATTCACGAAGAATACTGGAAGTGAGAAGTTGTTCCTGTTTTTGGCATTGTAATGTCCCAGTTCAGTAAGAGCAGAAGTAATATCGGTGTGTAAGGTGGAACTATGTAAATTTTTGATGACGATTCTGTATGTGCGAAGGCTTGGGGGGGTAAACGAATGAAAACTAGCGCTTGTTTCGTGTAAATGATCTATTATTGCATCGTAAGTTCGTTTATCGGTGGGTTGTACAATGAGGTATAACGGAGTTGACTTACAGGTGAAACCATTGGGTCCGGTGATATTTTTTAAGACGGTGTTGAATGCTGAAAAGTTGGATATGTTTTTGATGTGGATAGGAGGGGCCACGGGTTTAGCGTTGTGAACTTTGTGAGGTAGACTGTCCGGATCTTCCGTGGTGCTAGTTGAAGGTGTGGTGAGTACATTGTCTTCATCGGTGTTGAGTACGGCGTAACGGTTCGGGGTGATAAAAACTTTTGTGTTTTTGTCGACTTGACTGGGCGAACTGTTAGATAGGTTTCGCTTCGTTGTTTTAGGTGTATGCGGCATGATAATGACGTAATGTTATTGTGACAAATTATATAATAGCGATATGATAACGGAGCGCGGACGATTACGACGCGCGTGTGTTCATGTTGAACGTTGCGGCCGAACTAATTTATTAAATTAATATATATAGTTTATGTATGAGTTTTATTATACGTATTCCAAGTACAAAAATATATTCGAAAAAATTTAAAAAAAAAAATACACATTATTAAGTAAAAAGAGTTAGTTTTTTATATACTAGAATTATTATTATTATCATTATTAATGATAACGATGATGTCGATAAACTATGTCATACAATAAGCTGTCCACTTTATGTTTAGTAAATTTTTACGAGTATACGAGTAACGATACGGTAAAACAATATATTCTATCTTGATATTCTCTCACGTGCCTTGTTTTAATTCGAATATTTGATGCACTGCTGAATTTAATTGAATTAAAGTATTATGATTATAAAATGGAAACTGTTGAATCAGAATATATATACTGAGTGTTAATGACTTTTAACATATTTAGAAAATTCCTTAATCTTAGTAGAACTAGGAGAAAAATGAGTTTATCTTTAATAAGTTAAAACATTTTAAAAGTGACATATTTATTTCAGCTTGCAGCTGAAGCACTTATGTCATTTTTCTGATAATACATAATCATGCGAAGAATAACTTCTAGATTTATAAATTAATACTTAAAGAATTAAAAAAAAAAAAAACATTATAGAACCTTATCATGTTCATAGCGTTCACCATACAAGTTTCGACTAAAAATAAAAACTATTATCCAAAACAAAATATTTATACCAGGTATATTTAGGTCAAAAAAATAGTAGGTATCGTTATGGCTACATGGTTTTTAAATGAGTTATTTGAAAAAACATGTAATCAGATCGTGTTTTATATTCTTTAGCGTAAAATCCTTTAGCCGTTATGTTTGGATTCCAAAACTTAACTGAAACTACTTATATTGCAACATTAAATGCATACCATTCCCGAATGTTCGTAAAGATAACGTTAAGTTTTATTTTATGCAATAATCATCGCATAAATGTTTAAAACGTTATCATTTGAGCAGCTGTTATTGCAGTATTGACTATAAAATGCATAAAACCCATTAAAAGTAATTATAAAAAGTAATTTCGCCGATTTTGAAAAGTTATGATTGGAGAAGTTAAATAATCAAATGAATTGTCAATCATTTTATCTCAAATTATCAAAAATGTATTAAACAAGTAAACTTAGAATTATTTTTTGAAAAATGTTGTGCAATCATTTCTGCAAATTAATTTGACTGCGTCCGTGCGTTAAGGCTTTCACAGATAACTTCATCTACCTATAAATAAACTATCTAATCAATTGTTTTCTTTATTTTATCTCATTCACGTAAAAGAAACTACATATCGTCTTAGATGAGAATATCATCTTATTTACATCGGTAAAATTTAAAATAAATAACCAGATTGTCTTTATAAGATAAAATATCTGGGGCTGGAGCGTGCCAGGCTCAAAAGGGAGATCGAGGCACGGGGCACTTCCTTCGATACCCACTCCCTCCTAAATTCAAGGGTGGAGGGGGTGATTATTAAAACCATTAATTTCATCCTGGAGACTGGACTGTCGATATAATTGTTTAATCAATCTTTAATTGTTTTTTTTTTTTTTTTATTATTATTGGATATATTAATCCTTAATTGCCTTCTCATATTTTTGTATATATTAATTACCAATCGAATATCTGTATATATGTATCTATTAATCTAATGGTCGAGCTAAATAGTATCACTAAAGGCTAAATAAAGAAAAAAAAAAAAAAAGATAAAATATAAAGTATTTTTTCTCTTGAAAACAGGACACAAAAATACAGCACATGAGGTCCGAGAATCGTATAAAATCAATCATACTTAAAAATAAATCGTAATCGATCTCTTTAAGTGTGATCTATATTATATTATTGTACAACTGATACATTATACTTACAAGACATATAATTCCGTATCTCAATTGATTAATTGATATTTTAATGTAAGCAACCACAAAGTACACATGGCTTCAGTGAGGTCGTAACATTATATTTTACCTAGCTGCATCTAAGTAGTCTGGTCTCGTCATTGTTGTAAACAATACACGCGTAAAGTCGGAGGTCAAAATAACATTTTAATTAAGCGCACGTGTACAGTTTTGTAATCATCACTTTTCTAAAAGCTAATAGATTTAGCATGCATATATACTGAGGTGTACCTATGTATATAAAATAAACACAAGTGTGTACTTGGGTTTTGTCATAAATTCAATTTCGCTTCACCCTCCCCGCACCTGAAACGTATACATTATAAGCAAACCGTGCGTATGTGAACGGCTAAAAGGCTTGCCACCGGGTGCCCGACGCCCTAACCCGTTCCCTTACCACCACAGCTGTATGCACGTACATACAAGCGCGCGCACGCATGAATATTATTATAATATATTGGAGCAGTAACGATAAAGTGCATTGTGTCGTCATGTATCCCACGAATATGCATCCCAGCACTGCCGCGGTTTCAACAATAATATGTAAATTACGACGGCCTGCAATGACCGCGTTGTTCGGCGTTGGCTAGTGCGCTGCTGTTATACCAGTCACCCCATTCCGTAGCAACCCTAGACGTATTATTATGACCGAGGTACCTATGGATATTATACAACCAGACGGCCAAACCGGTGACCAAGTGTATGCGTTATGTATTTTCAATTTTCATTATGTACAAATGTATAGTGTATATATATGTATACACACATTTGCATATATATAAAAATATACAGGTAGATTTTTTAGACGTGCTCATCTCATTTTTTGTAAAAATGTTTTAATTTAAATTTCGTTTTTTCAATGTTCAAGTTAACATAAAAACTATGTTTTTCGTGCCACAATAATACACTTATGTCCAGAAATTCCTATAAAAACATTTAGATGTTTACTAATATTGATTAGCTCAACCTCAGAAAACAACTTTCAGATGCTTCTTTTATTATTATGATCTATTTGATGGTCGCATTGATTTTCCACGTATACTGGCTTTAATATAGGTATTAGGGTTTCCTCATAGTTTTCCAGTACCAATGATCTATTTATGTTATTACCAACATAAAATGTAAATTCCTAGTTACTACCGTACGAGTTTTGGTGCCTATTTTTCCTTAAGCTTTACTCTTAGCTAGTAAAATATCCAACTTAATAGACTGTTTTGACTATAGCCGTGATACGTTTAAGTTTTATGTTACATAAGTTTTAAGAAATTACAATGACCTATACCAGAGGTTCCCAAACTGTGGGTCGCGACCCAAAAGTGGGTCGCGATTATATTTTTAGTGGGTCGCGTTATATTTTGAAATAATACATTTTTTAATCATCTATTACTTTTCGTTGTTGTTCAAATTCAGTTTTATCGTTAATCGTTATCTGTGAGTGTGACGATTACAAGTTTACAGCAACCGAATCAGAACGACGCAATTAGATTAATAGTTATTGAAATGATTTATCAGAACACAAATTAATAGGTACGACGTTCTAACATTTTGATAATTTTCAGTCACACGCGGCACATCGAATACGATAGGTACACGTAGTTGTAATTTTGATTCATATTTTTTGAGATAAGTGGAGAACTATCAACAAATGAAATGGATTTCAAATCCTTTTCAAGAACATGACATGAAAAATGAGTTATTAATAAGGGCTTTTTTTTTTTTTTTTTTCATTTATTGTATAATACATCTACAATCTATACAGTTATTTGTACAATAATTAGATTTGATAAAGGGAAGAATATAAAATTAACGGCGAATAATAGGATTGGGAGGTTATCCATTGATAACACCCAGCACGTGCGTTAGCTAATGACTAATGATTATTAATTAATAATGTAAGAGATCCCTACACCATTTTCTTTTTAGTCTACGTCGAGGGTTGTCGGGTAGAGTTTTAGATGATAATTTTTTGATTAGTGGATTAGTGTGTGATTGGAGTTTATTATGAAATCTAATGTAGTATGTTTTAGAGATTTGATTTAGGGTTTGTATTTTTAAGTCTTTGTGGAGGTTGGAATTTGTTATGTACCATGGAGCAGAGGAAACTAGACGGAGACAGATGGACTGGAAGGCTTGTATTGATCTGGTGTTGGAGGGTTTAGCGGCTCCCCATAATTGAATGCCGTATGTCCATAGCGGCCTGAGTAGGGACTTGTAAATTAGTAATTTGGTGTCAATGTTCATTTTAGATCTTAATAATGGTTTTAGAAGGTGTAGACGGGAATTAAGGGCTTTTCGTTTATCAACTATGTGAGGATTCCAGGTTAGTTTACTGTCAAGGGTGAGACCTAGGTATTTTATTTGTGTGTAAATAGGGATTGGAATGTTGTTCATTGTAATTTGAGGACAAGTTTTTTTATTTAAGGTAAATGTTATGAAGGAGGACTTGGTTTCGTTGATTATGATTTTCCACCTCTTTGTCCAGAGGTGTATAATATTGAGGTGTCTTTGTAACATACTTGAGGCTATAATGGGATTTTCATTAGTTGCTAAAATTGCCGTGTCGTCCGCGTAGGAGCCGAGTTCGGTGTAGGAGGTTTTGGGAATGTCATGAGTGAATATATTGTATAGAAAAGGGGCAATATCGCTACCTTGGGGAACTCCGGCGAGAATGTCAAAGTAGTTTGAGTAACATGAATTCTGTCGTACGATGAAAGTACGGTCACTAAGGTACGATTTTATAAGTAGGTAGTAAGGCGCAGGCAGAAATTTTTTTAGTTTGAATAGTAGGCCTTCGAACCAGACTCTATCGAACGCTTGCGCTACGTCCAGGAAGACGGCAGCACAGTAATGTTTTTTTTCTAGTGACGAGGATATAGTGTCGACTACTCTGTGAAGTTGATGGATCGTTGAGTGGTTCGGTCTGAAACCGAATTGTGTATCAGGGATAATTTTAGCTGAGATAGCAAGAGGAATGAGTCTTTTTAGTAAGATCTTTTCGAATACTTTGGATAGAGTTGGTAATAAGCTTATGGGTCGATATGATGTAACTTTATCTGGAGGCTTGTTGGGTTTTGGAATTAGTATAATTTCGGAAAATTTCCAGGTTAGGGGGAAATAAGATAAACGTAACATTGCGTTGTAGATATACGAAAGAAGTATAAGGGTTTTTTTTGGCAGGTTTTTAGCGGTGAGATTTGTGATTCGGTCGTAGCCTGGAGCTTTTTTGTTGTGAAGTTTTTTGATTATAAACTCGATTTCACCGGGACTAGTGGGTTTAGCTGGGAGTGACATTGGTAATGCAGAGTCCAATGATTGTGTGACTATTTGGTTTTGGGTGTGATTTAGATTTATATTATGTGGTGTGAAGGTTTTGGATAGATGATGGCCGAATAGGTTTGCTTTATCGGTATCAGAAACAACCCATGTGTTATCTTCTTTCCGAAGGGGAGAGGGAGTTGAAACGGTTTTAAGAATTTTTTTTGTCGCTTTCCAGAGGGAAGAGTGTTGAGTTGTTAAGTTCTGTATGTATTTTTGATAAGTGCTAGAACTGTGTTGTGAGAGCGCTTTTCTTAGTTTGTTGTTTAGTTGGTTGAAGGTTTGTTTATCGATGGGGTATTTGTGTCTTTGCCACCGGGACCTGGCTTTTCGTTTTTCTTGGAGAAGAAATTTTATGTGATTCGGTAGTGGGTATTTTTTGGGGTGGATTGGACTATGAAATGTTGCCAAGTGTGTGCATTCTTGAATGTCTATCGTGAGTTTTTGAATTGTTTCATCAATATCGTCGCTTGACTTTAGGGATGGGTTGAGTTGAGTGCGAATTTCAACGAGTTTTTTAAAAGTAGGCCAGTGTATTTTTTTGGGAGCTTGGAGATTTGTGGTAGGGTTCGCAGAGGGTATTTCAAACTCCAGTATAACAGGTGAGTGGTCGGATGAAAGGTCATTAGTGTTAGTGACCGTGGTAATGCAGTTGTTTGGTGTTTTTGTGATAAAGATATCAAGAATATCTGGACGTCTGTTCCGATGAGAAGGCCAATAGGTGGGGTGGGGTGGGGGTAGAATTTTTATATTGGAGTTGGCTATAGAGTTGAGCAGGGTTCTGCCTCTTGTATTAGTTGAAAAACAACCCCAAGAGGAGTGTTTGGCGTTTAGGTCACCGGCGACGATAAAATGTTTACCTAGAGATTCGAAGAAATTTATAAAGTTAACTGAGCTAATTTTAGGTCCTGGGGGGCAGTAGGTGGAAGAGAGTGTCAGATTTATATGTTTATTTACGGGAACAAGAATGCTTGTTGCTTGGATGTAAGTTTCACTGATTTTAGGAAGAGAGGAATGGGGCAAATTATTCTTAACAAGTATCAAGGAGCCAGCGTGAGCCGTGTTGTCGGGGTGATTGCTTTGATAAGCTTTATAACCGAGTATTTTGATAGATTTTGACGGGGTAAGATGAGACTCGGATATCATGGCTATGTCTATATTAAGATCACTAAGGATTGTCTGCAGTTCTAGTTTGTGGGGTGTAATACCGTTTGCGTTCCACGTGAGTAATTTGAGTTTAAAGTTAGTTTCCATTGTTGGAGCTTAATTTGTTTATTAATGAGGTAAGGAGGGTTATTAGGGGATTGAGAAGTGTTATGAGGGGAGAAATTAGTGTTTTAAATTCGGAAATGAACGTTGTTAGCTGGTTTGTTAATTTTTGATTGGAAATATGGTCGTTGGTATTATTAAAATCTGATTTTGATTTGTTACCTATTACTGCTTGTGAGTATGATGTGTGCTGGGTGTTAATGGGCTCGTTATGAGTAGTTGTGGGTGCGTTGTTGTGATGATGACTTGCTTCATGATGAGGATCACTGTTGTGTTGGATTTGAGATGAATCTGAGTTTTGGGCTATTTCTCTTGAGATGGAGTTTGGTTGGTGTTTCTTTCGGAGACGTTGTAGATCCTTGTGTACCGTGCAGCCTCTGTAGTTTGCCGGGTGAGCATTACTGCATAGTGCACATTTAGCAGGGAGGTCCTTGGGTTTGGAGCATTGGTCTGAGGTATGGTTATCGCCACATCGGACGCATTTAGGCAGACGATTGCAGTATGATTTGGTGTGGCCGTACTGTTGACAGCGATGGCATTGGACTAGATCCCGTCTGATGTGTGGGGCTTCGAATTTGACTTTAGAGAAACATAAATTGTTTATCTTGAAGATGTCTTGGTTGTTTGGAGATGGGTTAAGGTCTACAAAGAATAGTGGGAGGGGTTCTTTTGATTGGGATTTTAGGATGTTAGTGACATTTTTTACCATAAACCCATGTTTTTCAATTTCATCTTTAATGTAGTCAGTAGGAATTGTATGGTGCAGATTCCTAATAACTACTCTGTAGGACTTTTCTTCGTGTGACTGGTACGTGTGGTATTCAAGTTTATTCTCGTTGAACAATGATATAACGGCACGGTAAGAACTGGCCGAGTGAAGGTTTATTTTTATGGTTTTTGAGTTGGACTTGCAGAGGAAGCCCTCGTTTTTCGTTATTTGTTCTAAGTTTTTACAAAGAGTGACGAAATTCATCGGAGATGTCAAGAAAATTGGTGGCGGAGGAGGTGGTGGAGGAGGTGACTCGTTGATTTCTGAGCCTGTTACGATATCCATATTATCTATGTTATTTTCGTCTGTGTTGAGTAGAGAGTAACGGTTTGGTGAGGAGAAGTGTGGCGGCTCGCTTGTTTTTTTTGTGAGAGGCGAAGTAGAGTTGTTGGGTGACCTAATGCGTTTGGTGGTATCAACAATATTCCATTCTTGGTTGTTGGCTGAAGAGGCGGGTGAAGTGGTTGCGTCCTGCGTCGTATGAGAAATAGTATTTGTGATAACTAACGGAGATAATTTCGGTTTGTTTTTAGATTTATTTGTGACTGAGTTATTTCGTTGCATGGTGCAGCAGTTGATAAGTTGCAGGTTGCGGCCTACAGCCGGTTAAAGTACGGTGGTGGCAGGTTAGATTATATTTTTGTTTAAACGTGTGGAATACGGAAAACGAAATATAATTAAACTGAGTAATACGTTTTGAATTTGGACTCATTAATTTTAATTACGCGATAATTAAGACGCGATAAGCGGAGGGCGATACGCGCACGACGGTCAACGGACGTGTGCTACGAACGACGGTCCGTGCGGAACTGATAATAAGGGCTAAAGAAACTTTTTGAAGATAGTGTAATTAAAATGAATTTCAATCGAAAAAATTTAATAAATTTCTGGCTATCTCTTCAAGAAATGTATCCTACTGTTTCCAATGAAGCTGTAAAGATTCTACTCCCATTTATTTCATCATATAATTGTGAAATCGGATTTTCGGCAATGGTTGCTATAAAAACCAAATTACGGAGCAAATTGAATCACACACTCAGTCAAACTCACTGCGAGTTGCGACTCAAACATACTAATGTTGAAGTGGATATCGATGAAGTGATGAAAAATAGGAAGCAATTACATCCTTCACATTAAAATTATATACTAATCAAATAATTAATACTCCTTTTTTACTAACTAAATAAATAATTATAAATATATATTGATAAATCTATCTTTTTAAATTTTTTGTCATAAGCAAAAAAAAATGTCATTTATTGATATTGTGGGTCGCCAAATTTTAACAATTTCCCAAAATGGGTCGTACAATAAAAAGTTTGGGAACCTCTGACCTATACAATTATTTCATTAATAATTTTAACATAATTTTCCGCTTTTATTTTATTCCTAGTACTTAGCTCTTTGTATAATTAATTTTAAAATTATAATTTTGTAAAATAAATATGTCATATTAAGCCTTAGACGTCAACATTTGTCCTTTAGTTAAACTAAAATCAACCCTTATCTCTCCTTAAATCTAACTTTATTCCATGTCTCGTATAAGAAGACAATTTTAAAAACCGACGCACTCTTACGTAGTTGCATATATGTGTAAATGGGCATGATAGTAAATTATGGCAATTCTGTAAATGAAAAGTTTTAATAATACTTATGTGCAAAATTCCTGCAGCTCTATTATCATAAAACATTGTTATAAAACAGACTAATTGGTTATGGTTTGACGCAGTTTGACGGACGCGTTACTAACATTTTCCAACCAAATATTCAATGCGATAATCCGATAATAAGTTTATAAGTTGCATTATAAATGCACGAATTTGGCTATGCTCGACCAAAATTAATTAATGCAACAGAATATGGAAGTTAAAATCTAAAATTGTTCCATATGAGCGTAAAAAACTTCCGAGGAGAATAATTGAAACAATATTTTTTTAGAAAATTTAATGATAGAGGTTCCGGTGATTCGAATAATATAATATCTACTATACGTTAAAGGTATTGTGTAGTTTAATACCGACAAATGTGAAAGATATTTTTATTTTTCACAAGCATTTGTCGACTGTTTCACCCGCAACCTTTATTTCTTTAAGAAAAAATAATGTTATTCCCATTATCTGGCAGTGACTTAAATCTTACAATGGCAGTTGGCACCCAACTTGTAATTTTTGCCGATCTTAATGCATTTATGGAACATTTTAAATTCTGAATACTTCAACATTATATGTGAAATCTTTAAACTTTTATGGATATAGCAGTCACCATTAATTAAATAATATCCATCACAATATAATGTAACTTAGGTACTACAATTAGAGCTTTTACGTAAAAGTTAACAACTAGAGATAAGGCAATAATATAACAAAATCAAAAACTTTAAAAATATTTAAGACATAAGTTCGTTAAGAATTTGATTTGTTAGGAAATAAGGACAAAAATGTTAAGTTGTTAATGACAAATTAAAAATGTTAAGTTACATAATGGCATATTTATAAATTTGTATTTTTTTTACTTATGGTTACAATGATTCAGCACTGAACTAACTATTGAGCATTAAATGTTGAACGCATATTGTCTTATTTTTATTTAATCGCAGAACTAACAAGATTTAATCTGAAAACTTATTAAATTGCTCATTATCATTACTCATCGTTATGTTTATTAATAAACCTAAAAACAAACTATTTCTAATAAAAATAATTGTTTGACTTAGTGATTGCAGTTTGCGTTTCTCTTCTCTAAAACGTTTAGAAATAAATGATGTAAGAAAATCGAAAATCTTCAACAATCGGTTAAAAACAGATAAACCGATTTAGTTCAAAGAGATTATATATCTTAAACGATGCAGTAATATCAAATACGTTGTGAGTTGTATCACGCAGACTGGAATGTACTCGTAGCCGTTTATTATAATATAGGAGATTCACAAATCACAGAATAATCTTATCCTTATATGGTATCCTATTGCTTTCGAGTCGTGTTAAAATCGGAAATAACGTACATAACTAGAGTACAATATCGTTGTTATATGTTTGAGAATTAACTATTATACCTCACAATTGATATCAGTTTTATCATTTCACATTGTGAGGTGTCAAGAAACTGGTCCTTGAATATTATTATAAGTATCACAAGAACACGCATTGGTATCGTGAACATTTCTTGTTCTATTAACTTTTCTGATCAGAGAAATAGCCAGAAGAGGTGATAATAGCTTACATTATTATTTTGTTAACAAAAAAATATTAAATATCATGAATTAAATGAACACTGAAAGTTGAACCATCGAATTTTTCAGAAAAGATGCACTGTAAAATTGCCCATCTTTGAATTTCACAAAAACTATAAAATAAAAAGGTAGTTTTTTAACTTCTTTATACCTAATAATACACTTATATTTATCAAACTATTGTCAGAAAAATTACCTTTGTCCAGGGACACTCATAAAAAAACAGAATTTGATCATCCCAATTAACACGAGAGATGTTGCTATTTACAAAACCCGGTGATACACCCTGTGTATTATATTAAAATATTGAAAACTTTATAGGTAATACCCAAGAACTATGTTCAAACTTTAATTCACATACCCACAACGGGGCGAATGACGGCCACGATTGGTAAAATATTCGAGTTTTTCCTCACATTTACTACAAATGATTAGCATTATTATTGAATAGTTTCTCGCAATAGCCGGTACACAGATATCTAATTTAGAAATAAATACCCGTATATAGTTGTTTTATTTAGTTTTTCTATTTTATTCTGATTTATTCTGATATGAGTTTTATGCCATTCGGGCCATCTCGTCAATACATTAGTTTAATTGAATTTTAAATAAACACTTTTAATTTTATGAGTACCAATCATGTTTTTTTTTTTTACTTAATCTTAAGTAAAATCCTGTATGCTCCAACCACCGGTCTCGGCTACAGATTAACGATCCTCATTACAGTGAGACCGTTACACTGCGGTCTGGCCGTTATAGTTCGCGAAACGTCTCAACGTTCTCATCAAACCAATAGTTATTATAACTATAAACGAATCGAAGCTTTTGCATATCGACTATCGTCAACCGCCACTCGATTTTCACTCGACTTATCTTACTGTACTTTTCGAAACTCTGACATTTACACGACAACCGTTCCGAATAAATGAATGAAATTGATTTTTTTTCCATTAAATCAGTTGTTTTGAAAAAAAAAACGTTCTGTCAAGGGGTGAAAAAGTGTGCGATTAATTAACGGTATTTTGCATTAATAACTGAGCGTACTGCAGATGCAAACAGTGTTACAAAACAGCCGCTAGTCCCCCTCGCACGCCTGGTCGATCGGCATTCTCGCTCCCTTCGTACGACACGCATCGGCTCCCCACTTTCGACAGTGGCGATAATTAATATTCGTAAAACCGTGCCCAATTTTGGACGATAATTAAACAAATATTGTCCGGGTGTGGACGCCATCGCCGTTATCGAAACACAACACAAACACGACGTCAAAAATAAAAATAAAATAATCCCCCAGTCCACGGACCTCTTTTAAAAGAACAGAGTGACGCGCCAAAAAAAAAAAAAAAAAGAAGCAATTAGTTCGGTGGCCGTGTTTTGTTAGCTCGGAGCCGTAGCGGTAACAGTTGCCCAGTAGATTGTTTTAAAGATTAATGAAATCTTAAAAATAAAGACGTCCTAAAAAGCAAAGAGAGTTGGCCGACGGGGTGGTACGTAAGCTGACTCGTAATAAAAATTATTATCATCCTAAGTCCTAAGAAGAAAACAAATAGAACGAAAAATCAAGATTCCAAAAGCGTAAATCCATAATATTATTGCAACCTGCTATGTTACCCTGGATGCTGTTACATTATAGTTGGTAAGTAGAAATCGGTTGCCTTTTAAATTTGTTTTTTTTTGGGCGCTCTTTACAATCGGCCTATAAGGTTCGTTCGACAAGAAGTGTTGCTATGAAGTATACAGTTTAGTATTAATTTGCAATTCCACCCACGAAAAAGATATTATGTAGACCAATATAAGATTAAAACCGAATTCGTCAAGGTATTAGATTTTTTTTGAAGAAAATTAACACGTCTTAATTTTTAATCAACGTTATATTACCATGAACCCATGCAGGAACATAGGCGCAACAAAGCCAATATTTTCGGGGTGCACAAAATGTGAATTGTTTATACCACCACGGGTGCTTCGTAGTTCACTTTCACCGTTATCCCCCCCCCTTCACGATTCATATTTTACAATAAAACCTGTAGAGGGGGTGAATTTTAAATTTGAGAAGGAGGACAGTTGTTCTTTTTGCTCCCCCCTATAGTTGCGTTCATATGCAGTCACCATAAGTCCGGACCGTGTTTAAGCTATACCTGTAAGTAGGTACGACACAATACTGGTTGGACTCCAAAGAAAAATAATGACTTTTAAAATACAAAATAATAATATTACATCAAGTACGATTCGTTAGAGGTATTTATTTTAATGTGTTCTTATATAGGACAAATTATATAGGATTTCAAATAATAATATAATTTTACCGACTGAAGGTGAATTAAAAAAAAAAATCTTATAGACGGTCCTTAAAATATCGAATCATTTTTATACTTATTATTCTTTTTTAATTGCATAAACCGTGGGTTGAACATTGCGCGAAAACATAACATAACTATTTTCGTACAGAATGGAATTCATTATTTCTTCTAATACAGCGTAATGGTTTTTCAATACAAATAATAATAATAATAATAATAAAGAAAAAAATCCTCGTAATGTTTACGTATAACTCCTTCGAAACGTGCTATCACTCTTATCTACAGGTAGATGCTGTTTCCCGACTTGAAGGGTATCAGTAGTGACAGTGAAAAAATGAGTATCGAGGGAAAGCGAAATTCATCACACGATGTAGGTTTGAGAATATACATTTTAGTGGAACGATTGAAGTCAAGTGAAATGCACCGTGACGTCTTCAGGGTAAAAAAACAAAAAAAACAAAAATTATCTTAGTATTATTACTTTCTGCAGTGAACTCATCCATTTGTAAATTATATACTTGGATCCTACCATATTATAATATTGATAGCGTATGATATTTGCATTAACATCATATAATCAGTGTCATAAACGCAAAGATAATGGTACATTGTAGTAGATCTCGGTATAGTATACAAGTAATATTATAAACTGTATCTTTTAAGCGAAGAGAGCAGTTAAATAACAATTCTTACGTATAAAAACTAAAAAAAAAATAAAAAATAAAATACTAAAATATCATCTTGGACCGTTTGGACAAAATCCAAGCGGAACAGTTTAAAGTTACACTTAGAAATATGCAATTTAAATAAATTCCAAAAATGTTGAAGTATGTTACTCTAGTATATAAATTTAATAATAACACGGCTCTTGGAACATACGAAATCATGTCACATTATCATAATTCCTGAAAAATGCAGTAGGTATACATTGAGAACGGATCAAACCATTTTGGTTAAAACAAAGTAGCGGAAACAGATCTGAGGTCGAAGATAATAATGCTAAATATTCAAGTGTTTGGAAACTAAAAGCGGTATAATACTATACACTGTACATAATATTATCTTCTCTCTAAAGTGTCGATTTGGAAAACAATTGGACGTGAGCAATTATTGCGCCGTATACAGTATACCATTATCTTTACGTGGGCATTATGGTGCGCCATGAACTACTATTACACCGCTCGATCGAATTTTGCACACTCTCATGTATAACAGACGACTGTAAATAAATACATGATGTAACACGATCAACGTACTTGGAGTAATGATACATACAAGTTGAATAATTCATTATTTTACCACTTCACGGTTACATTTACTATACATCCAGTGCGTGAGTTTATGATTGATTTAAAACGTTTAAAAAGTATTCCTTACTTTAGCTATTATTATACTGTTTCGCTGATTAATATTTTAAAATATTTTAAATTAAAAATTGGTAATTTTACAACACATTATACATTATATAAGTAAATTTAGTCGATTTCCTAATATAAAAACACGATCATTATGATTTTTGTCGAAGGAATTATGTTTTTTATTTTATAATAACATTTTTTCGATTTATACCTAATTGTTTTTTAAAATTATACACATTATATATTAATTTTATTACAGATAAATATGAGCAAATGTTTGAACGTCATGATCATTGATCATTATAAATATAATTAAATATTATTAGTTTTTAATTAATAATTAGTAATATATAGTTTTTATTAAAATAAACTCCTTTTTTCTTTCATACGATTCATTTTTTCAATTATAATTTAGATAAATAACACAAATTCATAAATTCAAGTAATCAATAAAAATAAATGCGTATAAAATAATCGTTCTTTCAAAATTCGTTTAAGAAAATGTATTTTTGCCTATAAATGATAATAAACCTATAAGCTATTTTAGTTTAATATCAATTCTATATGGTGCTTGTATCTATTTATATAATATTACTATAAGACATGCATTGTTATACTTGGAGCTTAAACGAAATCTGATGGTTCAAAAACTTTT